>CM061142.1:124190409-124634584 GCA_030789695.1 Scilla litardierei
TTGATCCCAAGTTGTGGGAGTCAAGGACATCGATTGTATTCGATTGCACTTGTAGGGTTGCTACAAGTGGGCTTTAAGGAAACCTCAAGTTATGGCTCTAACTTGAGTATCTGGTGGTATCCGGGTGGTAGGGACGTAGGATTACCGGGAACAAGTCGGGAGTTGACTTGGGTAATCCGAACCCTTGAAACATAATTGTGTTTGCAATTGTTTCTTATTTGGGTTTAATTCTATTTCCGTATTATTTGTTGGATTGCATTTTATTTGGCATAAATTCCTTTTAAATTTGTATAAACACTATTCAACCCCCCTTCTAGTGTTTTCCCCATAGACAGGGTCCTTACAACCTGAGCAGTCTCTTGTCTACATTGCTTCCCAAAGTGTCCCTTTTTCCTGCATTTGAAGCATTCAACTCTATTAGCAGAATCTTATTCAGAAGAATTTTTATCATAATTAAAAGTGTTAGAGCGAATGAACCTTCTATGCATTTCCAATCTTCCTTGAGGAGTTCTGACGTACTTTCTGAAATTTCTAACCATCAGCGCTATCTCCTCATCTTCATCTTCATCTTCGCTAGCTTTCTGAGCAAGTGGCTTTGAAACTTTTTTCTTCTCCTCGAGTTTCTCTCCTTCTTCAATATTTTGCACTTCAAGCTCATGGGACATTAAGTTACCTCTCAAGTCCTCCACCCTCATCTGTGATAGATTTTTGAATGGCGGTGACTTTAGGCCTGACAGAGCTTGGCAGTGCTCTTAATATCTTCATCACCTGTTCAAGGCTAGAATATGGCTTATCGAGCGAGCTAGACTTGTAGACGATGTTGATGAATCTCGCAAACAACTCTTATATAGTCTCTGATAGTAGCATGCGAAATCACTCGTACTCTGTGCTCAAAAGTGCAAGTCTAGACTCCACCTGTGACGTTCCCTCGTGCGTCACCTCTATTGTATGCCATATTTCCTGCGCAGTTAGACAATGTGAGATACGATTGAATTCAGATTTATCTAATGACCAGATGAGAGCATTCATAGCTTTAGCATTAAGAGGATAAAGTCTCCAATCATTATCATCCCATTTATCATCAGGTTTAAGCATTTCAGTATTTTCAATTTTAATGACAGGTGGCTTACAATCTTTTTCAACAATTTGCCAAGCTTTATAATAAATAGAAATTAAGTAGATTCTCATTCGATTTTTCCAATAAGTATAATATACTCCATTAAATTTGGGGGGATGTGATATGGACTGACTCTCAGCAAAAGCATTACCAATGGAATTCATGGTCAAACCTAGGCTAGATCCTAAAATCGGCTCTGATACCACTTGTTGGATCTGGATCCTAGCCTAGAGGGGGTGAATAGGCTTATAAAAAAATTCTCGCGCAACCCATGAGAATTCACACGCAGTTAAAATCACAAGCAGAGTAAATAAGAGGCAATCACAGAGTACGCACAGATTTACCATGGTTCGTTCACAGCAACGACCTACTCCAGCGCCCAAGCAAATACTAGTATTAATATGTTCCTTCTGTACAACTACAATGGGATCCTACCTCCAACTCCCCACCTAGACTGTACCACACTCAACAAAGTGCAGAACCCTATCAACCTAGTAAATGTGTATCTTGACTACACCAACACGTCTAGCCCCAACCAGACAAGTCCCAAATATCACAAAAATGGTAAAGTTTCCCCTACATAGATCTGCACAATCATAGAGATAATAAAATAGATTTTAGGATTGCTCAGTGATGGTGCGTCATCTCTGTCATTCAGCACGTGTCAGATCTCGTCTGACGATGATGTAAACTTGTCTCCTCTCTATAATGCAACTCAAGTTGCGTCAGCTTGCTCCCCTCCTAGACTGTTACGGCACTTGGTACACCTCTTGACAAGTCAAGGCCTTGCTGTTCTTTTCCTTGCTAGTTACGGCCGTGGGTGTCCCCTTTGATTGATTGCAAACGTGGATGCTTGGCTCTTTTTCAATATTGCATATATGGCCTGAGTGAGTTATTTGGAGGGCCAATCAAATCCAGGCACTCGATCTGGTGGCCTGCAATCAAAGAACCAAAAACAATTAAATAAAGAAGTTTAACTTAATCTCTCACTCACAAAAAAATTCTGTGCATGTGTTATTAATTATTTCTCTTTCACAATTGTTTGCTCCTCAAAGATTTCGGCCTGTGCACACAAGGTCAACAACCTGCAAAGAGAGAACACAAAATAATTGAATTAATTTGATTGGCTCTTCAAAAAATTTTGGCCCCCCTTGTTATAGAGTTCGGCAGTAGCACAATGGGTCTTCGAACTGTGCATGGAGGTTGCGGCACTTGGAGAGGTGATTGCTTGTGAGTAAATTTCGGCATGTCCTTTCTCTTAAGAAGCTTGTGTTCTTGTGCCTGCAAGAGCCAAAAAGGAGAGGTGAACTATTAGTAATTTAATAAAAACAACTCACTTCGAATGCTCAGACTACCAACTCCCCTTCCCACGTGATGGCCTTCAAAAGCAAATTGATTCCACTGTTTTTTTTGTTTCTTCAATTTGATTGGTGGTCAAGATGATAGCTTCTCCCTTTCCTTCTTTACTATTTTTCTTTTAATTCACATGCTGCCAAAACCACAAACCTATGATGCGTCCATCAACCTGCACGCACAAGAAAATTAATTTGAGAAGGGAAATGTAATTTAAATACCAAATTATACTCTTTCTCTCTCCCTTCTTTTTCTTCAATCTCCTCTCTCTCCCCCCCTCCCCCTTCAATTCTTTTCTCCAAGCAGCCGCATGAAATTATTTTTGGTAAGGGTTGTTGATGCATGGCCTGCCACATGGTATTTATAGGCTATTTTAGAAAACCCTTATTTGTATATTTACAAAATTGCCATCCAAGCTTCTGTATCGCATAACTAGGCCTTTTTAGACTCGTTTTCAGATCCAGAAATTTCTGCGGATTTCTCGTTGTTTTCCCTTTAATCCATGGTCATAGTTGATATTTTATAACGTCGTGAAAATGACCAAAATGCATGTTTATGACCAAAGTGCACGTTATCTCCAAAATGACCAAATTGCCCCTGAATCAAGATGAACTCCTTTCAACCTGAAAACACTTAACAAACACGTCAAAAACATTCATGAAGGTTTGTTATCATCAAACAAGAAATCATATATCGTTGTATCCAACAACCCCCAGGTTTTGAAAGCCATAATTTTCCAAACCATGTTTATAAATTAGAAAAAGCTTTGTATGGTCTTAAGCAAGCTTCACGCGCTTGGTATGACGTCTAAGCACATATTTGTTGGAAAATGATTTTAAAAAGGTGAGTGCTTACAATACATTATTCTTGTTGCATGATTCTGATGATTTTCTCATTGTGCAAATATATGTTGATGATATTATTTACGGTGCTACTAACGATCTACTATGTCAAAAGTTTGAGATGTCATGCAGGATCAGATTAAGATGGGCCGTGTGGGAGAGCTGAAATATTTTCTTGTGTTCCAAGTAAAGCAAGGAAAGGAATGCATCTTTCTATCTCAAACCAAATAAATCAAGGAGTTTCTGAAAAAGTTTGGGATGGAGAAGTCTAAAGGAATTGGAACGCCGATGTGTCCCAATACAAAAATGGACAAGGATGAACAAGGAGTCGTAGTGGACCAAAAGCTATATCGCGGTATGATTGGTTCCTTGTTGTACTTGACTACTTTTAGGCCTGATATAATGTTTGTTGTATGCTTGTGTGCACTCTTTCAAGCGAACCCAAAAGAGTCTCATTTAAAAGCCATTAAAAGGATCTTTAGGTACCTAATTAGTACACCTACTTTAGGCCTCTAGTATCCTTCTAGTGGTAATTTTGATTTGTTGGGTTATTCTGAGGCTGATTATGCGGGAAGTTTAACTGATAGAAAGAGCACTAATGGTACTTGTGTCATGCTAGGACACTCTTTAGTTTCATGGTCTGGCCGTAATCAAAATAGTGTTGCATTATCCACTACTGAAGCAGAGTGTATTGCCTTAGGCAGTTGCTGCCCTCAAGTATTGTGGTGATACAAACATTGTCTGACTGCGGACTAGCTCTTAAAAGAGTCCCTCTTAGATGTGATGGCAAAAGTATTATAGATCTCTCTAATAATCCCGTACACCATTTGCGTACTAAACATATTGACGTAAGACACCATTTTCTTAGAGATCACCTCGCTAAAGAGGATGTGTATGTTGAGTTCATTCCCATGGAATCACAACTTGCAGACATATTTGCCAAACCTTTAGTTAAGGCTCGCTTTTGTCGTCTTCGTCTTGAGCTTGGTATTATTGATAAAAATTAGTACGAGATTTCATGCTTTCTTGTGTGCTTCAACTTTTTCTTGTTTGTGTGCTAGTAGTTGCATTGTTGTGTGTGCATGATTTTCTTTGTTTTGTGTGATAGCATCTCATGTTTGCTTTAGCACTTCATGCATAAAAACAAAAAAAAATAAACTGAAAAATATATATAAATGGTGCTTAAATGTGTATCTTTCTCTTTGATTCATTAAAGAAGTCTTCATGAATGATTTTCATATCTATGTAGAAATTGGTGTATTATTGCTTTTGCTACATGCGCATGTTCATCTTTCTAAATATTCATGGCATGTTCAATGACTGAAAATAATTTGATTTCAACACCTACTATTTCACTTCCACATGTATTATTATTGCTGCACATTTGGAGATATCATTTATGAAGTATGGAAAGTGAATGTAGGAGAAAAACTTAACTGAAAATCTAAGGGATATGATATACCATGCCAAGGATAAAAATTGAGCATTAAAAAATGATTCTATAAGTATAAAAATGAAATGTTTAATTGCTCCGTATGAAAAATGGATACAATCCTTGGCAACGGTATTACCCACGAGTATCCAACATAAGCTTTATGGGTAAACTTTAGCGTTGGTGTATTTACTCGTCAAGCAATGCCACCCCCACATCTAAGAGTCCTTGTCGACTATGTCTTGGGGTGTGTTACCTTGAACTCATTTTTAATGAGATGAGGAAAATCAATCCTAGGTGATAGAACGTTAAATGGAAAATGTGGATTAGTTTTTGGTTGACTTTCGTAAATGATTCTCCCTATGTGCTTCAATTTTAATCATCACACATACACGTTGGTGTTGAATTCTTCGTTGTTTAATTTCATTGGATTATGACTTGAATATTCAATGATTGTATACATACAATTGTTGGTATTGGCTTATAATGCTCTCTTTTTGCATGGTATATGTTTTTGACTTCGTGTTTCGACTTTTGATTATAACAAAAGGGGGAGAATAATTTGAGTTATATGTGATTGTAATTTGAATGTATGCTTGATGAATATGAATGTTTGATTAAGAGGGAGCATTAATGGATTTTGGGGAAGCACAAAAATAGGGGGAGTATGCATATTGTTAACTTTGCACATCACTGCTTGCACATCATTATATCGCATTACTTGTCACCCACTTCGTCACACTTTCACACACACTATTTGGAAACTTATTTCTCAAATCTTATACTTAGTTTGTCATCATCAAAAGGGGGAGATTGTTGGTAACAACGATCTATGAACTTCGTGTTTGATGATAACAAACGTGTGTGAACGTTTTTAACGTGTGTGTTAAGTGTTTCAGGAATCACCAACTTGCAGATGCACGATGGGAGACGTGATCTAAAGGAGGAAGCAATTCAAAGTTATTTGGTTTGATTCTTATTCACTATAGCCCATGCATAATCCCACCAATTCTTTCAAACTCCAAATCCTCCTTGCAATAGGACTTCCATATGCCGCACAAATCCCTAGCCATTGGATCCTATTGCCGAATTGATCCTAGCCCTAGATCAAATCCCCTTCCCGCACAAAACCATATACTTGCCTCTCATATATATACAAGATAAAAGAGGGGCTCAATGTTCGCCAGCCAAAATAAAAACCATATGCCCTAGCACACAAAAGGAGAGCAGCCGCAATTCTCCTCATTAAACTCTCCAAGAGCTAAGTTTTTCTTTCCCATCAAATAATACCCCTCAGGCCAAAATTCTTGACCAAAGCACAGCCGCAATTTTTCACTTTTCCAATCACCATGAATTCAAGATCAACCGCAATTTCCCTTAGCCAACCACCATGGACTCTTCAAATATAACCTCAAAGCCAAAAGATTTTCCTCAGGCAACCAAAAATCTATTCATTAAAACTCCAAGCACAAGGCCGCATTGTTACTTGTCCTTTGCAAATCTCAAAGAGGGCACAAATCAGCCACATTCTTTGACTCAACAAAAAAAAACTCCAAGAGCCCAGCCGCAACTTTCTTTTGATATTCTCCAAGATCTGCCGAATTTTGCAAAGACCCAATCTCCAAGAGCTGTCGAATTTTGCAAAGAGCTAATCTCTACGTACCGCAAACTTGGGTGGAGGCCGTGACCTGCTTGCCTCAAGGATTGGAGAAGGCCGTGACCTGGTTGCCTCAGAGATTTATGGAAATCCGTGACTTTCTTCAGACATTACTTCAAGCCCCAACTTGCTGATTGATGGGACTAGGGACTACTACATGGCAGACTGCTTCTGACCACGCACTGAACGGCAAAGACACCAATGCCGTCACAACTGAGCGATTCTAAACTTTATACTCTATTATATTTATGATTGTGGCGGTGTGATCTTTGTAGAACTATTTTAATATCTTTTTGGGGACTTGACTAGTTGGGACTAGCCAAGAGAGAGCTTTACTAGGATTGTTGTTGTTTGGGCACTTTGGTGACTGCAGGTACTGAGAGCCAGGTGAGTGTAGAGTTAGTGCTCTAGCTACAGGTTGTACCAGTTAACTTTAATAATCTACTATTGATTTTGGGGCTGGACGTAGGTCGTTAGGACGACCGAACCAGGGTATATCGCATGTGCATGATGTGACTGCTTTACTATACTCTGTGTCTGATTGATTGTGATATAACTACCTGAGATTTCGTGTGGGTTGCACGAATATTTTTAATAAGCCTATCCCCCCCGGGCCTTAGGCTTAGATCCAGATCCAACATGTGAGTGTAGGATGTGTGATAATGAAGGTATTTAGTGGGGGGTGTGTGTGCATAGGGTGTATGTGCAATGTGTATGGAATGTGTGATGGTGTGTTTGTGCAATGAAGTGAAATGTAAATGAGTGAAGGGTATGTGTAGGTGGATGGTGAAATGTGAGGGACAGTGTAGATGCAGAGGTAATGTGCAGTGCAAGGTGATGTATGAGGATGACGCACTGCAATCTCATTGAATAACAAAACCCAATTGTGTGTATGGATGTAATGGAGATGGGTGGTGCAAAACACACATGACCCAAAAAATGTGTGCAACAAGGGGTAGAAGCGAAATTTAAAAAAAAAATCAAAGGCGAAGAGGGAGATTACCAAAGAAATTTAGCAACAGCCACTTCGACTCCATGCAATGTGAGCCAAGTTCACCCTATCGAGCTGCGGATTCCATCGATCAAACCCTAGCTTCCCGTCTGCGCCAATCGAGCCCCAAATTCTTTCCGCCAAGGGGTGATTAGGGTTTATAGAGGGGAAGGAGGTAGTGTGGTTTGCCGATGATGGCGGAGGGAGAGGGAGGTGATAGAGTTTGGCGTATGGGTGGCGAGTCGCCGGAGCTGGGGCAGGGTTCTTTGTCAAAGAGGAAGACAAGAGGAGAAAAAATTGAAACATCTTCGAAAATTAAAGCTTGTTCGACCGTATGAGAGGGGGGCTCGTCTATTAATAGATGGGGTTTAGAGGTAAATGATACGACCGTATGGGGAAAACTCATACGGTCATGTGAATTCGAGTTGGAGAGGGGCTTGGCGAAATTGATGACGCGGTCGCTTGGAAAAGTTCCAAACGGTCGTGTGAAGTTGAGCTTTGAGGCAGATCGATGCGGCCGTTTCAACTTTTCAAAATGGCCATGTAGTTTGGTCATTCCCCCCCTTTTTTCTTTAATTCTACCTGAGAGATACGTGGCCGTTTGGATTAGTCCAAACGGCTGTGTCGATTTAGCTTGAATTGAGGAGAAGCTAGAGTTTTAGACGGCTGTATGGAGGAATCGTATGGCCATGTGGATTTCAGCCTTTGCCCCCTCTGATCTACTTGATCCCCTTTGCTTCCCTTTTAGCCCTCTTGTTGTGAGCTACTCCTCCCTTCTTTTCATTTCTCCCCTAGCCCCTTTCTCCCTTGCCTCCAATATCAGAAGCATCATGGTCGTATGGGAAGTAATCTTGCAACAAAAGAAGACAAGCAACAAAGTGTCATCAAACAACTTAATAAATGGGGTTTTAAAATCCATCTTTTTAAGCTCTAAAACTCAACTCTATAATAGGATTTGAAACCCCACTATGAGTTTAGGTCTTAGGTCCTGGGGGTTAAAAGAATGTTTGGGGGCACGCCAATCGAGGGAGAGAGAGAAGTTATCCAAACGTGGAATGAAAATCTATAAACTCAAGAAAAATCTAAATAGTAATACGCTCCTCTCGCTATTAAGAGGATGCGAGTTTATTAGGATCCTAGAAAACGTAAAATTTCCTACACTACTGGGTTATGTACATATGTTTTCAAAAGGTATATCCAACACTTTAGTTGGAGCAGGAAGTTGCTCAATTTGCTCCTTTCGTGGCTCCATCAAAAACTTCGTGCCACGAATGCCAACGGACTCAAGAAATGTAGCCCCAAGCGTCCCCTGAAGACATCCACCTATATCCTCCAAAGAACAAGTTGTATCAGTCCACGGGAAAAAAAATTTCCCATCTATGAATGTAATCCAAATATTATCGTCGAAGTCGAATGTAAATCGTGGAAGGGGTTGACGATAACTCCCTGAAAGTACGGTGCTATGCCCTAACGACGACGTGTTCAATTCCCTGCCACAATTGTCTACGCTCTCGTCAAGTGCTGACATGAACCAATACACCTCCGTGGAGTACGAACAAGTATCCTGTGGAGGGTGCATCATGTCAGGAATATCCAAATCTAAAGGATTTCAAATAAAATAGGGGGATTCAGATATGGGTATAAGATGTCTCCCTGAGTAGGAGCGTCAAGCTCTGTTCATGTGGTGCCTCTGATGGTGTGGAGAGGTCCTGCAGGGGAGATGGTGGATGCATGGATGCGTCAGAATTGCTGAAATGAGGCATGGTAGATGTGGTCTGTAAGGGACCCTGTGGGGCTACACACACATTAGAGGGGGGTGAATAGTGTAATGGTAAGCAAAGTGCTTAATGAAATGTTACGAAAATTACAGCACAGTAAGCAGCAGAAATTAAACAGGGTGCTCAACAACAACAATCGTAAACACAAGGATTTTACCCTGGTTCCCCAAAACCTGGGTACGTCCAGCCACACCAATATTCACTATAATTTCCACAAAGAGAAGTGAATACAATCTCACACAGAGGATTTGGATTCTCACACAGAGTAATCCTTACTCTCACACAGAGAGACCCCACACAGAGGATTTGTTCTCTCACAAGAAAGAACCAAACTCTCACAAAGAGAGTAACTCCCACAAAGAGAGTAACTAATTCTCACAAAGAGAATTAGGGTTTCGAACATAAAACGAAACGAAACAACACTTACCTATGCCTTGATATGATCTTACCAATGTGATGGAGAAGGCATGCAAGTGAAACTCAAGTGCTTAAGATGAGGCTTTGATTGCACTTGATGATCTTTCTCTCTTCTAGGAATGAATCCTAACACTTCTCACTTGAGTGTATGAAATGAAGAGAAGAAAGATGATCTCCAAGAAAGGAATGAGAATTAGATCCCTTGGAGAATTTTCCTATAAGCTAGCTTCAATACATGAAGAGGAATATGCTCATGAGAGGAAGATGGGAGAGATTAGGAGTGGCTATTGATTCTCAAAGATATTCACTACTAACCAAGAGTTCTAAATGAACTAAGCCAACTCCTATAAATAGGAAGCCAAGAAGAGCCCATAAAACTAACCAAAAACTCAAGGAGAAGAAATCTGCAACGGTTAGATTTTGGTAGTTTACGGCACCGACAATCTACTGATGAACAACTGACAGTTGACTGGTCAACGGCTATAAAATTCCCAACGGTTATAATCTGAGTCAGGACACGCGACTGTAGAAGACTACATAGGCGACTGTAAATACTTCTGACTTGCAAATTGGGATGAAGCCTAGAAAATGCAAGTTATGCACAGACAACTGTAGAGCATTTCACAGGCGACTGTAAATAGACATGTGACTGAATATCCTTCAGCATGCAACTGTGACTTGGGATGGAAAGGAGTTGAGAAAATGCAACTTTCGCACTGACCACTTTAAAATGATAGTGACCATTTCACCGGCGACTGTAAATACTTCATCAGTCGACTGACTTGCAAATTGGGATGAAGCCCAGAAAATGCCAGTTGCGCACAGACAACTGTAGATCAATTTTCAGGCGACTGTAGAAATACAAGCGACTATAAATTGAACGCCAGTCAACTAAGGCAAAAAGCTCAAGAAGAGTCAAGAAATAAGTTGACTTGAGCTATGCATATCAATCGGGTGTAGAAGGCTGACCAAGCGCCTGGAAGTCATCCAGTCGCATGGCGTGCCTTCATCGGTCGACTGTGGGAGAGCCAAAAACTCCAGTAAGAGTTTAAGGCAAGGTAAACCTAATGCGATGGTATCTATGATATCCTAAGGCTCACTAAGATGGTTAAATGCATATGCATGAGAGTATGACCATCTATCATGGCATTACAATAATCCTAGACTCAAAAAGTGAAATGCAAGTAATTGAAATTATATGGATTACAAATTGCATCTCCTAGAGTCTAAGTCTTCAAGCACATGATACCTTGATGCTCCCCTACAGTATCCAAGCTTTGGCACCCCTTAATGAGCTTCCCTTCATCAAGCTCCAAGCTTTGGCATTGCTCCTCTAGATGTCCATCCATCATCATGCTTCAAGCTTTATGCTTTGTATCATCAATATATAATCATTTAGATAAACTGAGACTAAAACATAAGATTGATTAGCACACTAACATAATGTATTGATCATCATCGAAACAATGTTAGTCTTGAACCCAAGAACTAATAATCTCCCCCTTTTTGAAGATGACAATCCATTATATCAAACTATAATAAACATTGAAATAAACAATGTGTGCTAACAAACACCCCCAATCAATATGCAAATGTGCACAAAAATATAAACATGCAAAGCACAAATCATATTGATGGATGTTATGCAAAAACATACCAATTGAAAATAATGCATAAAAAGCACAAGGTATATTTTTACATAACCTATTTCTCTCCCCCATTGGAATATCAAAAAGATGGGTAATATCCAAATAGGAAAACCAAAGGCAAGAGAAATAACCATCCCATATGCACAAACATAATGTTAATGACATTCAATGTGACACATGAATGGAAAAATAATGCTAGCAAGTAAAAATTCCATACTCCCCCATAATTATACAAAACATGCAAACATCGGAGTAATGGACATACCCACACAAATATGGGTACAAAATGTAAACATACAAGCATGGTACCCAAGCAATGAATAACAATATGAGTGAGCAAGCAAGGTGGAAACCAAACAAAAGTGGAGTTTGGTTTCCATATATAGTCATATGAAAATATAACATGACGAACATATGATTCTATTTACGAGTTCATATCAAGCTTAGAAACATTCTTAGGAATTCACAAAGGAAGTGATTTGGGATTCTTAGGAAGAGGTTTGGTTAAGGCATGAGTAGGAGGTGAGGGTGCACGCTTATGAGGTGGAACATAAACATTGGCGTACACCGTGTGTGAAACATGATATTTATCATTAGATCCATTCACACAAGACTTTCTACTATGCATAAGAACATATGAAGCATGCAAAGATTTATCATCAATTCTAGCATGCAAGCAAAGTAAGTTATTCACATGGGTAGATTTATCATGCATATCAACATATGAAGAAGCATTCACGCCAATAGGTTTTTGAATGGGCTTCTTATGGAATGAGGTGTACATATATGCATGATTCTTCTTTGGCTTAATATTCAAAGTTGATTTTTGGCCAAAAGAAAACTTGGATGTGACTAACCCCTTAGAATGCTCTCCTACAAAATTTATTTGGGTGCTTCTAGGGGAAGAGCTTGGTTTGTTCACCTTCAAAGCAGAGGATCCCAAAACCTTGTTCTTACTCAATTTGAAGTTTTCAATTTGAGTAGACAATAACTCACATTTCTTCGAAAGAAAAGAAATATCGTCATCCCTAGCAGATAGACGCGAGCTAAGCTCAAGACATTGAGATTTAAGAGCCGATGTCTCATTTCTCATAGCATCAATTTGAGAATCTCTCTTAAGAATGACGGAGTCACAATCCGAAACGTGAGTACGTTTAAGTGAAGCATTTGTAATGCCCTACAAGCTACTGCACAAGTACTAGAGGGGGGTGAATAGTACTTTAAAAATAACAAGGAGTATAATTCCTAATTACAATGCAAACAACTACCAAATCAATTTGCGGAAGCTTAAATTGAAGACAACAACAAAATTAACAATGCTAACAAGAGATGTTACTGGGTTCGGATCCACCGAAGTCTCCCCGACTTGTTCCCGGTGATCCTACGTCCCAACCACCCGGATCCCCTCCGGATACTTGAGTTAGAAACCCTAACTCAAGATTTCCATTATGAAATACTTGTGAAAAACCTCCACAAGTCAAATCATACAAAATGTAATTTGTGACTCCCACAACCCGGGATCACAACCACACTCTCACAACCGAGAGTGAAACTTACAAATCAAATATGAAATGAAATAAGAAAACTTCTTACCGAACAAAATACCTATGCCTTGAGTATTGCTTACGAATTAGGGCAAGGATGATTTTGAGGAAGAAGTGGCACCAAACCCTAGCTCCAAGATGTAGATCAGCGATGGAGAGCTTTGGGGATGTTGGTGACCTAGAATCAAGCACTTGGCTTGGAAGGCTTCACACTCAATGAATCTCTCTTTGGAAGTAAGAGTTAGGAGAGATTATTGAATGGAGGGAATGAGCTTTGAATGAGCTTGGAATGAATTCTCTTGATCTCTAAACTTGCAATAATATCAGCCTTGGCAGCAATGAATGCAGCCCATCAAGTATATATAGGATAGAGGAGAGAGAGAAAGAAATTCGAGTCATTAAATGCTCCAACGGCTCTTTTCTGAACCCAACTAGTCGGTCAAAGAACAACCACCGACCGACTAGTTCATCAACTAGTCGGTCGGTCAATTAACTTATACCGACTAATGAGTGAACAGAGAAAAGATCAAAGTACAGACAAATGGAACTAGTCGGTCTAAGAAGAGTAGCTGACCGACTAGTTTCACAACTAGTCAGTCGGTTACTCAACGTAGACTGACTAACAGATAAAACTGAAGTCTGAGCAGAAATAGACTTAGTCGGTCCAAGAACAAATGTTCACCGACTAATTCACCAACTAGTCGGTCGCCAAATGAGCTTAGACCGACTAACGATAAACAGTAAGTATGGTGAAAATTTGGCACGTACAGTAAACTAAACTAGTCGGTCTAAGAAGGAAAGTTGACCGACTAGTTCATCAACTAGTCGATCGATCAATGAACACAGACCGACTAATGATAAACAGTAGCTTAGGTTCAAATGTGCATGTACAGGGAAAGCTCAACTAGTCGGTCACAGAAGCATCACTGCCCGACTAGTTCACAAACTACTCGGTCGGTGAGTCAACTTAGACCGACTAACTGTAAACAGTAAAGAGCTATGAATTAACTGAGAAGAACTAGTCGGTCCAAGAAGCTTTGCCGACCGACTAGATCACCATCTAGTCGGTCAGTTCTTCTTCTTGAACCAACTAACATGCACAAGAAGTCGCGAATCGAAGCGCGATGCTTCGGGAAGGATTGTATGGACTTCTACTAAGATCCTAGAGCTAAGATATGAGCGTTATGAAGATTTAAAACGTAAGACCTACTCAAGGCTTAACATTCTACGAAAGAAGCTTAAAGACTATAAATAAAACTTGACGATACCGTCTTCTATAGCTTCAATCGAATCTTCATGACTTCTAAATAGGTCCATAAGCTTTAACGAAGCTTTAGACGTACGATCACGTGCTTTGAGAAGTCTTGAGACGTCGTAATTGATATTCATATGAATTTGGTGACGATCTCCATAACTGCGCTCACAAAGTGTTAGTTCACGTTATATTTATGTTTGTTCATCATCCAAAACCAAATCCGGGGAGTCCAATATCCAACATTCTCCCCCTTTTTGGTGATGACAAACCAACATAAATAATAATCAAAAATAATAATTCAACTGAAATTTACTTACTCCCCCTGCATTGATGACACGTTAATTCTAATTTAAACAAAAATAATACGCATCAAGCAGACGAGTGAAGTATATTAAATGAGAATCGATTATTGAATTATTGAAATACCAAACGTAGGTTATTGAAATATCGGATTTGAAAATCCATTTATATATCTTAACTCCCCCTGAATCTAACACATCAAGTTAGATTCTTGGAAAAATGCTTTAAATTTTCATTTAGCACATCGTTATTATTATATCTCTCCCCCTTTGGCATAAGCAAAAAGAGCGGGAGGATAACAACGACAACAACAATGGCCTCAAATAAAAAGCACGGGAGTCGTAGAATACGACGAAGGTTCAAGTGACACCAAAGAGAAAAATACGAATAGAATCAAGGCGTGTCAATGAAACCAAAGTCGAAAATCGTAAAACGAAATCATCAAAACTCAAATCATTTTCACGGATTGAGTTATGGAATATACTCTCCAATATCAACATTCTTGGTTAATTTAGTGCATGGAAAACAATTCTATGTTTCCATAGAAGAAAATTCTATTAAACCAAGTTAATATCGTCGAGCGACGAAATCGAACATCAGAGACAAAAAAAATTATAAATTTTGCACAATATAATGAAGTGACAAGTGCGATGTATATATATATATATATAATATGAAGCAGAGTACATCACCGACATACAAAACATCGATCGACTGATCGGGGCACAAAAATACATCATCATATCACAGATATAGGAGTGTCAACAAAAATACACCATCATCAAAAGACATCCAAATGACCCAAAATACATAGCCACCCACACTATCCTACCCAACATCTCTCACAACTAGATATGTCATCCAATGAGTATCGGGAGAGGCCTCGAAGAAACTCAAGAGGCAGCGGGAGGATCAGAAGCAACTGCAGGCTCAGCAGGAGCAGAGGTGGTGACTGGATCAGCAGGAACGTCCGGAAGATCAGCAGGAGCGACGGCAAAAGTGGCAACCTCTGGAGCAGCAACCGTAGTGGCCTCGGGAGCACCATTCGGAGTATCCACCACAGGAGTGGCGGCAACAGGTGTGCTCTCGGGGGCACCAGCAGACGAAGCAGCAACAGCATCACCGGAAGTGGTAGCACCAGCAGCAGCAGTACCAGCAGAAGTGCCCTCGGGGGCACGAGTCGAAGCACGACAAAGCTCCTCAACGTCCTCCTCAGCCAACTCATCCAACTCCTCATCCTCAGACACAGAAGGAGGAAGCTCAACACCCATCAGACGATCCATACGGCAAACTACCTCCTCGGTACGAGCCAAGCGAGACTCGTGACGACGAAGTAACCGTACGACATCATCCAGGGTGGCAGAGGGAGCACCAGAGGCAGAGGCAGGGGCAGAGGCAGACGCTGAAGGTGTCGTCCTCTGAACATGACGAAGCGCTGCAAGAGATTTCTTGACGGCCGTCGCGTTCAGGGGAGGACCAAGGGGACGCTCATCGTCACGAGGCAACGTGACATGGAAGTGACGAAACACGAGGGTCAACAAGCAAGGAAATGGGATATGAGCCGATTTAGAGGACTTGCGAATACACTCGAAAGAATCAATCTTATCGAGTATAATGTGAGCCCAATTAATCGAGCTCCCCATGAAGATAGCATAGATCAGCTTCAGAAAGGGCTGGGACGGTAGAGATGAGGAGCCGTACTTGGGAAGCAAGCACGACTTCAGAATCAGATTTAGGACCCATGCATTCGGCTTGAAAGATTTAGATGGCACGCCAATCATGGCAGGAGGGATCTGATGGAAAATCTCAGAAAGGATGGTCTGATCTAAGGAAGAAATATCGTCAACAGAGATATCAGAGGGGAGGAGGCCAGACGAAGAGATACCCAAAATCTCTCCTAAGATTTCTGCCGTGAGGACTATAGGAGTCCCCAAAACAGTCGTCTCAACAGAGTGGGTCTGATCGTACTAACCCCGGATCCTATTCGCATAGAAAAGCTTCACTAATCGAGGGTACGAGTGAGGGTTCGCCTTCGGATCATATCGAAGATAATCGAGAAGACCCGACGACGAAAGAAGATCAGCTAACCCTATGAAGTCACTGAACTGGACGAAATGCTCCAGAAGCAGCGGGCAATGTTCGATACGGTTATATGCCGCGAGACACAACGGGTCGTCGCGACACAACGAAATATCGACACCGCCCACCGGCATCGGAGCCTTTCCCTTAGGCTTACGGGTAGACGTACGAGGGTGGGTGCTAGACTCAGGATGGGTAGGAGGAGTGGGTTCCCTATGAGTCTCTGTCTCGGGGTTATACTCCGTATCGGAATCGATAGGAGTATGGAATGAAGAACGAGAGGCAAGATCCTTGGTCTTGGGCTAAGGCTTGGGCTTGGCTTGACCTCTAGGCTTGGCGGTCGTCGTCCTCTTCTTCTTGAGAGGATGCGAAGACGACGAAGGTTGGGTGGTCTTAGCTCGACGTTTCGGAGGGGTTGGATGCTCGGTATCCGTAGGGTTTGGTTCTATGTTCATCGGCGAGGGGCTAGAGGGAGTGATCGGTATTCGTGTTCGGGCCATAATCAAGGCACGGCACGACGCAAGGAAGATCAAAAACAAAGAAACCCTAGCTGGCCGGAATTAGGAAACCCTAATCGAAAAGATCTAGAACCCTAGGCTGAAAACCTAACCCTAAACAAGGAAATGAACCCTAGATAGGAGAGGGAGGAGAGAGGGTTACCCTAGGAGGAAGAACGGCGGCCGGCGACGGCGGAGGAGGTCAGAAAGTGGCCGGAAGACGATCGGAATTCGAAGGGTCGGGGGTTTTGCTGAGGGAGAGAAGAGGTTTCGATCGATTAGAATGAAAACAAACCGACTAAACTTGGTTTAAGTCGGTCGAGAGCTCAAAAGACCAAACAGTCCCTGGCACAACTAGTCGGTCACAGTTCAAGCACTGACCGACTAGATCACGATCTAGTCGGTCGGTTAATGAGCTTGAACCGACTAGTTGCAAACAGTGGCTGAATCCAAGTTTAACTGACAAGAATTAGTCGGTCTGTGTTTAATTACTGACCGACTAGATCTCAATCTAGTCGGTCGGTCACTGAACATGAACCGACTAAAGAGTTAAAATGGAGAGGAAACTCAAAAAGCTTGAGTTAGTCGGTCTAAGTTCTTCTACTAACCGACTAGATGAGCATCTAGTCGGTTGGTGGTTGAACTGAAACCAACTAAATGAGTCAAAAAGTTGATAATCAAGATCTCTCCTCAATACACTTGGACGAAATATCGCATTACTCTCAATAATCATCTAAACTACCCCATTAAACATCGAAATCTTAAATACGACATTCAAAACATGAATTCGAGCTAAAATTCAAACTATCACATAAATTCCTGAAAAATCCAATAAGTCTAGCATGAACGAAATATTTCGAAATATAATAGCATGCAAGATTATTGAACGAAACATGAATCCTATATCTCGGATACATGAATCCTATATCTCGGATTCACCCATAATCCCCAATTCTCGACGCAACCGCACAAAGGAGTCCTCCTTTGGGGGTTTCGTGAAAATATCGGCGATTTGCTTTTGGGTTTCAACGTACACTAAAATGATGTCCTTTTTAGCAACATGATCATCTAAAAAATGGTGTCGGACATCTATGTGTTTCGAACGGGAATGGTGTACCGGGTTCTTGGAAAGACATATTGCACTTTGGTTGTCAACCATGATAGGGCAAGTATCACAATTTATACCAAAGTCTTTAAGTGTGTGTCTCATCCAAAGAACTTGAGCACACGCGGCACCGATGGCAATATATTCCGCCTCGGTGGTTAAAAGTGATACGGAATTTTGCTTCTTGGAAAACCAAGAGACAAGGGAATTTCCTATAAAATGGCAAGTGCCACTAGTACTTTTCCTGTCGGATTTGCATCACGCATAATCGGCATCACTATATAAGATTAACTCATACGTGCTAGATTTTGGATAAAGTAATCCAAAATCAAGTGTATAACTTAGATAACGGAAAATACGTTTTACCGCTACTAAGTGAGACTCTTTAGGTTGAGACTGATAACGAGCACATACGCATACGGCAAACATAATATCGGGCCTACTTGCGGTAAGATAAAGTAAACTACCTATCATACCTCGATATAGACGAATGTCTACATCCTTACCGCCCGTATCCATGTCAAGATGCGTAGTCGTGCTCATTGGAGTCTTCTTCCCGGAGGCACTCTCCATTCCAAATCGCTTTAGCAACTCCACCGTATACTTCGTTTGGTGGATGAAGATTGCATCGTCCATTTGACGAATTTGGAGACCTAAGAAATATTTGAGCTCACCCATGTGGCTCATCTCAAATTGTTCCTTCATAACATTAGAAAACTCTTCGCAAAGAGCAAAGTTAGTAGCACCAAAAATGATATCATCAACATAAATTTGAACTAAAATTATATCATTATTCGAATGCTTAACAAAAAGTGTAGAATCGGCTTCTCCCATTTTAAAATTCAAATCCAAAAGAAAATTCTTTAGGCGATCATACGAAGCTCTAGGAGCTTGTCTCAAACCGTAAAGCGCTTTCTTTAGTTTAAAAACATGATTTGGAAATTTTTCATTTATGAAACCCGGAGGTTGAGAAACGTAAACTTCCTCAACGACATCTCCGTTTTAAAATGCACTTTTAACATCCATTTGAAATAATTTAAAATCCTTATGGCATGCAAAAGACAATAATAATCTAATTGATTCTAATCTAGCTACCGGAGCGAAGGATTCTTCGAAATCAATACCTTCCTCTTGACGGTAGCCTTGAGCAACTAACCGAGCTTTGTTCCGGACGACGACTTGGTTTTCGTCGGTTTTGTTCTTGAAGATCCACTTTGTCCCTATGACGGTGTGGTTCTTCGATGGCAATGGAACAAGCTCCCAAACTTCATTCCTCTCGAATTGAATGAGTTCCTCCTCCATGGCTAAGATCCAAGCGCTATCTTCGCATGCTTCATTAACATTCTTTGGCTCTATCGAGGAGGCAAAGGCACAATGAGCGAAGTAGTTCACTTGCGATCTCGTCTTGACACTATCATAGATATTACCAATGACTTGCTCATGAGGATGGTCACGAACGGTATGAAGCCGTTTGGGAATACCTTGGTCACTAGGAACATTCTCAACAACTTCATTAGATTGGTTAGTCTCAATAGAATCAATGGAATCATTAGACTTAGAATTATCAAACGAATCACATAAAACATCCATAGAATCATTATCATTTGAAATTCTAGTTGGAACAAATCCTTCATTAAATGAGACATGAAGCGACTCCTCGATCGTTGAGGTTCGTTTGTTGAATATCAGGTAGGCTTTGCTACGCGAAGAATATCCAACAAAAATCCGCTCATCGGATCTTGGATCGAATTTGTCTAAACTACCATACGTGTTCTTAATAAAACATTTCGAACCAAAAACACGAAAATGTTTAACTTGAGGCAACCTACCAAACAACAATTCATAACAAGTTTGTTTAGTGTCTGGCCTCAAAAGTATTCTATTAAACACATAGCACGCGGTGTGTACCGCTTCCGCCCAAAATTGATGGCCAAGTTGGCTATCATCAAGCATAGTGCGAGCACACTCCACTAGCGTCCTATTCTTTCTCTCATCTACACCATTTTGAGGAGGTGCATGAGGGAAAGAGAAGGTGTGTGTAATACCAACTTCATCACAAAATGTCTCAAAAGACTCATTCTCAAATTCACCTCCATGATCACTACGAATAGTGACAATGGTGGTTCCTAAGAGATTTTGTACTTTCTTAACAAAAATTGTGAAGTTTTCAAAAACTTCATTTTTATTACACAATGAAAATACCCATGTAAATCTCGAATAATCATCTACGATGACAAGTCCATATCTTGCATTTCCTAAGGAAGCAACTCTAGTTGGCCCAAATAAGTCTAGATGTAATAGCTCTAGTAGCCGTTTAGTAGAAATGCTTTTCTTAGGTTTAAATGAAGATTTAGGAAGCTTGCCACGTTGACAACAATCACAAAAACTTTTCTTTTCAAAAACGAGCTTCGGAAAACCTTTAATGGAATTTAATTTTGAAAGCTTATAAAGTGTTCCAAAGTTCACATGTCCAAAGCGTCGATGCCATAAGTGTTGTTCACTTGTGTTGGCAACGAGACATTGTTCATAAGACTTCGGAAGATCCAAAATATAAATATCTTTATGACGAGTGCCGGAAAATAATAATTTATCATTATCTTTTCTTAAAATATGACACAATCCTTTCGCAAAGCTAACTTTGTAACCTTTGTCACAAAGTTGGCTTATTGAAATGAGATTATGATTTAAGCCATTAACAAGATAAACATCACTAATTAAGGGTTTAGATGGGTTACCCACTTTACCAACACCTATGATGGTTCCGCTCTCGTTGCCTCCAAATACGACGCGGTTTCCATTTACGATGGGAACCACTCCGGAGAGCAAACTAGCGTCACCCGTCATGTGTTTTGAACACCCGCTATCGAGTATCCAATTTCCCTTGGAGCTAAATTTAAATTTGTTGCTCCTTTTCTTTTTCTTTTCCTTGAGTACCTAAAAATAGAGAATTTCATATCATGGTACCCAAGGTCATTGGGTCCAAAAGATTAGACCTTTGGAAACCAAGTCCAATTGGACTTAGACTTCCCCACATAATTTCTACTATGCACAACATCCGAAAAATAAGCATTCATATACACTTGTTTTTCATCCATGCTTGTGTCCTTTGGGCTCCAAATAGTGAAAATCTTGGGAGCCCTCATCCTATTGGGTGCATGCATGCGACGTTGATTTCTACGTGATGCATGTTGTGGATAGGCATAAGGAACATGATGGAATGGTGCACGACGAGAATTATTCATATGATGAGGTGGGTGAACATATACTTGTGA
The DNA here is from genome assembly GCA_030789695.1 of Scilla litardierei. Classification (NCBI taxonomy): domain Eukaryota; kingdom Viridiplantae; phylum Streptophyta; class Magnoliopsida; order Asparagales; family Asparagaceae; genus Scilla; species Scilla litardierei. The sequence continues at coordinate 124,211,698 of CM061142.1, forward strand.
GGAAACACGTGCGTGAGGGTGTCTCACATGGTGTGCACGTGCCCGAGAATGTGTTGCATAAAAATCATCATATGTGTGAGCTGGTGGAGTAGGACGTGTGTTCCTACGTGGCATGGTATTTGTGTACATATAAGCATGCCCCTTCTTTGGAGGTCCACCCAAAGTGGGTTTCTTTCCGAAAGAGAGTGTGGACGAGGTGGAAGCACCATTGGTAGATGAACTACCAATAGAGTGTTTGCTACCACTCATAGAGTCACTGGAAGTTGGCCTAACAAAAGTAGTGGCCGATTTGGATGAACATCCCATCGTATACCCCAAACCAATGTGGTGATTGGCCGGAAGTAAGTCACTTAGGATTTTATCCAAATGGTCCTTACCCTTATTGAATTTATTAATTCGGCCTAATGTGTTCTCATATTTCTCTTTGAGAGAACGCATAGAAGTATCCAAGTTGGATACTTGCGATGTGAGCACATAAACACGAGATTTAAGATTCTCATTCTCAATACTCAAAGTCGAGTTTTGAGAAGTTAAATCCGCTATCTTATGTTCCTCCGGATCTTCAATGCAAACATGTTCAAGTTTAGATTTGAGATCAACAATCTCATTTCTTAACTCTTCAACAACGGTGTCGTTGTTGGTGATGATAGTCTTAGGCGAGGTTTGAATGCTAGCTAGGTCATCTTTTACTTTAGTATATCTATTTACTAATTTAGTGTATTTAGACCATAATTGAGAGTTAGCATTCCTAAGGTCATCCATAGTTACCTCATCGCCTTCGTCGTCACTATCATCGAAAGAGGAGGATCCTTGATCATTCTCCTCTCTTGCCATGAAGCACATGTGCGCTTGCTCCACTTGCTCATCGTCCGACTCTCCGCTTGAGGAATCCTCGGAGTCGGTGAATGTTGCTCTGACAAGTCCCTTCTTTTTTCCTTTCTTGTACTTCTTGGACTTATCGAATTTAGGCGCCTTCCACTTCTCCTTTTGCTTGTTGAGAGGACACTCCGCTTTCATGTGTCCTGGCTTATTGCACTTGAAACACAAAGGAGAGGAAGAGGCGTTAGAAGAACCAAATTTAGCTTTGTTCTTATAGTTACCTTTTCGGAAGAAACGGTTGAACTTCTTGGCCATGAGAGCCATGGACTCCAAGTCCAACTCGTTTTCCGAGTCTTCATCATCGGTTGATGTGGATGTGGATGGAGCGGCCTTGAAAGCAATGGCCTTCTTCTTTGGCTCGTCTTGCTTTAGGTAGGACTTCATCTTTTCCTGCAATTTTAGCTTGCTATCCTTGCGTACCTCGTATGACATTAAAGTACCCATTAGTTGAACTACGGTGTACTTATTCATATCATTACCTTCCTCGATGGCGAAGGTACGCTTTTCCCAAGAAGAAGGAAGTCCTTCGATAAGCTTCGAACACTTCTCCTTTTGGGTGTAGGATTTGCCGAGAGCCTCTAACTCGTTTATGATGTCGACGAAGCGAGCGTAATACTCCTTCATCTTCTCGCCCTGTTGCATATGAAACATTTCATAATCTTTGTTAACAACTACGAGTTTAGAGTCTCTTACCCTACTCGTCCCTTCATGTAGTATGAGGAGGGAGTTCCAACTTTGATATGCACTTTTACATGTGCATATCTTATTGAAGTCCTCGGGCTCCAACGCGCATTGCAAGGCGTTCATTGCCTTGGCATTGCTTACCTCCACGGCGACCTCCGCAGTTGTACATTTCTCAAAGTCTTCTTCTTCTGGCTCGACGTATTCCTTCATCGTGGTCCTCCATAGAGATGCACTCCGGAGGAAGGTTTCCATCCGGCATTTCCAGTACCTGTAGTTGGTACCGTTGAAGAATGGAGGCCTCGTAGAGGAATGTCCTTCCATCACCGAAGACGCTCCTTCACGGTTCCTCAAGGTGCCATAGTCGGAAGGTGGACGCACGGTCTTGTTGTCGTTGGCAGACATAGCTAAGTATCTGGCTTTGATACCAAATGTAATGCCCTACAAGCTACTGCACAAGTACTAGAGGGGGGTGAATAGTACTTTAAAAATAACAAGGAGTATAATTCCTAATTACAATGCAAACAACTACCAAATCAATTTGCGGAAGCTTAAATTGAAGACAATAACAAAATTAACAATGCTAACAAGAGATGTTACTGGGTTCGGATCCACCCAAGTCTCCCCGACTTGTTCCCGGTGATCCTACATCCCAACCACCCGGATCCCCTCCGGATACTTGAGTTAGAAACCCTAACTCAAGATTTCCACTATGAAATACTTGTGAAAAACCTCCACAAGTCAAATCATACAAAATGTAATTTGTGACTCCCACAACCCGGGATCACAACCACACTCTCACAACCGAGAGTGAAACTTACAAATCAAATATGAAATGAAATAATAAAACTTCTTACCGAACAAAATACCTATGCCTTGAGTATTGCTTACGAATTAGGGCAAGGATGATTTTGAGGAAGAAGTGGCACCAAACCCTAGCTCCAAGATGTAGATCAACGATGGAGAGCTTTGGGGATGTTGGTGACCTAGAATCAAGCACTTGGCTTGGAAGGCTTCACACTCAATGAATCTCTCTTTGGAAGTAAGAGTTAGGAGAGATTATTGAATGGAGGGAATGAGCTTTGAATGAGCTTGGAATGAATTCTCTTGATCTCTAAACTTGCAATAATATCATCCTTGGCAGCAATGAATGCAGCCCATCAAGTATATATAGGATAGAGGAGAGAGAGAAAGAAATTCGAGTCATTAAATGCTCCAACGGCTCTTTTCTGAACCCAACTAGTCGGTCAAAGAACAACCACTGACCGACTAGTTTATCAACTAGTCGGTCGGTCAATTAACTTATACCGACTAATGAGTGAATAGAGAAAAGGTCAAAGTACAGACAAATGGAACTAGTCTGTCTAAGAAGAGTAGCTGACCGACTAGTTTCACAACTAGTCGGTCGGTTACTCAACGTAGACTGACTAACAGATAAAACTGAAGTCTGAGCAGAAATAGACTTAGTCGGTCCAAGAACAAATGTTGACCGACTAATTCACCAATTAGTCGGTCTCCAAATGAGCTTAGACCGACTAACGATAAACAGTAAGTATGATGAAAATTTGGCATGTACAGTAAACTAAACTAGTCGGTCTAAGAAGGAAAGTTGACCGACTAGTTCATCAACTAGTCGGTCGATCAATGAACACAGACCGACTAATGATAAACAGTAGCTTAGGTTCAAATGTGCATGTACAGGGAAAGCTCAACTAGTCGGTCACAGAAGCATCACTGACCGACTAGTTCACAAACTAGTCGGTCGGTGAGTCAACTTAGACCGACTAACTGTAAACAGTAAAGAGCTATGAATTAACTGAGAAGAACTAGTCGGTCCAAGAAGCTTTGCGGACCGACTAGATCACCATCTAGTCGGTCAGTTCTTCTTCTTGAACCAACTAACATGCACAAGAAGTCGCGAATCGAAGCGCGATGCTTCGGGAAGGATTGTATGGACTTCTACTAAGATCCTAGAGCTAAGATATGAGCGTTATGAAGATTTAAAACGTAAGACCTACTCAAGGCTTAACATTCTACGAAAGAAGCTTAAAGACTATAAATAAAACTTGACGATACCGTCTTCTATAGCTTCAATCGAATCTTAATGACTTCTAAATAGGTCCATAAGCTTCAACGAAGCTTTAGACGTACGATCACGTGCTTTGAGAAGTCTTGAGACGTCGTAATTGATATTCATATGAATTTGGTGACGATCTCCATAACTGCGCTCACAAAGTGTTAGTTCACGTTATATTTATGTTTGTTCATCATCCAAAACCAAATCCGGGGAGTCCAATATCCAACAGCATTCTCCTTACGTAACGCACGGATTAGAGAAAGAAATCCTTCCGCACAGATTAGAGAAAGAAATCCTTCTTTCTCAACATGCAAAGATTCAATTAAATACTTATGAGTAGCATGCAAAGTAGTGCAATTATGTGTGTCATCATGAAGAGAATATGCACTACACTTATGAGCATTTAATAAATTTTTATCGCTAGTATAACTATGCTCATAAGAAGATTGAGTTAGAGATACCTCGTCATCGCTTGACTCAATCTCATCACCTCCGGTGTACTTGGTCTCAAGATAGCTCCACATTTCATGTGTCGTCTCCATGCATCCAACATCTTCATTTTCATGGTCCCACGTGGAGATGCACAAAGCTCTTTTGGCGTGGGCGTCCATCCCAAAGTTTGACTCTGAGACATCCGAAGTCACCACATCCAAGAGATTGTTCTTCTTGAGGTGATTGATCATTTTGCTCCTCCATTGAGTATAGTTCTCTGGATCGAACTTGGGAGGATGTTGTTGAAGTATAGAAGTCATGCTTGCAAAAGCCACCAAACCAAGGCTCTGATACCAATTGTAAGGGATCATGCGGGGCTACACACACACTGGAGGGGGGTGAATAGTGTAATGGCAAGCAAATTGCGTAATTAAAAGTTACTAAAATTACAGCACAAAAAGCAACGGAAATTAAACAGAGTGCTCAACAACAACAATTGCAAAGACAAGGATTTTACTCTGGTTCCCCAAAATTGGGGTATGTCCAGCCATACCAATATTCACTATAATTCCCATAAATAGAAGTGAATACAATCTCACACAGAGGATTTGGATTCTCACACAGAGAAATCCTTACTCTCACACAGAGAGACCCCACACAGAGGATTTGTTCTCTCACACAGAAAGAACCAAACTCTCACAAAGAGAGTAACTCCCACAAAGAGAGTAACTAATTCTCACAAAGAGAATTAGGGTTTCGAACATAAAACGAAATGAAACAACACTTACATATGCCTTGATATGATCTTACCAATGTGATGAAGAAGGAATGCAAGTGAAACTCAAGTGCTTGAGATGAGGCTTTGATTGCACTTAATGATCTTTCTCTCTTCTAGGAATGAATTCTAACACTTCTCACTTGAGTGTATGAAATGAAGAGAAGAAAGATGATCTCCAAGAAAGGAATGAGAATTAGAACCCTTGAAGAATTTCCATACGAGCTAGCTTCAATGCATGAAGAGGAATGTGCTCATGAGAGGGAAATGAGAGAGATTAGGAGTGGATATTAATTCTCAAAGATATTCAATATTAACCAAGAGTTCTAAATGAACTAAGCCAACTCCTATATATAGGAAGCCAAGAAGAGCCCATAAAACTACCAAAAACTCAAGGAGAATAAATCTGCAATAGCTAGATTTTGGCAGTTTACGGCACAGACAGTCGACTGATGAACAGCTGACAGGCAACTGGTCGACGGCTATAAAATTCCCAACGACTATAATCTGAAGCTGGACAGGTGACTGTAGAAGACTAGACATGCGACTGTAAATACTTCAGCAATCGACTATAAATACAAGCGACTATAAGTTGAACGCCAGTCAACTAAGGCAAAAAGTACAAGAAGAGTCAAGAAATAAGTTGACTTGAGCTGTGCATATCAACCAGGTGTAGAAGGCTGACTAGGCGCCTGGAAGTCATCCAGTTGCCTGTCGTGCCTTCATCGGTCGACTGTGGGAGAGCCAAAAAATCCAGTAAGAGTTTAAGGCAAGGTGAACCTAATGGGATGATATCTATGATAATCCTAATGCTCATTAAGATGGTTAAATGCATATGCATGAGAGTATAACCATCTATCAAGGCATTACAATAATCTTGACTCAAAAGAAGAAATGCAAGTAATTGAAATTACATGGATTACAAATTGCATCTCATAGAGTCTAAGTCTTCAAGCACATGATACCATGATGCTTCCATACATCATCCAAGCTTTGGCACCCCTTGATGAGATTTCCTTTATCAAGCTCCAAGCTTTGTCATTGCTCCTCTAGATGTCCATCCATCATCATGCTTCAAGCTTTATGCTTTGTCTCATCAACATATAATCATTTAAATAAACTGAGACTAAAACATAAGATTAATTAGCACACTAACATAATGTATTGATCATCATCAAAACAATGTTAGTCTTAAACCAAAGAACTAACATGGTCTCACACTCATCCTCCTTTTCAATATGGACATCCTCCATAGTCTCCTCGGTGCTCTTACATGGTACGAAGTGGGGGATGCGATCAAATGGAGAGAGTGAATTGGGCTCCTTGATGTCTAAAATCCTGCTTTCACCCGAGTATACTTCACTCCCATCTTTCACTGTGAAATATTGAAGAATAGCATTCCCCGTAATTTGTACAAAAGTCACATCATCCATATAATCATCGTTCGTGAGGTCGATGACGCTCTGGTATGGTCTTTGCTTGCTACCAACCTCTCCAAGAAAAAATATGTCCACCCATGGGCCAATGTGTGGTTCATCATCCATTTGAGATATATCGTCTGGGGTATAGTGATGGACCTGAACATCGGTTGTACATGCCTCAGGGGTGGTATCTGCATGGGAAAACAAACTCATATCAAAAAATTCAAATTAAAATCAGATGAGTTACCTTTCAGTGATATGTCAGATGCGGCTACAATCTCCATATACTCTCATACATCTTCAGGCGACATGTCAAAGAATTGCCCTCCATTCATCTTCATTATGGATTCTTGCAGGTCAAAGTGCAATCCTACATTGAAGATGCAGAGCAGCTCATGCGTGCTTATCCTATGCTTCGGTGATCCATCAACCAATCTGATGAATCTCCTCCAAGCTTGCCTACGAGTCTCTTCACGGAGTTGGGTGAATGTAGCTATCTGATCCCATGGTATGTGGTGTTGCCTCGCCTAAATTCCCATGGAAGAGTTGGTTCCTCTACAAGGGCTATCACTTCCTGACGGTGCTTGGAGAATAGTCGAATTCCTACCAATTGTGACTGCCCCTGGTATATGACTAATTGGTTCACACTTTGGGCGAGTTCTTGAAGTTGGGATTGGGCTATGGTTTGGGTTTCGAGCCATTGAGCTTCGTCACGAAGTTGGTCTTCTAGAAGAAACTCGAGGTGGGATATTTGTGGCAGTGGTGGAGGATTGAGGTATGAGGGTTCATGAGATAGTTCGTAGGTATATGGTGGGTAGGGGTGGGTATGATTTTGTCATTGAGTAAAGACATGCCCCTGCATCCCACATCATGTACAGATCGATGTGACCTGCGAGAAATCATTATAACCATCTAATTGGGCACCTTGTGACATGGGAGTGTTGTGATCCCCAAAATAACTCCCATGTGGCATCCACATGATTCCTTAAAATTTGCACATGCACATAAAAGATAAGCTAGGAGAAGCGCGTCAGTGGCAAAAGGAATAGCACAAATTAATACTCGGTGGTGGGGGAAATTTTATTATTGAAATTTTTTTAAATTTTTGAATAAAACGTAGTCTAGCGAACCCTAATCTAACTACTATCAATCAAATCGCGCCTCCCCAGCAACGGTGCCAAAAACTTGTTAGAGCTTTACAATTTATAACCGCAAGCGTATGGCGTCATCGTAGCGCTTTACAGGTCATCTGCAGGGAGGCTGATTGATCGAATACTAGCTCGATTTGGAGTTATGTGCAAGCTACGTTAATTGGATTTAAAGAGAGACATGGTATACGGGGATAAACAAAGGATATGGAGTAAAATTGAATAAAACGAGGGCAATCACAAGATGGGCATAGAAATAACAACAAGAATAACAATCGAACAATATGTATTCAATCTAAACAGGAAACTAACAAAAGATAATAACAATAACAACAAGGAAAATAGAAGTAAGAGCTTATCTCATTAGATTCACAAGAGGGTCGTCAATATGTTTACAAACCCATGAGAAGATCTCCCCTATAAAAACTAATCATTCTCTAACTATTCCTAGAAATTTGATAAAACGGTAAAAAGTTACAAAACCGAGCCTAAAGCTCGGCTCTTCCACGAATGATGGTGTCTCGTTCTTTACATACAAACCCTAAAGCCATCGGGTCGAGCTCCAGACCCGCTTTCAAACGGCCGTGTGGTTGAACCTCACGGCCACATCGATTACAGAATGCTGCTGCCGCCGCTTTGGGTTGGAGGAGAGGAGAACGACATAGCCATATGGAGCTAGTCCATACAGCCGTGGCAAACCTGATTGCTACTACCACTTGGGTTGAGTGGAGATGACACGGCCATATGGAGCTAGTCCATATGGCCGTGTAGAACTTGATGCTCCTTGTAGTCGAAGAGTGATATGGCCGTACAGCCGCAACTCATACGGCCGTGGCAACTACAATATTCTACAGGTCTTTAACCAAGCTGCAACTTCAATTGACCAAGCTATAAAAATATTCTCCATGCTTCTTCCATACTCCATAAGAAATTCCATCAAATTCATCTCCCCAAGCTCATCTTCCTTTCAACTCCAGCTCCAGAATCCATGCTCAATTTTTACGCCTTCCAATATTAAACTCAACACTTCAGCTCCAAGTTCACTACTCCTCTACCATGCTCCAGACTCACATCAAGCTCCAGCTTCAATCCACAACACTCCACAGCTAGGTTCCATAACAAGAACTCCACCATAAGCTCGTCTCCATCTATAGGTTTCCAAACTCAATGCTTCAGTAACAAGCTTGAGACCATCATCCCAATGCTCAAGTTATAAACTCCATGCCCCATCAACTCTCCACACTCTATCAAAAAGCTCTACTGCTCCAATATAATCCATGAAGACTCCACAGTACACACCAAAGTCATGTAGCCATGAAACTAAGCCCCATGTGCCAAACAAGCTCCAAAAGCTCAAAAATCTGGCCATTAAGCTCCATAGTTCCTCGAGTTTACTTGAAATGTACCGAGGAGACCAAAGCGTAAAAAGGAACAAAAGAGGGTTAAAATGGCACGGAAAACAAGGTGGAGTGGAATAAAACGTGAATGAAATGAACATGAAAACTATATATAAAAACAACTTATCTGCAAGCTTCAATATAAGGCTTTAACTATCTAAAGACAAGTATATAAAATTACATTAATTCACACAGTCTGAGAGCTTTTGGTGTAGTCTATTTGATGATTAACTTGTCTTTTAAATTATGGGACTTTTTAAGTCTTGGTTGAGCTTCTTTATCTTTAAACTAAACTCCTTCTCCATGATTCATCTCCATTTTGATTTGGTTGTAATTTCTTTAGCTTTTATTGGTTTTTGATGAAAGTTGAATTCATACACATTGGCTTGAACTCTTTACAATTAATCTTGTGTACCTACAGCACAATATAATTGTTTGCTCATCATCAAAATATATTGAGTGACTTAGTATTATAACAGATGAAATATAAATACGGCTAGGGGCTTGTCTTAGATTGATGATAATACCAATATGATTTGATTATGTAGTCTCCACATTCATAAGATTAGATCTGTTGTTTTGGTTTTACGCAAATATTTACTGCTCTGATCATTCATGATGGCTTAGATTCGACTTGAGCAACATAAGATTTTAGGTCGGAAGCCATACTGACTTACTCAAAACATCTTTCCATCTGTGGTATCTAGATCCAATTGAAGGAGCGTGTAGTTATCACCGGAGAAAATGCAATTCCATGCTCAATCTTATTGTTTACTGTATGTTATATCATACTGTTTACGGGTGTTTTCACAACGCTGATGTTGTTGGATGAAGGAATGGTTGTAGTAGCTGATGTAGGACGATATAGGCAACTGAATGGGCTAGGGCGAGCTAACCCCGAGATGGATGGACCTTGGTCCAAGATATTAGAGCCGATTCTAAGCTATCTACAGGCTACTTTTAGTTTCCTGCAACACGAGGAGTGGTTAACTCGGAAAACGCGCACAGGGCACGCCTTCCACTCCCAAGCGTAGGAGTGTCAATGCAATAAAAATAACCGGTGAGTGCCGGGTCGGATCACAGGGACAAGTCGTTCTACGTTCACAAATTTGATCGATAAAGAAAAATAAAGTGTGAAAACAACTACCTCAATTAACGGTGATGAGTGGTAAAAGCGTGGTGAAAACGTGAAGAAACTAAAAATTCTAACCTAAATGGGTAGGGGTGGAGGGCCGAATCGGCAAGTAACGAGGAGGACTCGTGTGGTGTGCATGCGAATGAGGCCGTGGGCGCAAGAAATCATCCCTATATATAACTCAATTGATCTCCTGGCTAAGGGAGCTCAATCGGAAAATACGGTATTTCATCGAACATGTGGGGTGCAATAAGTAGTGAATGAAACTCATGCGAGTAATTGACAATAAGCGCATTAGAGAGGGTCCGCTAGGATTATCCTCTTCTTGGATTTCCCCTTAGGGTTCCAATAAACAAAATAACACAAGTTTCATACACAAATTTTTGAAGATAAAATTGTGCTAAAGATGAAATTCTCAATCCAACAACAACAATCCCCAAACACAACCACACAAGCAAAATTTAGAGAATCATGGAGAAAAAGGAGTAATCTTTACTCAAAATTAACATCCAATTACAATACAAAACCCTAAATCAAATACACGAGAGTTTGGAAAAATTTCACCAATGTGTCACTCAAGGATGAAGTTCTCCTCTCCCAAGTGCTCCTCCAAGCTCCAAGCTTAATCCATGGCCTCCTCCCCCATCCAAAGCCCTAAAAAAACTCAAAAACCCCAAAAATCCACCTCCCGGCCGAGCAAATTCCAAAGCAGCCTCAAAAATCGCCCCCAAGGGCGTTTTTACTAATATTGCGGGTCGGGCGCGCCCGCGCCCGACCCGCAGGAGCCATTTGCGCCCGCTGGGGGCACGGGCACGCGCCGTGCGCGTGCCCGCTCCCAGCGGACGGCGGGCCGGCCGCTGGGCCGGCCCGCAAAAAGGGTAATCCCTTTTTTTAGTTTTTTTTTTGTCTTCAACCGGTTCGGCCCAGCGGGAAAAAAAGAAGGCTGGCCGGCCCGCGAAAATGGTTTTTTTTTTATTTCTTTTTTTTTCTTTTACAAAATTCCAGAAACCTATTTTAGCTCCAAACAAATCCCGGAAAATAGCTAGAAATTTCCAAAAATTCTGAAAAAATTTCAGAAAATCCAGAAAAATCCCAGAAGTACCTGAAAAATACGGGGAGCAAATATTAGTCCATGAAAACCACATTTTATGTATAAAATACGAATAAGCTTCAATATTACACAATATCACAAATACGCCCGTATTAAAGCCAAAATAGACACAATATACACATAAAATGCCCAAAAATAGGGGGGAAATAAGCAATTTATATCCCGAATCACACCCCCCAACTAGCTTTTTTCTAGTCCCTAGCAAAATATGCGATAAATTCGGATTAAATTGAATGACATGCACCAAAATCACAATATCTTCATGGCACACCCCCAAAATGATGTTTCCAATTGATTTCAAAGCCAATATACCAAATATATGAAAGCAAACAACAAATGATACTCCCCTCAATCCAATTCAAAGAAAAGTGAGGAAATAAGCCCCGTATCACACGTATCGGGATATCACGATGTCAAAATTTCCAATTTCCATGAAAGTGGCCAAAACAAAAAGAAATTCCTTCTAAGTGGTGGGAGATGAGATTGCATCATTCATGAAGCTTATTCATTCACTTTTTTTCTTTTTCTTTTCTTTTTCTCTTTTTTTTTGTTTTTGATGTTTATGTTTTGCATTCACGCGATAACGCTATAAATGCAAACACCGACACATTTGCATACATGCGATGACGATATATATGCAAATGGATGGAATGATCTTCTAAATCTCATCTTTGGCTTCCTCCCCAATGTTTCGTGGGGCACCGGCTACTTGATTCGATTAGAAAGAAACATTCACTTATACTAACCTTTTTTTTTTTCATTCCAACACAAATTATCAACTCATCCACCCACTCCTAAGAGGAAAACAAAGCACGCACAATTGGCCAAATCCAATCCAATTAAAAACTACACCATTCATCCCAACAAATGCAATCACTTACACCAAACTTTTCCCAAATTGTTTCAAAAAGAGCATCACGACATATGAAATAGCTTCATACATGGTATATTAACATATGAATCCAAAATGGAAAAGAAATGAAAACGTGCCAATCGAACATTGAGAAATTGATACCAAAATGATAATCCGAAAAATCGCATGGCGTTAAGCAAGTAGGGACTAAACAAAGCTAATGGCGTAAGGACAAGGAGGCCAAAATATGATTTGCAATGACATTCATGGAATGAGGTGAAACATGGAGGAATCTCAAAAAAAAAAATTTAGGTCAAAATCCTAACTATCCTAAAGATTCTAACACTCTCCCCCCAACTTAAAATAAGCATTGTCCTCAATGATGGAAGAGTACTAGATCTTGGCAAAAGATCCTAAAAAAGAAAAGAAATGCATACGAAAGCAAAATGCAAAAGCAAACTAACTTTTAATTTTTATTTATTTACACTACATGGAAAGAACACACTGTGGCAAATGGCGGATCCCGAATGTATAACTGTGGTGGTAGCTGCTCGATCATATCCTTTTGCTCCTCCGCCAGCTGTTTTGGAGCTAGGCCACCACCGGCCTCCTTGGATTCCAGCAATGCAACTCCGAGTATCTCCTTTTGATAATATGTGGTATGTGGGAGACAAGCTGCATCAATCCAAGCCATGTCCTCATGCCATGCAAAAGCATTCCAAATCGGGTCGTCAAAACAAATAAAACAATTTAAATGTAATGGACGACAATCTGAAGCAAAAATATGTGGAAGTGCAAATTGGGCTTTAGAAATGCAAGGCATGAGATGGTGGAAACTTCCCTGAAATACGGTGCTAGATGTGGCATGATGCACGGCCTCAGGAGGAGGTGGAAGTGGCTGCAGAGAGAAAACTGGAGTAAGAGGGAGCTCTGGCTCAATATATACCATCTCGCAATCCCCGTTCTATCATCCTCCTCGACATCCATATCAACATCAACGATCTCTGCGGCACTCCCCACATCTGATAACTGCTCCTCACAAACCTCCTCGATGACTGGCAAGTGTGCATCCTGAGGCGAGGGAAGTGACATCTGTGATAGGACTGGAGGTAGACACGTCTCGGGTAAATCCAAGCACGCATCATCCTCGCCATCCCAGAAATAGCTCATCTTAGTCGTCCTCCCCAAAATACTCAATCGCCTCGACCTGTGAAGCTAACTCTGAAGTGGCCTGTGGCTCAGGCTCCATGGTGTACTCGATCTGCTCTTGGCCATCATGCACATCCACTTCTTCATCAACCTCAAAATGAAAATGCATCGTGTCACCGTCGTGGTCGACACGCACTCCATCATCTGTCTCCTCCGACTCCTCAAAATATAATCTGTCAATGTCATCTACCTGGCTCTCATGCAACCCATCCTTCTGCTCTGCTCTGTATCCCATGGGGTCGCAAGAAAAAGAGCCCAAAGGTGGCTCCTCAAGCTGACACTGGGCCTGCAGCTCTCCATCCTGAAGTAGAAACTGGGACTGGCCATCATCCTCATATCCAAGTGACGGCTCTCCAGATGGCACAGTCCGCTCCCACTCTGCAAGGTCCCTCAGGTAACACCACGAATCCTCGGTCGAATAATCAAAGAATGTCCCACCGCAGCTCATCTGCACCAAATCTCGCCCAGAAGGCGATAATCATGTGTAGAAGATCTGCAGAAGATGATCCTCGTGAAAGCTCTGGTGTGGGCACGCAAGCACCAAATCTGTGAACCTCTGCCAAGTCTGATGGTAGGCCTCCCAGTCAGCCTGGATAAAGCTCTCTATATGCTCCACGACATGCCGCCCCTGTACCTGCTCCAAAAAGATAGGCAAAAATACCCGGAGAAATTCAGCCTGAAATGAAACCAGGTAAAATGTGAGTCCAGAGACAATGAATCAAACCAAAGTCTAGCATCATCTTGCAAAGTAGAGGGAAAGAATCTAAAATATATGCAATCATCACTAATGTTCCCACCAAGACATGCATACATCCAATCTTCAAAAATTTTAATATGTAAATGAGGGTTCTCCCACTCCGTGCCATGAAAGTATGGTGGAAGTGGGATATCCTCCAAATCAAAGTCCGAAAAATCTGAAGAAGATGCCATGTTGTTGTTTAAAAAAAAATTCAAGAAAAATGAAAATAAACAACCAAAAAGACTCAATAAGTGGAAAATAAATAAATAGAAAGACACACACTAAGAGATAGAAGTATCACACTAAAAATTTCGAAATCAATCAAAAAATGCTACTAACAGAAACCGTTGTCCCCGGCAACGGCGCCAATTGATTAACTCGGAAAACGCGCACAGGGCACGGCACGCCTTCCACTCCCAAGCGTAGGAGTGTCAATGCAATAAAAATAACCGGTGAGTACCGGGTCGGATCACAGGGACAAGTCGTTCTACGTTCACAAATTTGATCGATAAAGAAAAATAAAGTGTGAAAACAACTACCTCAATTAACGGTGATGAGTGGTAAAAGCGTGGTGAAAACGTGAAGAAACTAAAAATTCTAACCTAAATGGGTAGGGGTGGAGGGCTGAATCGGCAAGTAACGAGGAGGACTCGTGTGGTGTGCATGCGAATGAGGCCGTGGGCACAAGAAATCATCCCTATATATAACTCAATTGATCTCCCGGCTAAGGGAGCTCAATCGGAAAATACGGCATTTCATCGAACATGTGGGGTGCAATAAGTAGTGAATGAAACTCATGCGAGTAATTGACAATAAGCGCATTAGAGAGGGTCCGCTAGGATTATCCTCTTCTTGGATTTCCCCTTAGGGTTCCAATAAACAAAATAACACAAGTTTCATACACAAATTTTTGAAGATAAAATTGTGCTAAAGATGAAATTCTCAATCCAACAACAACAATCCCCAAACACAACCACACAAGAAAAATTTAGAGAATCATGGAGAAAAAGGAGTAATCTTTACTCAAAATTAACATCCAATTACAATACAAAACCCTAAATCAAATACACGAGAGTTTGGAAAAATTTCACCAATGTGTCACTCAAGGATGAAGTTCTCCTCTCCCAAGTGCTCCTCCAAGCTCCAAGCTTAATCCATGGCCTCCTCCCCCATCCAAAGCCCTAAAAAAACTCAAAAACCCCAAAAATCCACCTCCGGCCGAGCAAATTCCGAAGCAGCCTCAAAAATCGCCCCCAAGGGCGTTTTTACTAATATTGCGGGTCGGGCGCGCCCGCGCCCGACCCGCAGGAGCCATTTGCGCCCGCTGGGGGCACGGGCACGCGCCGTGCGCATGCCCGCTCCCAGCGGACGGCGGGCCGGCCGCTGGGCCGGCCCGCAAAAAGGGTAATCCCTTTATTTTTAGTTTTTTTTGGTCTTCAACCGGTTCGGCCCAGCGGGAAAAAAAGAAGGCGGGCCGGCCAACGGGCCGGCCCGCGAAAATGGTTTTTTTTATTTCTTTTTTTTTCTTTTACAAAATTCCAGAAACCTATTTTAGCTCCAAACAAATCCCGGAAAATAGCTAGAAATTTCCAAAAATTCTGAAAAAAATTTCAGAAAATCCAGAAAAATCCCAGAAGTACCTGAAAAATACGGGGAGTTTCCTGCAACACGAGAAGCTCATTAAGGAGGGTCGGATTTGGGGTCCGACCTAATCCCTCCTATGCTTAAGTCAGATGGTGACTCACGGTGGCTCATGGTAACTATGCCTGATCTATTGGGAGAACAGCCGATAGTTATCGCACCAAGCTATAGCAGAAATGTAGAGTTTAGGTAGAGTATATACCGGTGTAAGAGTACCTGGTTTCAGAAGAATGTCTTAGAATTCCTCTGGAATCGGCCCCTCTCATTGTCCGAGAGTTTACTTATAGGCGAGATGTTTAGAGGGTAACATCCGAGCTTTAACTCACTTTATTGCTTTTTGGCCTGAGCTATCGGCATTGATGATGAGCAAACGGTTAGTCATTGAATACCTTCATTCTGGGGCTTTAGACGAAGAAGCCCAATGGTCAGCTGAGCTGTCGTCTTAAATGAAGAAACGGTCGACATCTGGGTTGCTGGGCTGCTAGGCCGAATTTGTGAGCCTGGATACTAATGTTGTATCAATGGCACCATCTCTCTAGCTCAGCTGCTACGGCGGTTGAGGTCGGGTAATGTGGCACACATTAATTGGATGGAGAAGAGATATCCCCGGATGCAGCGAGGTCAGCTGTGAGTGATCCCTGATCGTATAGCTAGATCTGCCCGCAAGGGCATCAGCCCCCGATCGTATACCAGATCAACCTGTGATGTCTTCTGAGTGTGATCTCCAATCGTATAGCTAGATCAGCCCGCGAGGGCATTCCCCCATTCGTATAGCCAGATCAGCCCATGAGGTTGTCTAAGAGTAATCTTGAATCATATAGCTAATCACTTTTTTTGACAGTAATCACCGATCACATAGCTAGATCGACCAACAAGAGCGTCGGGCCCCGATCGTATAGCTGATCAACCCGCGTGGTCTTCTAAGAGTAATACCTGATCGTATAGCTGATCAGCTCACGAGGTCTTCTGCCTGTAATCACCGATCATATAGCTAGATCAGCCAGCGAGAAAATTATCCCCTGATCGTATAGCTGATCAACCTACGAGGTCTTGTAAGAGTAATCCCTGATCGTATAGCTAGATCGACATGCAAGGGCATTGGCCCCTATCGTTTAGCCAGATCAAATCGTGAATACTTTTAAGTGCGATCCCCTATCATATAACTAGATCGGCCTGCGAGGGCATCGGCCCCCGATCATATGGGCATATCAGCCTGTAAGGTCTTCTGTCAAGGTACCACATGGACATGCGTACTTTAGAGAAAGTAACGTGGAAAAGACGATCAAATGCTCTTTTGGAGTATATTTGTCGAAGGTATATTCGCTCAACAAGATATAATCTTGAAATGAAAAATAAAGAAAAAGTAGTACAAGGGCTTGCTCGGTTTACTTGTTTTTTTACCTATAATACCTATGTAGATGCATTGCATTCTAATGATGTACGAGCTCTCTCTTGCCCATTGTTAAGAGTCTGTAAGTTACGGGACCAAGAATTTCCATTGTCTGCTTACAGGGGTGAAGGGACCGAGTATGTCGAGTCCCAATTTGGCGAAAGGTATAGTGCTTTGGGACTAAGTCGACAGCTGGAGCCGAGAAGTGATTTGTCACCTCTTGACACTACATATTTTGGCCAGTGCCTCCCCTACCATCATATACCTCTTTGCTCCAGTCAGGGGCTGATCCAAGCTACGGGACAGTCGATGATGCAGAGATTTCACCAAGTCGTCACACCGAACCCCCTTCTTGGGTACAACGATGGTCACCTCGTCACTACAGCTCTCGACATTCTGTCTCTCTGAATTGCAATGCTTCGGGAAGCTTCCTAATGTCTCCCCCTCTTTCTACACCAAGGTGAATAGTGGTCTAAGCTTCGCTTCCTCCTTCTTCTTGCCATGAATTTTTGGCATGAGACTTCGGCCAAGCTTTTAAATGACCCGATAGACCGATTGGAAAGTCTATTATACCACTCCTTCGCAGCCTTCTGTAGAGTTATTTGAAAAGCCCGACAGAGGAGTGAATCGGCAGTCCCCATGTATCTCCATCACTCCTTTATAGTTTTGGATGTGTTCACATGGATTGCTAGAGCCATCATATTTGTCTAGGTTGGGCATCTTGAACCTGGCGGCAGTGGG
Source organism: Scilla litardierei (assembly GCA_030789695.1). Lineage (NCBI taxonomy): Eukaryota > Viridiplantae > Streptophyta > Magnoliopsida > Asparagales > Asparagaceae > Scilla > Scilla litardierei. Next base: position 124,229,327 of record CM061142.1, read on the forward strand.
GCCGAGGTGATTCTCTTCTTTAAGCAGGTTTTCTCCTCGTCCGAGCTGTTGCAGGAGCTTGGATGGTGGAGGCTATTTCTCTGAGCCTTCCTCTTGAGGCCTATGTCAGACCTATGATGAAGGGTGCGACTTCACCTACAATGGCTCTCTCTATGTCGATCATTAGCCAGAGTAGGGTGGTGGTCCTCAGCTCTACCGAGTGAGGGCTGCAGGCCCCTAAGATCAGCTGTAGTTGAGATGTGACCCCCGGCCTCACCACCCTGAGCTCCTTTGGGACAAAGGGATATGGGGTACTATTGCTGTTGTTATGAAAAAAGAAGGCAGGGTAAACCATTGCTCCAGGTTAGGAGGTACATTTCCTTGGCCCACTGGCATACCGGATGGCACTTCTGGGTGCTGCTGAGAAGGAGTTGGGATGATTGGTGGGCTCGTGGTTGGTTGGGGCTACAAACCTGTCAATTGTTCTATCACGGTAGTCGGCGCTTGAATATTGATACTTACATCTAGGAGAACGCATGGAATTACTCCAAAGTCACTAATTGCGGTACATGCATTCCATGAGTTGAAGAACTGGGATCAACGTAGTGCGACGTAACATCTGTTGCCCCTACGGTAATTGGCCTTTCATGCCCTTGATTGGTAGGCCGAGTCATCGTCAGTGTGGCTGAAGACGTGGATGTCAACTCGTTTTCCACAGACAACGCCAATTGTTTAGAGGTGTTTCTCTTCGTTGATGTTGTTGGGTAAAGGAACGGTTGTAGTACTTAATATAGGACGTCGTATGCAACTGACTAGGCATTGGACGAGCTGACCTCGAGATGGATGAACCCTGGTCCTAGCTGTTGGAGCCGAGTTCGAGCTATATACTGGCTACCTTCAGCTTCATGCAACACGATGAGCTTGTTAGGGAGGGTCAGATCTGGGATCCAACCTAATCCCTTCTGATGCTTAAGTCAGATGGTGACTCAAGGTGGCTCGTGGTAACTATGACCGGTCTGTTAGGAACCAGCTGATAGTTATCGCACCGAGTTATGGAGGAAATGCAGAGTTTAGGTGTAGCAGATACCAGTATAGGGTTGTCAGAAGAATGTCTGAGAATTCCTTTGGAATTGTCTCTTCACTCATTGTCCAAGAGAGTACGTATAGGTGGCACATTTAGATGGTAACGTCCGAGCTTTTAACTCGCTTTATTGCTTTTGGCTTGAGCTGTCGGCATTGATGACGAGCTAATTGTCAGTCATTGAATGCATTTATTCTGGGATTTTAGATGAAGAAGGCCAACGATCAGCTGAGCTGCTGTCTTAAATGAAGAAACGGTTGGCTACTAAGCCATTGGGTCATTGGCCCGAAGCTATGGACCTGAATAGTAATGTTGTATCACCATACCCGGCCCTGACCCATGACACCCAGGGCAGCCGTCCAGCGCACAAGGCCAGGGCACAAGGCCAGGGGGCCAATTTTTTTAAATGTATATATATAATACATTAATACATTATATAATAAATTAATAATAATACGAAAAAATGGTTTGATTCGTTATCTCCTCGTAGACGGTTCCGATTCTCTGAGATGGTTCCGATTTTCCGAGAGACGTTTCTTTTATTCTCGGCAACCGCAAAATGCAAATCGAGGCGACACCGCGACAATTTTGTTCTTCTCACAGACGGCCCCCCTCTTCTTCTTCTCTCTCAATTGACTCGCAACACACCTACTTAGATGAGATGTGGTTTATAAGTGATTTTTGTGCAGGTACACCAAACAAGATTTCCAGAAGCAAGAAGTATGGTGTGAATATGCCAAGAGTTCTAAATCAAGCCGAGCCAGACGTGGAGTGGTCATAATGACATTTCTCGTATGATAATCCTTGTATTTGTTTCGTTTTAAGGGGTATTGGTTTTATCTCCCCATATTTTGGACCATCTTTTAGCATATCAATAAAAATTTGAGGCGTATGGATGAACCTCTTAGCATTGTACTTGGCTAGGTTTCAACCCCTAAAAAATTAGTATTTCAAGTTTGAAAAAATTATATTTAAATGGCCCAAATTTTTAACTCATCATGAACCCCAATATCTCCAGGACCGGCACAATGTAACACATATCATATTTTGTGCTACAACAGGAGCATTACTTACGTATATATCAGCGTAGGTCAGCAATAACAACCAAATAATCATCTTTATATAATTAACGATGGCCCATAACATTTATGTAATCGTTTCTATATAATAAGTAATAAGTGACCGCCGTTTCTCTCGTTGATCTCTAAGATGAAGGTTCCCTGCATTATTTTGTCCGTTATGCCATTTAATGCAGGTAAGGGCATGTTATTTCTCTTGGATGTCCTCCAACTAAAATAAAAGTGTTCTAATTGTTTTGATAATCTTGTTTCTTAATGCAAATATTGTTTCTTAATGCAAATCTTGTTTCTTAATGCAAGTTTGTCAAATGAAGCAAACAGATTGGTTTTTTTTCTGAATTCATCTGCAACCACTTATGTCAAGTGGCTATCTTTTAATCGTATGTTGGTTCATGATTATACAAAGCATCCACATGCATAGCCATAAGCCGATGTCATCAGATCATAACCGTCACAGCTGTCACAATTTTTACCGGTAAGCCACAAGTGTTATGGTTGTCGCCAGACCATTGGGACCATTGTTATGGCTGCCACCACTATCATTGCTGTCAAGGGCGGGGTCATGATTTTTTCTTGTCCTAGGCTACCCTAAATATTCTATTCATCAAACACCTAAACAACTCACAGAGCCCATAAACTGTTCATCGGATCAATTATATAAAGTGAAAAAAAAATTGTTCAGATTGATTAATATGAAGTAATAAGTTAAAATGAATAAAAAACCTAGAATCATCATTATATTAAGTAATTTGTTCGAATCAATTTAAGAACCCACAAAGTGAATGTTCAAACGTAACCATATCCCAACACAATTTAAGAGCTCTAAGATAGGTTTTGTATAAAACAAAAAAATTTAAAAAATGTTTGAACTATGATGTCATTGATTAAAATCTAAAAAATGTCTTCCTTCATATTCATCTCCTCCTCTCTATATTCTTTTATTTTTGCATAAATTGAAACATGCATCTTGCTATATTTGTTTAAAATTAAAATACATTAGCAAGATAATGAAACATAAAAAGATATCAAATGAGGATCTTTGGGATGAAAAAAATAATTTGTTTACATATTGACAAAAAAATCGTTGTGATGAAACAATGAGAGTAATGGTTGTGGCTTGAGAGAGAAACAGAAAAGTAGGATTTTGATTAGTTTTTTGTGCCTAGCGGGTTTTAACCAATTATTTAAGTGGTGGCCCGCTTTAGGTTTTTTAGGAGTGTTGATAAATGCACCTCACCTATTTCTGAATACACCATAAATCATATTTCACCGCACATATTTTTTATTCACCATAAATATCGACTTTTTCACTCCCTCCTTTCTCTTCTTCTAGCATGTTAATAAATCTTGCTGGCATACAAGAGCTCCGGTATAGCTTTCTGGATGAAAACACGGTTCTTGTGTTGATTAGGCTTTTGAAGTCTGGGACCATAATGGCGCAAGAGAATTCTATGGGCTGCTTGTGTAATTTGGCTGCAGGAGATGAAGATCACATGATAAAAAATGTGATTTTCAAAAAGGGGTTGCTAGATTGTTTGATGGATTACATGGAGGGGGTTCGAAATCTCCAACCAGCAATTGGGTTGTTGAGAAATCTTGCTTCTTTGAAGTGGACATCATTCAAGCATCTGTTATGCTGGCAAGGTAGTGGTTGATTTAAGGGTATGGCACACGAAATAGCATTGGGTGATTAAGGCCCAACGCAGCCCAATATCATGCAGCAAAAGCCCAAGGCCCATCGACGACACATGAGCGGCGCGAGACTTGGTCAAAGGAATAGTTCTTCCCAACAGTTGGACTCTCGTCGACATTAATGGAGGGGAATTAATGGGACAGAGTAAATGGGCGGTTGTTAGGTCGAATCCTGGAAAAGATAGTGCTCCGATCAAAGGGGGACGATTCCACATCATCAAGAGGGAGCCACCTATAAGTAGAGGTACAGATGAAGGTAAAGGGGGTTCCATTTTCAAGGTACGGGTGCTAATACATAAAACTCTATCTTCTTACATCTCCCTTACTATATTCGAGCATGTGTTGTTAGCCTCGAGACGAACCTCAGTGGATCGATCTCAGCTACACCACGCTCCCTCTCTACCTTAAGTTCCTTACTAACTTAAGCATCAGAGGAGATTTGGGTCGAACCCAGATCTGACCCCCCTAACGACTCTCTGTGGTGCAGATCGACGATCGCCATCCAGCGCCCAAGGTCGGTATCGAGCTCTTCAACCTTGAATGATCAGACTAACTTCGTTCTTAAGTCGATCAACGGTTGTATCAACACCAACCACCAACTACCGACCCCGATTCTACCAATCGAGCGTCCCACTTCGAAAGCTAACTAGGCACCAACTCAGCGCTTTGCGTCTCCGTCAGCTTGACAACTGTACCGGTCAATTTTGGCATCAACAGTTTGGCGTCGTCTGTGGGAAGACACGAGCCGGCATCCCCCTCGACGAACCACTCGAGTATGCCGACTCGCCCAACCACATCCTCCGAGGTTGCAGCAGGATCTTCCGGTGTCGGAATCACCAACATGATAACGGGAGGTCCCCCGCACCCGGAGCTATCACCCTCTCTCCAAAGTTCCTACGCTGGGAGATTGATGACAGTCTCCGTGGGGCTAAAGCGCCCCAGATACTCAGCGCCCCATATCTCCTTCTCGGACAAAGATTTGGAGGGGGTGGATCTACCGCACGATGATGATGTGGTTATCATGGCCACGATCAGAGAAATCATCGTGAAAAGGTTACTCGTTGACACCGGAAGCTCGTGCGACATACTTTTCTTCACTACGCTGAAGAGGAAGAAGATATCATCCAATGAGTTGATGCCTTGCACAGGACCCTTGGTAGGGTTCTGATGTGTCATTATATTCCATGTTTTATCTATATGATTACACGTCAAAATGATTGCTCAATTACATATTTCATACGCTTTTACGCTCATAATTGGAACTATTGTACTTTGAGAGCGTTTGGTTGCATTTCAGGAAATATCGAGCGATTTGGAGTATATTGGAGGAGAGCGTGCGTGCTTCGACACCGAAACTCCTGAGGCGCCGCGTTCGGTGACTTAAAGCTGCGGGGAGCAAGGAAGGGGAAAGAAAGAAGGAGTGAAGAAGAGGAGAATGAAGAAAGCATGGTTCTATAATACCATGACTCATGGATTCCAGGTCACTCGATCGAGTTATGATGCGGCGAAGGAATCGAGCGACCCAAAGTGTTGGAAACAGGACATCTGTGCACTCTTTTCAAATATGCTATCACCTGGGATTTTTTATTATTTTTCTGATATTTTTTCCGCATAGTATACTTCAAGATGGTTCCAACGCCACCAAGAACATGCCAATCGGAGATCGCATGAGCTCTGGGTAATTTCTGCAAGCTGATACTGCAGTGCTAAAATCTGTTCTTGACCACCTACTCGACCGAGCAACCACCTACTCGGTCCGAGCAGACCCTACTCGGTCCGAGCAGGCAGTGCAATGTTTTGGGCGATGGATTCAGACTTCTGACGACTCGACCGAGCAGCCACTTACTCGACCGAGCAGCTACCTACTCGGTCCGAGCAGACAGAGCGACGTTTTGGTCGATGGATCCAGACTTATGACGACTCGACCGAGCAGCCACCTACTCGACCGAGTATCCGTGGGCCCAAATTTTAAGTTGCATCCGGATCCTGCTTTGGGGACGACGTTGAGAGGGCTTCTGGAGGTTGTTTGCGAGGGTTCAGGAGGGGAGATAATGGCCGTCATTTTTAGGGGGACTCTTTTTGGCTTTTAGATCGTTTTTAGTGTTTTTTGGAGACGATCTTTTGGGAGTTAGGCTATGCCCTAAGCCCCTCCCTTGTATCAAGATAAGTATTTTATTTTTCTTTAATTCTATTTCAGTTCTTCCCATTGATTAATTATTGAATATCTCTTTGATGCATGCTATGAGGAATTCTCTTGCTATTATTGAATCTTCTATTGTATTTCCTATGTGCATGCGTGGTTCTATCTAGGGCTAAGGGATTAGCCCGAGGATTTTAGGATTTAGGTGTAAACTTGGGATTTTTATGGTTTGTTGGTATAAAAGGGGTTGTATTTTGGTTGATCTAGCAAGATCCCTAGGAGAACTTGGACTGAGATCGTGCCCACGGTCGGTGGAATCGATTAGCTTAAGAAGTATCCTATGGATTTAATTAGGGAGTTAGTGGTTTCAACCGAGGCATGTGACCATGCCCGGCTCGTGCCTTGATGGGATCCACCGACGAACAATATTACTAATTGACGGCTACCGCCATTACGTTAATAAGAGCCACCAAAATACCTTGAAGCTCTAACCCACGAAAGTGGTATGAGCTAAGAGACCATCCCCATAAATCCAATGCAACGTAAGAATTCTAGCCTACTGTCGATATCCGACGATCCTAGTGGCGAGTCCTAAAGCCCTAGTCTTTTATATTTTATTTCTTTCTTTCTTTGTGTGGAACCCCTTGTTTGCGACATCGAGTGACACGACTTTCGCATCCATCACCATTACGACACTCCACAATCCACATCCATCAATAAATCTGCAAGTCTAACTCAACCTAGGAATAGATAGGTAGTATAGCACCGTTTTCCCATGTTCGATACCCGCTCGCCACTATACCGTGCATCTGCGGTTAGACGACATCGTTTCGGAGTTAGTTCCGGGTCGATCAAGTTTATGGCGCCGTTACCGGGGAGGCGTTCTGCCATATTATCTATTTACCACAATTAGGTCAATTAGACTGCGTTAAAAAAATAAATAAATACAAAATGAAACAAAAAACAAAAAAAACGGAGAGAGATTTTTTCCCCACCACCTGCTATTATTATTATCTTTATCTCTCTTTGTATCACTAACGTCTTTTCCAGGTTGTCTACTTTGCTTGACCAGGTACAGTTGATGCAGCGATGGTGTTTCCAAAGATGCGACCGAGTTCTATACGATCCTATATATATCTCGCTACATTCTATCAGGCTGATGGAGAGTCCTTTAGAGAAGCATTGTGCAAGTTCGAAAGAATGTTAGGAATGTTCCATACGGAGTCAGACTATGAGTGGGATGGTTCCAAGCTATTTTATATCTTCGCTTGAAGGTTAAAGGGACCCTCACGTGAGTTTATGAGGAGGATGTAAGTGGAAAAGTTCGGTGATCTGCAGTTGGCAGCAACCTTGGAGCAAATGATAGATGATGCTCGATCAACCGGTTCGCTAACCGTTATAGCAGGTAAACCATCCGACCAAGTACTCATCAATTTTGTTGTGGCTAATGCCTCTTATGCAGGTACTATCCTAGACGGAGTGCCTGTTTCACTTGAAGGTGATCGTATCCACCTTTACACCATTAACACTCCACAAATAGAGACATCTGAGCTGCAGGAGGAGGAGACATATATGGACCTATTGAGAAACATTGTCGGCGTAGTTCGAGAAATCGGTCCATTAACAATAACGGCGGGTGATCCTTTTGAGCTCGGATTTCAAAATTTTATTACTCATCGTATCTCTTCCACATGCACAATTGATGATGGAGTCTATGCTCTAGTTGAGAGGCACACGACCCACTTTTATACCACAGTCGAGATACATGAACCCATAGAGCCACCTGCACCTACTATTGAGAAGGCCAAGCCATGCAATCAGGTGCCTCGAGCTCCAGGATAGAAACAAAGGAGGAGGCATAAAAAGGAGAAGATGACGTTTACATTGCCTTCTATACCTGAGGAGCCTGAGAAGGATGTCAACGTTCAGCTTGGGAGAAGTATTATGCTCTTCGATATTGCCACCCCCGACGAGACCACAACACCTGGTACTGCGGAGTCAGCTTGTGCCATCGTCGCTCCCCCTTGCCACCCACAGGAGCCAGAGCATGCTTTTGAGGAGGCCTTACATGCGGAGCCAGAGCTTGTCACCGAGGAGGCTGTGCATTGGAACAAGGACACAGCCATTCATGAGGATCCCGAGCACTACCCTCCTCCTTTTAAGCTACCACAGCCACCTCCACTTTCTACAGAGGCTGAGCATCCCTTAGAGGACCACCCTTCCACTGACGCTGAGGACTATCTCACATAGCTTTTGGCACCCCTTCAGGGAGATCTCTTCACTCCCTCGCCCTTTACATTTGATTCCCTTCACGTGTATGATGTTTACTATGATTTGGATTTTGATGACTCATTGCACCTTTTGCAGGATACAAATACATATGATCAAGAGGTACGATAGGACGTATACGAGGAGGAGAGCAAGGAGTTAGCACCCATGGATGCTATTGAATATGATCAGGAGGTGCAATGGGATAAGTCTGACGATGATAAGGAGCTGCCTGATGAGACCCACGCTTATATGCCAAAGCTACCTGAATAACCTGAGGCAAACAACAAGGAGTTGATCTACGTGGTGCACGAGAGTATAGATTTATTTCCAGGGAAGTGTCGTCCACCATCTTTAATTTTAAATACTTGTGTTGATGACCATCTTTGGAATGCATTTATTTTGGGGAAGAATTATCCACATCAGATTGGTGCGGCTTATCTCTTGCATGGTACAGATGGAGTCCTTGGGGAGATACTGGGGGCCGCATTGCTGGAATCTGATGGAGTCCGTGGACACACACGCCTAGCGGAGCCCCGAAAGGAGCAGTTGGAACAATTGCCTGCACTGGCAAAGATACTGGATCCGTCTTTTGCTATAGGTGATATCAATCCAGTAGTGTAGTATTTTATGCTTTCAATAAACACGAATCCTCTCGGCAGCGAGAGGATCGTATAGGATTTTATATGCTTTCTTAGTTTAATAAATTCACCCCATATGATGGCTTAATTATCTTCTGCACCTTGTATTTGGCGCTTATGTCGTCTCTCTGCCCAATTTTTATATGATGTTTAAGCTTGGGGGAGAGAAACTATTTTGTTGAGTGGCCCCCCTATCTTGTCGTTGACCTCTATTTATATCATACACACATTGAGGACAATGTGATGTTTAAGCTTGGGGGAGTGCATAATGCACGTACTTTGCTTCATCGTGAAACACACTTCGAAATTTACATATGAACCATGTTCACCTCTATATTTATGTCTCATATGCTTCATTTTCTATGAAATATCGTGGATTTATTTTTTTTATGAATGTTGATTTCTGTTAGATTAGAGTTCGATTCCCTGATTAGTGTATCTTTGTTAATATGCTTTTTCATAGTAGAATCCATAGTTTCACAACCACATTCTCGAAACATTAAGCTAAAATGAATGAATCAAATCTGAAAATCATTTGACTCCTGCGTGATTTGATTGATAATTCTATTGCTTCATGGATGTTTAGTGATTCAAAAGAGATAGGATAACCCCACGACAACCGAAGTAGTGATGATTAGGATTCCTGAAACTGAGCCATGTCTAAATTCTATGTGTCACGGTCGGTTTTTGATCACTCCATACTTTACACCTTTTTTCCACATGTTTTCACGCCATTTCGATTGCTCATATTGCGGTTTTCAAGATTATTCGACAATATTGCGATGCTTTTCACTATTTCTTGTTTTTGTCGGATTTCAGGAAATATGGAGCGATCGGGAGCAAAAATGAGCTTAAAGGATTTGCACCCACTCCGGAGTGTCAACCATGTCCCTTTTGAGGGTTATTTTGCAATGGAAGACGAGTGGAAGAAGAAAGAACGTCGTAGGAGCGACGAGGAAGCGAAAAGATGGAGATTGGGCATTTTCAGCATGCCACTCGGCCGAGTGAAGGAGTCACTCGGCCAAGCATTGAGACCCCGCTCGGCCGGCCAAATCGGACATGCAACAGAGATGTATCAGCGTGCACTCGGCCGAGCATCGCACGCCCACTCGGCCGAGTGCGGAGACTCCGTCCGCCCGAGTGGCACCCAGACGACGGCAAGCCAAAATGTCCAACTCTCTGTAATCCGTCAGTCGACTACGAGCTCCGACTCGGCCGAGTTCCAAAGGCCCCTCGGCCGAGTGACATTTTCCACTCGGCCGAGTGATGCCGAGGACACGCAGCGCCCAGATTTTCTGACAGCCTCCCATTCTTTTGAAATCTGATATCATTCCAGCAATCAAAGTATTTTTCTTATATTTTTTATGGATAGTAGACTTCATGACGGTTCCAACGCCGCCAATAACGCGCCAATCGGAGGTCGGATGAAATCTGGAGAATTTCTGCAAGTTGACGCTACAGTGCAGGAATTTCCACTCGACCGAGTCACATTTTCCACTCGGCCAAGTACGGCCTGTGCCCAGATTTTAAGTTGCGGTTTGGGCTGTTTTTGGGCACGAATTGGAGGGGTTTCTAGGGTTTCTTGCTAGGGTTTTGGGAGAGTATTTAAGGGGTTTGTAGCCACCATTAGAGGGGATCCCCATTATGTTTTCTTAACCCCCATATGTTTTTCTAGGGATCCTTTTGGAGGTTAGGCCATGCCCTAGGCCCCCTCTTGGATCAAAAAGCTTGTATTTTGGATTGAAGATCTTCATCAAGCTAAGTATTTTCTTCTTTTTATTTGAATCTTTGTTTTTCTATCTTTTTGTATGCAAGCAATGATTTCTATTGATTCTCATATCCTTATTGCCATGCTAGAGTAGATTTGTTGTTCTAGGGTTGGGGATGAACCCTATGGATCTAATTTCAGATTTGTGATGAATGAATTTCTAAATTGCTAGAATTGCTAGGAGGTTAGGTCGTGATTGATTTACTACGGATAGCTAGGGATTTCCATCGATTTGGGATTTGCAAGAGATTGGATTCTAATCGATGGGAAGCCCTAGAAATTCGATTTAGATTGACAATTGGATTTCTCTAGATTTGGTTTGCAAGAGATTGGGCCAAAGCTAGGATTTTTAATTGTAAATCTATACGCATATTCGTTTGCAAGAGATTGGACGAATACGAACTATCACAACCTAGATCGTAACTCGAGTTTGCACGAGAGTGGGCTCGAGGAGCGATTGGACGATGATGTCAATCTTCATGCTAGCGGCTTAGGTTAGGGTTTGCAAGAGATTGGGCCCTAATCTAGGTTGCTATAGACCGGCAATAGCGTGAGAGCGTGAGCTTGGTTCTCTATTCAGTTACGACTAGTTCACCTCAACACAAGTCTAGTAATATTGAGATTCACTATTTACGATGATGTATGATGATCCGTAGTGGGAATTCCCTAGCCCTAGACGTCTTTATTTGATTTTATATCCCTATACTTTGCCCGACGATTGTGACAGGATCGCCGCAAGGCAAATTCCCTCTTTTATTATGTTGTATTTGAATTGATACTTGACCGATTTCTCTATCTCCGACACCGACATCCATCACCATTGCCATTATAGCACTCCATAGCCATCTCCACCAATAAAACATTCGTAGTCAAACCAACCTAGGATAGATTGGAACCAACACCACCTCCTCGTGTTCGATACCCGCTCGCCACTTCGCCGTGCGCTTGCGGTAAAACTACAACCGTCGCTCCGGGACGTGTATCCGGGGCGCGATCAGTTTTCGATCGTGCGCTTTTTGTGCACATAGTCTTGTTCGTGTACGTATTTATTTTAGACTTTGTTTGTACCCAAACCCTTTGGTGTTATATGCCGTTGTGACCCTCTCGGAAAGTATTAAATTGTGGAATTATTTTGGAATGTCATTTCACGGGTCGTTATCCCACGTTTGACTTTGTTTGCTGAGGCGTCGTGATTTTCATTTTTGCGTAAGGCCTTTTTATTTTTAGTTTCGTTTCTCGTCGTCGAAATTGTGATCTGTCTTCTTGGTTTTGTTTCTCTCGTTGTCCCAGTCACCCCAGTATTTATCTTACAATTTTAGAGCCTCGTTAGACCCACTTTCACGTTTTCCCTAGTTTAATTATTTGTTTAACACTAAGTTTCTCTTGGCTTATATCCCCTAATATATTTTTTATAATAATACACATCCATATTATGTTGACCCAACCCAGATTTGCCTCATGGCCGCACACACCCTATTTTCGATCACATGACTTATTTTATTATAAACCTAAGTCTATTATTATAAAACCCTTCACACAGCTATTATAAGAACCTAATTCCTACCCACTCCTCATGTACTACCTTTTTGGAACCCTTTTTAATAGTAACCCTTATATATTTCTTATAATAAGAACCTATGGCTAACCTTAGCACTCACATGCTGTTTCCCTAGCCCCACACCTAAAGCTATATGTTATAACCCTAGGTCTATTATTTTCAAATCTACCCTATATTTCTTCCCTCAGCAAACGAACGCAACAAGCAGCCGCCTCCTTTTCGTTTCACGCACGGCAGCCCAACATCTCGCAGCGCCGTCTTCTTCTTCTTCTACCTTCGACATAACCCCCTCCCATCGAACTCAAGCCTCCTACTTCGATCTCCCCTCATCGGCGTTCTCTCAGTGATTCTTGACGGCCTGAGCTCTCGCCCAGGCGAGCGTACGGCAACGTACAGCGGCGCCCTCGCATCGCTCAGGCCACGGCGGCTCTCCCGGCGTCGTACAGGCCCCCGGCGCTATCTTCAGGCCGTCGGAGCTCCCCAGAGATCGCTGATCCCCTAGACAACCGCCTGACCTGTTCTTTGCTGCAACCCCCAAGAACAGATGTCGGATCTCCTCTCCCTCTCATCTCCGATGTTACTCTGGCGACCCCCACCATTAACCACCGTAAACCCCGTCGGCCTCGCCTTCCAGCACGCCAGGGCCATGTTCTCCCAGCACGCAGCGCCCTCGCGTGCTCCCGATGGCTTTCTCCCCCTCGCGCAGCGACGCATGGCAGCTCCATGGTCGCAGCGACGCACGGCGGTCTCCCTCGCGCCGCTCGACCGCCTACAACCTCTGATTGCCGCACGTCAACCCCGGGTAGCCGTAGGGGATCTTTCGCATCGGTTAGTAATCGTTTGACTAAATGCTTTAATACCAATTCGTTAATAGGTGTTGATCAGCGAGTTAACTTAGTATTATGATGTTTTCATGCTAATCTATAGGGTTGATTTCTGGTTGTGCTACTCCTAGCAGTTGTTAAGCTAGGTTGCTATGATAGAATGTTATAACTTATTTGAATCAGTAAGTTAACCCTAGTTAACAAATTAGTAACTTAATGGAATGATGCTTGCATGCTAGTAGCATTACATATTGGTGTTAACGTGATGATCTAAAGGATATCTATAAATTTTTTCCAACCTTTAGCATATATTAGCCTAGGTTGCTAGTTTTAATTATCGTATATTTTTTCGTACTAGCAACATGTTGTAGATAACCTGTTAGTTGCGTTAACGTTCATTAATAATGATTTGTAACCCATTTTAGGATAGAGAACTTGTTAAAAATTTGGTCATTAGACGTTTTAGGATTTGTCTGATAATTCTAGCCGACGTCACGAACTTATTCGTGCACGTGTTTTATCACAGAGAACCGGTCATTCTGTGCCGTTCGCAATACTGGAATCCAACCCCTGATGTCGCTACCCGACGTCAGAGTAGCTCTCGCGTCGTGTTGAGGTAAGATCTGCACCGTAGGAACCCCAGCCATCGCATGTTAATTCAAGATTAAAAACAATTATTTTACTGCTTTGTAACTCACTAATCCAACTTAATAATACTGGACTGTAGCCTGATTGTTGAACTGAGCGTGGGAGCTCTGGGCGTTGTGAATCTATTATTAGACTTTGAAAATTGTGATACCAGCATGTATTTCAGGCAAGTGAAACTTGCCAAACTTGTGTTTTAGGCCATGTCTTAGGCCATTTCCCGTTTTTAGCGTAAAAGAGACTACGCGATGAAATGATACTCGCCTAGACGTAACTTCAAGATCTAGCTTGACAACGAAGATAGATCTGTCACCCTACCATGTCATTCATGCATTTTTTCCTGTCACGTTTAATTTTCATATCTATACGCTTTTTACTTTTGCTCTGCCATGCCTGCTACGTTTAAATTCCTTATCTGTACGCACATTAATTGTACCATTGCCATGCCATGCATCTTAATGTCATCCATGCTTGAATGTTGCACTCGTAGCACACGCTAATTGTACTTGCTTGTTGAGGCTAGGCACTTGCGTTGCAGGCACAACCCTATGCAAAATACACTTCCTAGCTCGTGATCCAGAAGCGGACATATGTTGGTCAAAAGCCAATGCCCGACTTGTTGAGGCTAGGCACCTGCGTTGCAGGCACAACCCTATGCCAAATACACTTCCTGGCTCGTGATCCAGAAGCGGGCTACAAGTGTTGGTCAAAAGCCAATGCCCGATTACACGTGGAGGGGTAGGGTTAAGCGACCACTCAGCGTAGAAGTGTGCCCGTACAGCCACTTCAGCTGTAAGGTGTAAACTCTGTGCATGACATGTTACTTGACTTGTAAAATCCGTGTGAATGTTTTAGTAGCTCTGCTACCCATGCCATGTCATACTTGTTGCCATGTCATACTTTTTGCACTCTCTTACTTGTTGCATCCATGCTTTAAACTGCAATGTCATCGCATATTTTAGAACTACTAGGTTGCTTTTCTTTCTTTTAGTTTCCTTGCACAAGTCTCTAGTAGACTTGCTGACATGTGCCCATTTTCTCTTTTGGGTGTCACATGTTAGATTGTGAGCCAGAGTTGGTCGTCGAGGACGAACAGGTTGCAGGTGTTGAGTTCGAGGACATTGAAGACCAGTCCTAGAGCTCCTTCTTGTTGTTGTTGTTTTCTGCTTAGTCACTGTTAGGCTGTCGGTGTGTAGCACCTCTCTTTTCATGTTGATGTTATGTATTATGTCGGCCATGCTTTAGGCCTCTTTTCAAACTCTTGTACTTTCCTTTACGACTTGCCTCTGAATGTTGGAATAATCTGGATGATATTGGTGGAGTTTATTTTCTGTTTTAAATTATTATTAGCTTTGTTTCGACTCGTGGTTGCAAGGACCTGACATTTGAAATTTTTATAGACGCTTATCAGACTGCAGCTTCATAGCTCCACGTCTGAGCGGACCTCCTCATGTCTCGTCTTCCATTTTAGAGAAGCAGGGCGTGACACTATGCTTTTTCTTTTTCTTTTGTGAATAGCCAATATATGATCTTTGATCATATTTTGCATTCCATCGCGTTTATGTGCGTTTGTAAAAATCCCAAAAATGCAAAAATCAAACAAATATCCTGAATAAAAGGCCCTAGGGGTTCCTCGCAACTCAATGCCTTAAGACTGTCTGGTCTGGGATGCATAGGCCGCTTTTTGTATATATTGAGTTATCGCGTGTATATAAATAAAGAAAAATGTATATGAAATATTCATATAGCCAAAACAACATAAAAGTACAAAAATCAGATATCCTTATCTCCATTTCTATATAGAACAAAGACATGTCAAAGTTGATTGGTTCTAGGAGTCTTGAAATGGTCGTAGTGTGGTGATACCTTACCTTGATTGAATTTGTTAAATTCATTCCATGAAGCATAACAAAATGCCACGCATGCTTGAAAACGTTTGATCATGACATATTATACAGCTTAGAGAATGAGTTGTGGACATTAGTTTCATTTCTGTGAACTTAGTATATTGCATGATAAACTATGATATGATATAACTCTACTCTTATTTTATTACTTATCGAGTTCATTTCATTTATTGAAATCCACGTTATTTTAATTTGAGCGAGACTTAAGTATTTGTTGTGTATATGTGTTCTAATTTCATATTGACATGCGTTCACGAGATCTAGCACACCTTGGGTTCTTATATTTTCCGAATTTAAGATTGAACCCCTTGTCTCCATTACACGCCACCGCCTCACATCTGCATTGTATCCCTCTCCCGCGTTCACTTCTTACTAGTCTTCCTCAAGGACGAGTAAGAGATAAGCTTGGGAGGATTTTGATGTGTCATTATGTTTCACGTTTTATCTATATGATTACACGTCAAAATAATTGCTCAATTACATATTTCATACGCTTGTACGCTCATAATTGGAACTATTGTACTTTGAGAGCGTTTGGTTGCATTTCAGGGAATATCGAGCGATTTGGAGTATGGAGGAGAGAGCGTGTGCTTCGACACCGGAACTCCTGAGGCGTCGTGTTCGGTGACTTAAAGCTGTCAGGGAGCAAGGAAGGGGCAAGAGAGAAGGAGTGAATAATAGGAAAATGAAGAAAGCATGGTTCTATTATACCATGACTCATGGATTCCAGGTCGCTCGATCAAGCTATGATGCGGCGAAGGAATCGAGCGACCCAAAGTGCTGGAAACAGGATATTCGTGTACTCTTTTCAAATCTGCTATCACTTGGGATTATTTAGTATTGTTATGATATTTTTTCCAAATAGTAGACTTCAAGATGGTTCCAACGCCACCAAGAATGTGCTAATCAGAGGTCGGATGAGCTCTGGGGAATTTCTGCAAGATGATAATGAAGTGCTAAAATCTGTTCTTGACCACCTACTCGACCGAGCAACTACCTACTCGGTCTGAGCACCCTACTCGGTCCGAGCAGGCAGTGCGATGTTTTGGGCGATGGATTCAGACTTCTGACGACTCGACCGAGCAGCCACTTACTCGACCAAGCAGCTACCTACTCGGTCCAAGCAGACCCTACTCGGTCTGAGCAGACAGAGCGACGTTTTGGGCGATGGATCCAGACTTCTGACGACTCGACCGAGCAGCCACCTACTCGACCGAGTCGTCGTGGGCCCAGATTTTAAGTTGTGTTCGGATCCTGCTTTGGGGACGACTTTAAGAGGGCTTCTAGAGGTTGTTTGCGAGGGTTCAGGAGGGGAGATATATTAGAGGGACAACCGTCATTTTTAGGGGGGACTCTTTTAGGCTTTTAGATCTTTTAAGAGTTTTTTGGAAACGATCTTTTGGGAGTTAGGCTATGCCCTAAGCCCCTCCCTTGTATCAAGATAAGTAGTTTGTTTTTCTTTAATTCTATTTCAGTTCTTCCCATTGATTGATTATTGAATATCTCTTTGATGCATGCCATGACGAATTTTCTTGCTATTATTTTGCTATTATTAAATCTTCTATTGTTTTTTCCTATGATTTATTCGTAGTTCTATCTAGGGCGAAGGGATTAGCCCTAGGATTTTAGGATTTAGATGTAAAGTTGGGATTTTTATGGTGCGTTGGTATAAAAGGTGTTGTATTTTGGTTGATCTAGCAAGATCCCTAGGAGAACTCGTACTGAGATCGTGCCCACGGACGGTGGAATCGATTAGCTTAAGGAGTATCATACTGACTTAATTAGGGAGTTAGTGGTTTCAACCGAGGACCACACCCGGCTCGTGCCTTGATGGGATCTACCGACGAACTATATCACTAATTGATGGCTACCGCAATTGCGTCAATAAGAGCCACCAAAATACCTTGAAGCTCCAACCCAAGAGAGTGGTATGAGCTGAGAGACCATCCCCATAAATCCAATGCAACGTAAGAATTCTAGCCTAGCATCGATATCCGACGATCTTAGTGGCGAGTCCTAAAGCCCTAGTCTTTTATATTTTATTTATTTCTTTCTTTGTGTGGAACCCCTTATTTGCGACATCGAGTGACACGAATTTCGCATCCATCACCATTACGACACTCCACAATCCACATCCATCAATAAATCTGCAAGTCTAACTCAACCTAGGAGTAGATAGGTAGTATATCACCACTTCACCGTGTTCGATACCCGCTCGCCACTATACCGTACGCTTGCAGTTAGACGACATTGTTTTGGAGTTAGTTCCGGGTCGATCAGGTTCACCGAGCACTCTACTCCGATAGCAGGCATCATCACTTTGCCAGTAACCCTCGATACGTACCCTCAACAGATCACTCGTCTGACCAACTTTATGGTGGTAAAGATCAACTCAGTGTACAACAAGATCATCAGAAGACCGTTGCTGAACGCCATAGAAGTGGTGGTCTCGACCTTCCACAAGATGATCAAATTCCAGACCTCCTGAGGGGGTCGGAAGGGCAAGAGGGAACCAGGAACAAGCGCGATCATGCTACACGCTATCCGCCACCCTGAGGAGGATCGAGCAAACCGACCCAATCGACTCACGGGTCGAAGATCGGCGACCCGCCGTGGTCGAAGAAACAGAGAGTATCAAGATCTCTGACGAAGAGGGAAGAACTGTCTCAGTCGGGTCGCTACTCCCTCGCGACCTAAAAGAGCAGTTGAGCGCCCTCCTGAGAGAACATGCTGACATCTTCGCCTGGTCCCCGAAGGACATGCCCGACATCGACCCCGAGTAGCGTCCCACAGATTGGGGGTCGACCCGACATCTAAACCCATGAAGCAGAAGAAGCGAAACATGGAAGGCGAAAAGATGAAAGCTGCTAACTAGAGGTAGAACGACTTCTGGAGGCCCACTTCATACGAAAAGTCAAATACCCCGAATGGATCTCGAATGTCGTGATGGTCAGGAAGGTAAACATCAAGTGACGAATGTGTGTCGACTTCACCGACCTTAATAAGGCATGCCCTAAAGATAGCTACCCCCTGCCACGAATCGACCATCTGATCGACAGTGCTTTGTGCTACGAGCTTCTCAGCTTTATGGACACCTTCTCTGGGTATAACCAGATTCAAATGGCACCAAAAGATGAGGAGAAAACTTCCTTCATCACTGATCGAGGTATATTCTGTTACACCAAAATGCTCCTTCGGTCTGAAAAATGCAGGGGCCACGTACCAACGCATAATGAACGACGTCTTCGAGGCTCAAATAGGGCGAAACATAGAAGTCTACGTCGACGACATGTTGGTCAAGTCGAAGAAGCCAGTGGATCACCTAGTAGACCTCAGGAAGATATTTGCACAGATCTGGTGATACAACCTTCGACTAAACCCCGCCAAGTGTACATTTGGGGTTCGTTCGAGAAAATTCCTCGGTTTCATACTGACAAACTGAGGGATCGAGGCCAACCCTGACAAGATTGCTGCCATCATCACAACGAATGAGCCCTCGACTCTGAGAGAGCTCCAGAGGCTGAATGGGAGGATAGCGGCCTTAGGACGGTTCCTGTCCAAGTCGACCGAGAGATCGTTGCCTTTCTTCAGGGTGCTGAGAAAGGCGATAGCTTCTGCCGCTGGCGGCAAGAGAATATTCGAATGGGATGCAGACTGCAAAAAGGCCTTCTCAGAGTTGAAGGAGTACATTTGCACCCCGCCACTCCTGACTAAGCCAGACAAGGATGACCATCTCATCCTATACCTGGTCGTCGCCGAAGAGGCCGTGAGTTTGGCGCTCGTTAAAGAAGACGATGGGATACAGTAGCCCATCTACTACGTCAGTCAGGTCCTCCGAGGCACGGAGGTCAACTACTCGAGGATCAAAAAGATGGCCTTCGCATTGGTCCAATCCACCAGGAGACTACGATCGTATTTCCAAGCCCATACCATCTTGGTCCTCACCGATACTCCCTTGGAGAAAACCTTGAAGAGGCTCGATCGATCAAGGAGAATGACAAAATGGGGGGTCGAGCTAAGCGAGTTCGACATCCAATACAAATCAAGGACCGCCATCAAAGGGCAGACCCTCGTCGAATTTATTGTCGAACTCACCTATGACGATGGCCCCCAGGAAGAGGTATGTGCGACTAGCACAATGATCGAGGCAATCCCCTCTCCCTCCATCAGCAAGGCAAAAGATGTAATTGAGGACGAGGGAACCTGGATCGTACAAGTCGACGGTTCATCTACCCAAGCTGGGAGCGGGCCGGAATAATCATCCAAACCCCTGGAGGCGACATATTCGAATACGCCCTCCGCTTCGATTTCCAAACCAACAACAATGATGCGGAATATGTGGCGTCCATCAATGGGCTCCGACTGACTCGAGCCTTGGGAGCAAGAGTAGTCCAACTGCTCAGCGACTCCAGCCTCGTCGTCCACCAACTGAATGGGACCTTCGAGACTCATGACGACTCAATGCAGAGTTAAGCACAAGTCTCCAAAGCTGAGCTCGTCACCTTCACACGCGTAGAGATTCATCACGTACCAAGGTCAAAGAATCATCGGGCTAACGCCTTGTCAAAACTTGCATCATCCTCCCCAGCGGGGCTCGGTCGAACCGTGTACGTGCAATGTCTACTCCATCCTAGCGGGGCGCCACAAGAACTACTAAGCCTCGATCAGGGAGCCATGTGGATGGACCCGATAATCCGCTACTTAAACACTGGGGAGAAACCGACCGACCCAGTAGAGACACGGAAACTTGAGCGGAAGGCCTATCAATTCGTCTTGTTGGATGGTTCATTGTACAAAAGATGATGGACCAGGTATGACATCTTCCCCTATCTTAAATGCTTAGCCCCACAGGAAGCACACTACGTGATCCAAGAGATCCACGAGGGCAACTGTGTGAACCATTACGGGGGAAAATCCATAGCCTTGAAGGCCGTGAGACAAGGGTACTTTTGGCCAACAATATTCAAAGATGCCGTTGATTATGTCCGGCGATGCTCCACCTGCCAAAATTTCTCGAAAATCAGCTCGGCACCACCAACTGATCTGATCCCCATCATCAGGACAGTCCCCTTCGCCAAATGGGGGCTGGACCTCCTTAGACCGTTCAAACCAGCGAGTGGGCAACGGAGATATCTGATAGTGACGATTGACTATTTCACCAAATGGATTGAGGCGGAACCTCTCGCTCGAATTACCTGGAAGGAGGCTCAAAGATTCGTTTGGAAGTGCGCCGTCTGTCGTTTCGACATCCCACAATCCATAGTAAGGGACAACAGGACACAATTCGACAACGCTAGATTCAGAGACTTCTGCACAGAGCTAAAGATCAAGCTACACTTTGCCTCCGTCGCACATCACCACTCGAACGGCTTGGCGGAATCAGTCAACAATAGCATCCTTGGCCCCCTACGGAAGAGAATAGTCGGGCTCGAGGTAACTTGGCCAGACGAGATCCCTGGTATATTATGGTCGTATAGAACGACCCACATAATATCGATAGGGGAAACACCCTTCATGCTAGCCTACAGATGCGAGGCCGTCGTCCCCGTCGAGGTCAATAAGCGACCGCTTTGTCTCCAATATTTCAACGAAGAAAGAAACTCAGAGGGCCTTGAGCTCAACCTACAATTGGTGGACGAAGTCCGTGAACGGGCACTGTCGACCCTCATCGAGCAGAAAGGACGCATGGCCCTCTACTTCAATTTGAAAGTCCACGAGCACAGCTTCCGTGTGGGAGACTTGGTGCTACGCAAGGCCGCCTTCACTCCTGAGATTCTTAAGCAGAGAAAGCTCGCAGCAAAGTGGGAGGGACCCTACACAGTGATCGATGTACTCGGTCCTGCCACCTATTGACTCGCCACTCTAGATGATAGGGAACTCCCTCATCCCTGGAACGCGGAACATCTACGAAAGTATTATCAGTGATTGTACTAAAGGGGTAAATAGATCGTTCCTTTCCCGACCCATACATGTCTATGATAAATACATAGTAGAGTGTTCTTCGTCATTAGTGGTAACACCCTCGTCGGCTGTAAGTCGAAGGGACCGAGTCCCTTGCAACCGACCGACCTTCGACTCTTGATCGTTAGCCGTAAGCCAAGGGGCTATCCTTGTCACTGAACGACTTTCGATCGTCTTCGGCAGTAAGTCAAAGGGACCGAATCCCTAGAAACCGATCGACCTTCGACCCTTGATTGTCAGCCGTAAGCCAAGGGGCCACCCTTACCACTGAATGACTCTCGATCGAAGGGACCGAATCCCTCGCAATCGACCGACCTTCGACCCTTGATCGTCAGCCGTAAGCCAAGGGGACACCCTTACCACTGAACGACTCTCGATCATCTTCGGCAGTAAGTCGAAGGGACCAAATCCCTCGTAACCGACCGACCTTCGACCATTGATCGTCAGCCGTAAGCCAAGGGGCCACCCTTGCCACTGAACGACTCGCGAACGTCTTCGGCAGTAAGTCGAGGGACTGAATCCCTCGCAAATGACCGACCTTTGTTGAGTATTAGACTCTCCACCATGATTTTGATGATGATCAAACACAAATCATTGTGACTAACTCTTGTGTTTGCTGTTAGCTAAAAAGTCACCAATTAGATTCAAGAAGATCAAAAGTGACTACACGTGTTGATTCAAGTGAAGGACTTGGTAGATCAACAAAGGTGAAGCATTGGCTTGAAGAACTCAAAGGCTACCTCAAACCTCAAGCCAATGTCATCAACAAATGAATGGAGATTCAATCCAAAGAGAAGATAGGAATGGATGAGTCAAAAGCTTCAAAGACACCTTGAGGATCAAAGACTATGACGTTCAAGACATACAACTAAAAGACTCAAGACCATGAAGCTTTATGGAGATCTTCGCCAAAGTACTTTGTTCATCTCAAGCGACGTCCCAAGACTTCCTCAGAACACGTGATTGTTGTGCCTGGAGCTTCGTTGAAGCTCAAGCAGTTATTCGTGAAGTCATGGGATTCGGTTTCTCCATGTCGAAGCTTTGAAGACGGTTTTTCGTGTTTACTTCTATGTCTTCTAGCTTCGGTTTAGTAGAATGTTAAGCCTTGAGTAGTACTTGCCTAGAAATCCTCATAACAATCATATCTTATCTCTAGGATTGCCTTAGAAGCCATTAGAAAGTTTCCCAAAGCTAAACTCTTCTTTTCACGGCTTCGTTTGCATCTTAGTTGGTTCAAGTAGAAGAACCAACCGACTAGATGACGATCTAGTCGGTTGGAAATCCTTCTTGAACCAACTAGATATCCTTGCTTGTTTCAGCCCATTCACTCTTGATCAATTAGTCGGTCCAAGAAGGTTCACCGACCGACTAGATGACAATTTAGTCGGTTAGAAATCCTTCTCAGACCGACAAGTTATCATAATCTATTCAAGACCATTTGTTGACCAATTAGTCGGTCCAAGAAGGTTCACCGACCAACTAAATGACGATCTAGTGGGTTGGTGTCTCTTCTCAGACTGACTAGTTCTCCTAGTGAAATTCGACTTCTTTACTGTTGATCAATTAGTCGGTCCAAGAAGGTTCACCGACTGACTAGTTGTCAAACTAGTCAGTTGATATTTCTTCTTAGACCGACTAGTTCTTATATCTCTTGAATTCACTATCTTTGTTGTCAACCTTCTAGTCGGTCCAAGAAGGTTCACCGACCGACTAGTTGCAAAACTAATCGGTCAGTGATCCTTCTTAGACTGATTAAGCAGCTTCAGAAATAGAACCGTTGGGCATTTAATGCAGCGATTTTTGTGACCGTTTTCTCTCTTCTCTATATAAGTTTGAGTGCTTCAAACCAGTAATCCAAGGCCGATATTAGAGACATTTTCACATCCAAGAGAAGAGCCCTTCAACTCCATTTCTAAGCTCTCTCATCTCACAAGAATCTCTCACTTACTCTTTGAGCACTAATTCCTCAAGAGAGATTCTCATTCTTTGTGAGCTACTCAAGCTAAGATTTTGTATTTCTCAAGGCATAGGATTTTGTGGTAAGAAGTTTTATATTTCATTCTTTATACTTCATATTTGTTGTATACTCACGGTGGTGAGAGGGTTGGCTTGATCACAAGTTATGGGAGTCAAGATTTCAGTTTTGCTCTCGGTTTGTGAGAGTGTGCTTAGTCCCTAGTTGTGGGATTAAGGTTTTTGCGTGTTCCCGGGTTGTGGGATACACGGACATCGATTGTAGGTCAATTGCACTTGTGGAGTTTTCGCAAGTGGGCTAAAGGAGAGCTCTAGTGGTTTTACTAGAGTATCCGGAGGGGATCAGGGTGTTGCTGGAATAGGGCACCGGTAACAGGTCGAGGAGACTTGGGTGGCACCGAACCAGTGAACATTGCATGTTTGCATTGCATTCTTGCTTGGGTTGTTGTTCACTTCTTATATTCCGCATTTGTTGGTTAAGTAGGGTTTTATTTGGGGTAAATTCCTTATAATTCTATAAAACACTATTCACCCCCCTCTAGTGTTTATTCCTCATAGCTCAGGGTCTCTACAATTGGTATCAGAGCAAGGTAATAGCTATGGCAACCAACAACAACACACGAAGCCCTTTTCCACCATATCTCCTTGGGCCCAACTATCAAATTTGGTGTGTGAAGATGAAGGACTATATTCAATCCATCGGTGAGGATTATTGGAAGCTTGTGGAGAAGCCCTTTCGTGCACCTACCACTTTCGTACATAAGTGGACAAATGGGCAAAAAGAATTGGTGAAGAAACATGAAGAGGTAATGAATGTCTTGCTTAATTTTTTAACTTATGACATTCTTATGCGTGTGTCCAAGGAAACAACGGCATATCAAATATGGCACATGCTAGCGGAGCAAGAAGAGTCCACCTCGGAGTGTTCTTCCTCCAATGATGAAAGAGATTCATCCATGGGTTTGATGGGACGAGAGGATGCCACTACGGGTGACTCTAGTGATGAATCAAGTGATTCAAGTGAAAGTGATAGCGACAATGAAGAGGTAACAATGGGTGATCTTAGAATTGAACTTAAACAATTATTTGATAAATATCAAAAGCTTATGCATAGATATTGTGATGCAAAAGATAAGATTGCTAGTCTCACTAACACATCTACATGTAGCACCTCTAACAATGACACCATTGTTGAGACACTCGCTATTGAGAAAGCAAGTTTGCTTACTCAAAATGGCATGTTGAGAAATGAGGTGGAGTCCCTCAAATCTCAACTTGATCGTGTTTTCATTGTGGATAGAACGATCTTGAGATTAAAAATCTTCAATCTCAAAACACTTGTTTGGGCATTGAGAATAAGGATCTCAAATCCCAAGTGCACGAGCTCACCACACATGCATCCACCTTGAATGCCATTATTTCTTCAATTTCGAAGAAATATGAGCTCATGTCCTCCATTGTTGAGAGATTAAACAAGGGAAAGGACAATTTGGATGATTTGCTAAAGAATCAACTACCGGCAAACCATCGTGTTGGCCTTGGTTATTCTAAGGCAAGTGCATCCAATGCACGCACCTCCTATAGTGAAGTAACTATAGATTTTGTGAGGCCATCCTCCGGTGCATCCACGAGTGGTGTCTATAACAACTTGATTCTACTACTAAGGAAACCACCACTCCTATTCCTCCCTCCTTAAAAAACCCACCAACGGTGGACATCAAAGGAAGGTACATGCTTTCATGTACACCAATACACGTACGAATGCATCCACTCCTCACATTTCTACAAATGATGGTTTTTATGTTTCACACACCACGAGCACGTGCAAAAACTCATTTGAGACACTCTCTTGCACGTACTTATGCTCATGCACCTTCACATGCTTATGATCACACATCACATCCACATATGCATGCTTATTCTCATGATCATCCTCATGCATACACACCTCATATTCATCCACGTATGTATGCAACACCACACCATGGACCATATGCCCATCATCATGCTTTAGCACAACACAATGTTCCATACACATATCCTCATGCTCTTGCTAGATCTCATGTTCCTAGGCCACATGCACCATGTAGAGATCAACCTTTTGTGCATGCAACCACTAGGAAGAGGATACCCACATCATACACTATTTGGGGTCCTAAGAACACTAGCATTCATGCTAAGGATATGTATGTGCAATCTTATATTAATGATATTATTATGAATGATGACTACGTTGGGAAATCATGGTCCTCTTAGACTTGGCTTCCAAAGGGCTAGTTTCGTTAACCCAACTTGCTTGGTACCATAAGCTTATATTCATTTTATGGGTACAAAAACATTTGTGTTAAGAATTGATTTACTCTTGTGTTTGCATTTTGGTCTTAGATGCTCATGTTTGTTAGAAACGTAAATTCATATTGAATTTGATTTCCATTGCATATTTATTAGTAAATCATTGTGTTTATGATTTTCATGTCTAAAATATTTAATATTTTTATGCAACACATGCTTTGGTTCATATTTATGTTTTGTTGCATGTGATGCATGTCATGCTTTTGGATTAATATACATATTTACTTTTGGTACATTTGGTACATGCATGTATATGATTATATATTTATCTAGTAACATGATTACATGTTTCATTAATATTGTGTATGATTACATTAGGATATGGGTTACAATAATTTGAATTTAGTTTGTTAAATTTGTTGCCTAACCCATAGAATCCAAAAAGGTTTTTGGATATCAAAATTATGTTTTCTAGGTTCAATCCACATTGGGAAACCAACTCTACCAATGATCTCTCCGTATTTTGCACCTTTTTTCTGCATGTTTGCATGCCATTTAGATCGCTCAAATCGTGTTTTTCACGTTTATTCGGCAATATTGCGATGCTTTTCACGATTTATTGTTTTTGTCGTATTTCAGGAGATTTGGAGCGATTTGGAGTGATTCTGAGATGCATCCACTCCGGAGTGTCAGCGACGACTCTCTTGGGGGGTATTTTGCTGTTGGAGAGGAGTGGAAGGAGAAAGAACGTTGTAGGAGCGACGAGGAGGCGAAGATATGAAGTTTGGGCATTTTTAGCATGCCACTCGGTCGAGTGAAGGAGTCACTCGGCTGACCATAGGAAGCCTGCTCGGCCGGCCAGATCGAACACGCAACAGAGCAATATCAGCGTGCACTCGGCCGAGCATCACCATGCCACTCGGCCGAGCATCGAGTCACCCATCGCCCGAGTGGAGCCAAGACGACGGCAATAAAAGATGCTGAACTCTCTGTTTTTTCGTCTGTACAGCCCCGATGACTGACTCGGCCGAGTGGAAAAAGACGGTCCGCCCGAGTGACAACCGACGTCCGCCCGAGTGACGAAAGACCGTCCGCCCGAGTGACCTCCGAGGAGACGACCCCCGAGACCCCCAACTCTCTGTTTCTGTACAGGGTTCGTCACTCGGCCAAGTGACATTTGTCACTCGGCCGAGTATGCCGCGCTGCCTGTAGCGTAAACTGCATATTTGAGGCTGCGCAGGGGCATTTTCGTCAGGGTTTTTGGGCGATTTTGGGGGGTATTTAACCCCAATTTTTAACCTAGTTTAGAGAGTCTTTTTCAGAACTTTTGCAGCCTTTTTAGATTAACTTTTTAGGGATTAGATTGAGCTTTTAGAGAGGAGAGAAAAGGGAGATTTTGTTGGATGCTATCTTGTTCTTCATTGGTTTGTATCTCTCTCCCTCAAAAACTCCATTTTTATTGATTTGTTGAATATAGCTATGAATTCCATTCATTTTACGTGTGAATTTCTATTGCATTCTATTATGAATTGTGAGTAGTTCATCGTCTTAGGACGTAGGGATGAACCCTACGAGCCCAATTTCGAATTTGTGATGAATTAGTAAAACTATTGCTAGGATTGATTATGGTTAGTTTGGGATCGCTATAGAACGATTAGCTAGGGATTCATACCGATTGGGGTTTGCAAGAGATTGGATCCCAATTCGATAGGAAGCCCTAGATATTCGAATTGGGTTGCAATTGAATTTCTCCAGAATCGGTTTGCAAGAGATTGGACCGAAACTAAGGTTTTCGATTGCAACTCTATACCGATACCTGTTTGCAAGAGATTGGACGGGTAGGAACTATCCCAACCTAGGTCGTAGCTCGAGTTTGCACGAGAGTGGGCTCGAGATACGATTGAACGATGATGTTGTTCTTCACGCTAGTTTGCCTAGGTTAGGGTTTGCAAGAGATTGGACCCTACCCTAGGTTTGCTATAGACCGGTAATAGCGCGAGAGCGTGAGCTTGGTTCCACATTTAGTTGCAACTAGTTCACCCAAGTTTCAAGTCTAGCAATTGTGAAACCTACGAATCACAATGATGAGATACGGCAAGTAGCGGTGATTCCCTATCCCCTAAGCGTCTTTATTAATTTGTTATTCCTTTATTACATTTGAACGACTGTGACCGCATATTTGGGAACATTTCCCGACTTTTCCTATAGTCAGGTGACCAAAGAAGACACTGTTATTAGGCCTCCCTGTGTTCGATACCCGCTCGCCGCTACACCGTGCGCTTGCGGTAAGACTACGATCGTCGTCGCTCCGGGACGTGTATCCGGGGCGCGATCAAGTTTTTGGCGCCGTTGCCGGGGAGGCAATAGTGTTTGATTCCTATAACCTAGCTATTTCTTTCTTTTTGTTTTATCATTTTTATTTCTGTTTCACCCTTCCGTTGTGCTAACTAGTTCTTTGAAACTCTGTTTTCCCTTGCATGTACACGAGATCCTCGGCGAACCCCGAAGAGATATTATACGATCCGGAGATCGAGCGTACATTGAGGAGGATCCAAGCGGAGAGGAGACCCGTTACGGAAGGAATTTTTATGACCCATCCTGAGACACCCGAACAATTGGCGGCGCGAATGGCAAGGATTATTTCTATAAGAGATAGGCTTCGGCCTAAGACTTCTTCCACGACCTCGTCCATAGCCATGCCGGAGTTGGCGGCCGACAAAAATTTTGAGTTGAAGACCGGATTGGTGGTCCTTATGCAACAAGATCGTTTCATGGGAACTCACATGAAAATCCTCATTACCACATCCAGCTCTTCCTATCAAAGTGTGCCACCTTCCAGATGCCGGGAGTCTCCGTGGATGCTATCAGACTGCGCATCTTCCCTTTCACACTAAAGGACAAGGCATTATATTGGTTGAGGACGCAAGCTGAAGGAATCTTCACCACTTGGGATGAGTTGGCGAGTGCCTTCGTCGACAAATTTTACCCGCCCTCCAAGACGGTGAAGATAAGAAGTGCTCTCATATCCTTCAAGCAAGGACCACAAGAGACTCTCTATGAAGCATGGGAGCGCTTCAAGGACTTGCAACATCAACACCCTCATCATAGCATTGAGGATTGGGAGCTTGTCCACAGCTTTTACAATGGACTCCAACCGGGAACGAAGCATATTATTGATGCCACGGCAAATGGAGCCATTTTGTCAAAGACTCCCGATGAAGCTACGGCCTTGCTTGAGGAGATGGCCTCGAACAACCAACAATGGGGGAACGAGCGAGGACATTCTTCATCCTCCTTGAAGCCCACAAGTATCTATGAGGCCATGGCCATGGCGGAGCTTTCTAGCAAGTTTAATTCTCTCCACAAGGTTGTGGGGAGATTGGAGAAATTCATTACGGAGCCTCAAGGAGCTCCTCCTACATCCACGCTGACAAATCATATGAGCGATTGGCAAGACCAATCCCAATCCATATATGTAGGAGGAGAACAAGGAGAAGGAGCTTTGGAGCAAGTTCAATACGTCGCAGGGAACTCTGGATATTGGGCCAATCCGGCCGCTAGAAACCATCCGGGTTTCTCATATGCCAATAATGATGGTGAATTAAACCCCCCGCCACAACAACCTCCTCAAGCTCGGGCTCTACCACCACCACCACCACAATCGAATTATCCACAAAGGGGGCCACCGCAACAAAATTTCCCACCGAGGCAACAAGTGGGACCTTATAAGCCACCCGGGTATAATCAAGGGTGGAGAAATCACAACCCACCGCAAGCTCAACCACGTCCGGATTTTGAAGCTAAGGTGGATGAGTTTATGGCGGAACAACGAAAGATCAATGCCACATTGAAGGCGGGACAAGATTCTCTCGCCACCATCGTCGCTCAAATTGGGGAGCAACTTGCGTTGCTCAATAAAAACAATCAACAATTACCGGCCCAACCCGAGCCGAATCCACAGGGCAACACCGGCCATATCAATGCGATCGTTGCGGTTACCACAAGAGGAGGGAAGGATACCACTCCCCCCATGACTCAAGTCAAGGAGCCCGTGGTGGAAATTCTACAAGAGAGCGAGCCGGCAATTGAAGTTGAAAAAGCAAAGGAGCCGCGAGGGGAAGTGAAGTCTAGATAGGAAGAGCTTATTGACGAGCGCTGATTTATGCCACCGGTGCCCTTCCCTCAACGGCTAGCTAGAGCCAAGATGGAGAAACGGCTAGCCAAGTTTCTCGAGTATTTGAGAGGGGTGAGCCTTAATATCCCCTTCCTCGACGCTTTAGTGGAAATCCCATCTTATGCCAAGTTCTTAAAAGACTTGATCACGGGAAGGAAGAGGAAGGAGAAGATAATGCTCACGGAGGAAGGGACTTGGTTCACAAAGAGGGAGAAAGAGCCCGCCAAATTTAAAGATCCAGGGAGTTTCCGGATTCCTTGCACTCTAGGCGGCGTCCCCCTACAAAAAGCATTGGTGGACTTGGGGGCTAGTGTTAGCCTCATGCCCCTCTCCATGTTCCGGAAGTTGAATACCGGCACGGATTTGAAGCCTACCGACATGCGGATTCAACTAGCGGACGGGAGGATTACAAGACCGGTTGGGATCGCGGAGGACATCCCACTCCAGGTTCTGGGGGGGCATATGTTTGCCGTGCGATTTTGTGATAATGGACATCAAGGAGGAGGGCGATACATCACTTATACTCGGACGCCCATTCCTCGCCACCACCGATGTCATCGTCGATGTGCGGGAGGGGACCCTTACCTTGAACGTCGGCAACATTGAAGTGGAGCTTCATATACCGAAGGCAATGAAGCACATGCCGCATCACGAAGAGCTAGATTACATGGACCTCCTTGATGAGGTCATTGAAGAGGCGATACCCCACTCCATCGGCACACCCCACAAAGATAGCTTCGAAGAAGGCCTAGATTTGGCCGAGGAAGAGAAGATGGAGCACTCCCCCGATATCTCCATGGCAATTGATGATGGCGACGCTGATGTCGCAAGAATACGGGAGCTCTGCAAGCTCTCGAAGTTGAGGACTCCGAAGAAAGCTCCACCGATACGAAGATCGGTGTCACCGACAAAGAGGAAGACCGGAGCAAGCTCTAGCTTGGCGGAGCCACCCCCCAACATTGCCCATGACGAAGGGGCGCTGAGGAAGACCTCACACCACCATGATCCAAATCCGAGTGGTCTTCCAAGCAATTTCGACGGGTGCATCTCGTATGCACCCAACATCAAGCGTTAATTGAAAATCAAAAGGGGTCGAGCTCAAGACCTTAAACGAGCGCTTGTCTGGAGGCAACCTGACGGTTATCGCAAATTTTCTATTTTGGTTTTTATTTTTATTTTAGACTTTATTAGTGTTTTTGAGTCGTTTGCCCGAAAATATTTGACAACGGGTCCTATTTTCTTTGGCATGAGAGGAGAACGGGATATCTATCATATGGAGGATGACTAAGGCAAAGAGGAGCGCTCCATGGACGCGCTCGAGGCTTAGGAGAAGGAAGAAATCAACTGGAGAAAGAAAAAAACAGAGATTAGAGCCAAAACAGAGCATCACAGCAGAAAACATGGCCTCACTCGGCCGAGTACCATATCCACTCGGCCGAGCAACCAACATCGTCCACCCGAGTGGGGCACCAACGAGGGAAGTCTGCTGCACCCAATTCTCTGTTCTTTTTTTCGATTTCAGTATAATTGCCACTCGGCCGAGTATATATCTTCACTCGGCTGAGTGAAACTGATACGCTCCTAGGGCGAGAATTACCGAGTAGCTTGTGCCACTCGGCCGAATGGACTTTTTCCACTCGGCCGAGGGTGGCAAAGACACTCGGCCGAGTCGTATGAGGGGAGGAGTTTTTAAAAAATATTTTTCGTTACGATCACTTGCCCGAGTGACACAGTCACTCGGCCGAGTCGTAACCTCTCCTATATAAGGCGCAGTGGGTCGGCGCGGAATTCGAAACGCCAAATTCTCCCCAAACCGCCCGAACCCCGTGCGACCGCGAACTCCTCGCCTGCTGCGACCACCCCCTTGCCCGAACGCCACCCTCGACCGCCGATCGTCGGCGGCCGAGCACCGATCGCCGACCGTCGACCGCCCTCACCGCCGGCGACTCCCTCGCCGCCGGCCATCCTCCGGTAACCCCAATTTTGCTCGTTTTCTCCATTTTCTCCTATTTTTTGATGATCCGTGCACCTATCGAGCCCCTACCCCAAATTAATTTCATTATCTATCTATTGTACCCTTAATCCCCCATGTATTTTGAATTTTACACGCTGATATCGTTGTTTGATGTGTAGGCTATCTTGGGGAGCTTAGGGGAGCCTAGGGGAGCTTCCGGGGCGCGCTTTTGGCCTTGTGGAGGCGGCGTCTTCGCACGCATCCGTTGTTTTGCTCTCGCGGCGTGTTCAGGTACCTTCGTTCTATTATTTTTGACACGCCGCATTTTATATTCGTTGGGTGATCACTCGGGGCACACATGCCGCCCCGTACACGGCCACGCACTAGGAGAGCTTCTGCCAAGCGGAAGCGGCCGGATGAGCCCAGCCCCTCCCACTAGATGGAGGACTCTCCTCCGCCTACACCACCTCACCCCACACAGCCACAGCCTATCGATCCTGTCCACCCACAGCCACTTCCAGCCGAGCCCATCCACTCACAGCCACCACCGGCTCCTATCGTCGGGCCGCTGGGTATTACGTTTCGAGACGACGCACATCGCGTCGCCTTTGAGCGTATCGCCCAGCGCTCGATAGTGCCCTCCAGGTTCGCACACCTTGCTGACCTAGACCGCCTGGGGGTACTCGAGGGGATGCTCACGTTGTACGACAACGTGGGTTGGCGAGATTTTCTTTCCGTGTCGGCGGACACCTACGTCCGTCTGACACTCGAGGTACTTAGCTCGATCGCCCAGACTGCTGAGGGATGCTCCTTTCGACTTATGGATCGAGAGTGTCAGATCACTCTCGATATGCTTCGAGCGTTCTTTCAGTGGCCTGCAGTCCCCACACCCGACCTAGCCTACGCCCCCACACACATCCCTCCCTCATCCTTCGATTCACACGCCTTCTGGGCCAGGATCACAGGTTTGCCTCAGGCCTTTGACCCTAGTAGGGCCAAGGCCTCGGCCATAGTCCACCCCTGCCTCCGCATAGCACATCGCCTTATGGAGACCACCTTTCTGGCGAGGTACGAGCCTGGGACGATGTCGACGCCTGAGCTCTATATGCTCTACACGATGACTCGCCCCAGAGTTCTTGATAGGGATGGTATCACGATGGTCCCCGCCATTGAGATTGACGTCGCTAGCTGGTTTTTGGACCGCATCATCGTATCGGTGGGCGCTCGATCCCCGATATGTTGCGGCGGCCTGATCACCCTGCTAGCTCTGATGACCGGCGAGGACCTACCAGCCGACCTGCGTCGACCTTCGGGCCCTACTTCACTTTCGATAGACGTCATGGCCCGGATGAAGATGCTTCGTCCGCACGGCCAGCGGCACTGGGTATGGTTGCACGGTCCGTTCGGTGCTGACTACATGATCCTTCCGAGCCCTGCTCGGACACACATAGGACCAGTACACGAGGACTGGCTTCCGGCGATGGATCTCCTGATCCCCACCGCCTACGTTCTTGAGGCCGAGGAGGCTGAGCAGGCACACCCTGCACCTGTAGACCATGTGTTCCCTCAGCCTGAGCCCGCACTTTCTGCCGCTCCCGACACTTCTGTCCCCACTTCTGCCAGTGTCGGGAGTACACTTGCTGAGCCCACCACCACGCCTACCACCACCACTGATGTGCCCCTGTCGGTTGAGCCACTCACCTCTCTTCTACCCGAGCGCCCACCCACCATACTTGAGAGCGGCGAGCCTTCCTTCACTTCCGTCATGGAGACCCTATCCACTTTGATCTCCGCTGGGGTTTCACCTTTTGGACCCCACACTTCCTCCCCAGCGGTTGACCTTTCTGTCTACACGGCAGCCGTCCTATCTGAGAGTGTCATGACGTCTGTTCCCACGTCTGTGTCACTGACCTCTCTCGCTGCCTCGTCACCGATTTTGTCCTCCACTCCCACTGCTGCTGCTTCCACCTCACACCAGCCTGTGTCCCAGCCTCGCACTGAGGCTGGGCATCCTCTAGTGAGCACAGCATCCTTTCGACCCATGCCTGATGTCCCGATCACCTACACTGCACGTATTCGACAGCCCCGCCCTGCTCAGCCTAGACCTGTCCGTCCCTCCGCTCCACCACCCCCTGACGCCTTAGTTCAGAGCGTTCGCGCTCTTGAGGGGGCGATGAGTGGACTGCGGGGCGATTTTAAGGCTCTATCTTCCACAGTCACCTCCATGCAGCACCG
The DNA here is from genome assembly GCA_030789695.1 of Scilla litardierei. Lineage (NCBI taxonomy): Eukaryota > Viridiplantae > Streptophyta > Magnoliopsida > Asparagales > Asparagaceae > Scilla > Scilla litardierei. The sequence goes on from CM061142.1 coordinate 124,263,499, forward strand.
CCTCGAGCTACTTCCCGGCATTCACTTTTGCCTGACCCAGATCCTCGAGCGACTGCCACGACCACCACCCACCCAGCAGACTGTTCCATGCCCACCACCCCCACCACCACCCACCCAGCAGACTGTTTCCCAGCCACCACCACCCCCCCCACCTCCGCCTCATGACGGAGATGGCGCGGCACCACCAGCTTAGGCACACCCTTGATGCCATCGATATTTTTTGTCGTTATGCTGCCCATTCTCTGCTTGGTCCTGAGGAATTTTTGCCCACCCACCCCCTCCCAGCACTATTTTTGCCCACATTTTGATCATATCATTCTATATCCTTTTTCGGGAGTGAGGGAGAGTCTTTTTGGTGACACACATATCTGCATCACTCTTATCCTTGCATGCATCACATTCGCATCATATTTTTCATTTTGTTGTTTTTATTTCTTTTTCTCATGCATGCATACCCACCCCCCCTTCCATTACCCGTCTCTCGGTGTGCCACACTTCGCACATTGAGGACACTATGCACTTTAGCTTGGGGGAGTGAGTTCTCACACTTTCTGCTTTTGTCACCTTTATTTTTAGTTTTTTCACGTTTTCCCACTTTTTCACTCATTTTTCATCACCTTTTTCATTTTTTTACCATGCATCACGTTTTTCTTATTTTTCTTGTGTGTTGCATTGTAAATAGTCTTTATTTTCGTTTATCTTTATTCCTTTCATCTTTTGCTAGAGATGACTTTTCTGTGATGATGATGACGTGGTGTTAGCTTTTCTCTATATGCATGCTATATTTGTCATGTCATAGCTCTTTTTATTTCTGATATCATATGCTATGTTCTGCTTTGCATTTAGAAATAGTAACCCACTCTCTTTTACTGTGTGAAAATGGATGAAATTCTATGATTAGCTGATGTCTGATGATTCATATGTATGCTATCGTAGAAAACACACCAAGATTCACGCATTGATGCTTATATCTGGAGTACTGATTTCCTTTCTCACATCACTTCTATTTGCATGACTTGTACACTTCACTTCAGGTTGATTGAAATGTTTGCTAGCTTTGATAAATCTGGATTAGTTTACTTTTTGAGATTAAACTGAGTAGATTATATTGCCCTGCTGAAGTTGTCATGCACGTCCTATAGAGTGAACTAAGAGATACATTTATTTCTTTCTCCACATATCTTGAACATTATTTCTCTATTTTAAATTCATTGGTGAATCTCCCCCTTATCGATTCTATCTTTGGCATTCCCCCGTTATTAAAATCACATGCTCCAAATTCCCCAAACCCAAAGAAGAAAAATATATACTTGTATATCCTTCTCTTTGATTTGGGATCATTGTGTATATATGCTATTGAAAAAAAAAGAGAAGAAAAAAAAGAAAAAGAAAAAGATTTGAGAAAAAGAAAAGAAAAGAGAAAAGTAGTTCGAAAACGATCCCATCTCATATACTTTGCCTCTTTCTTCCCTCTTTTGTTTTTATTTTGGACTTTTGAAGCTTCATAAAAATGGGGATGTAAATGTCGTTTTATATATGCCACCACGCTTATAGATAAGCTTGAGGGAGAGAATCCAATGATGTGTGAGAGAGTGACTACTTGACGGTGCATGACAACATAGGCTAAGTAATATTTTATACTCGGTGAGATTGCTAAAGTTTTACGAAGTCCAGAAATCTACGCTTAGCATTCATTTCATGAAAACCACACTTTTTCTGTTCTTTCTACTCTGTCGTGTGATATCTCTTATACTCTTCTTATACTCCTTATAGAAAGCATTCAATTGAAAAGTGTGTGATCTACGATGTTGTATACCGCTTTAGATGCTTCAGACGATGTTAATCTTAGAATTATTCTATTTTTCATGCTATATTGATGTTCTTGGGTTTTCTATTTCAAATGCACCATTATACTATGATATCAAAATAAAAGTCTTTGACATGTGTTTTATATTCGATGCATGCTATATGAGTAAGCAAAACTCACGTCCTGAGAAAATGATCTAGCCACTTCCCTCTTCGTTTTCTATTTCGTTTTCCGTTTTCCGCCTTTCCGCCTTTCCGCCGTTTTCTTTATCTTTATCCACCGGGTTCGCTTTTTACTTATCTTCCTCGAGGACGAGTAAGAGGTAAGCTTGGGGGATTTTGATCTCTCCGTATTTTACACCTTTTTTCTGCATGTTTGCATGCCATTTAGATCGCTCAAATCGTGTTTTTCACGTTTATTCGGCAATATTGCGATGCTTTTCACGATTTGTTGTTTTTGTCGTATTTCAGGATATTTGGAGTGATTTGGAGTGATTCTGAGATGCACCCACTCCGGAGTGTCAGCAACGACTCTCTTGGGGGGTATTTTGCTGTTGGAGAGGAGTGGAAGGAGAAAGAACGTCGTAGGAGCGACGAGGAGGCGAAGATATGAAGTTTGGGCATTTTTAGCATGCCACTCGGCCGAGTGAAGGAGTCACTCGGCCGACCATAGGAAGCCCGCTCGGCCGGCCAGATCGGACACGCAACAGAGCAATATCAGTGTGCACTCGGCTGAGCATCACCATGCCACTCGGCCGAGCACCGAGTCACCCATCACCCGAGTGGAGCCAAGACGACGGCAATAAAAGATGCCGAACTCTCTGTTTTTTCGTCTGTTCTGTCCCGATGACTGACTCAGCCGAGTGGAAAAAGACGGTCCGCCCGAGTGACAACCGACGTCTGCCCGAGTGACGAAAGACCGTCTGCCCGAGTGACCTCCGAGGAGACGACCCCCGAGACCCCCAACTCTCTGTTTCTGTACTGGGTTCGTCACTCGCCCGAGTGACATTTGTCACTCGGCCGAGTGCGCTGCGCTGCCTGTAGCGTAAACTGCGGATTTGAGGCTGCGCAGGGGTATTTTCGTCAGGGTTTTTTGGGCGATTTTGGGGGGTATTTAACCCCAGTTTTTAACCTAGTTTAGAGAGTCTTTTTCAGAACTTTTGCAGCCTTTTTAGATTAACTTTTTAGGGATTAGATTGAGCTTTTAGAGAGGAGAGAAAAGGGAGATTTGTTGGATGCTATCTTGTTCTTCATTGGTTTGTATCTCTCTCCCTCAAAAACTCCATTTTTATTGATTTGTTGAATATAGCTATGAATTCCATTCATTTTACTTGTGAATTTCTATTGCATTCTATTATGAATTTTGAGTAGTTCATCGTCTTAGGGCGTAAGAATGAACCCTACGAGCCCAATTTCGAATTTGTGATGAATTGGTGAAACTATTGCTAGGATTGATTAGGGTTAGTTTGGGATCGCTATAGAACGATTAGCTAGGGATTCATACCGGTTGGGGTTTGCAAGAGATTGGATCCCAATTCGATAGGAAGCCCTAGATATTCGAATTGGGTTGCAATTGAATTTCTCCGGAATCGGTTTGCAAGAGATTGGACCGAAACTAGGGTTTTCGATTGCAACTCTATACCGATACCTGTTTGCAAGAGATTGGACGGGTAGGAACTATCCCAACCTAGGTCGTAGCTCGAGTTTGCACGAGATCAGTGGGCTCGAGATACGATTGAACGATGATGTTGTTCTTCACGCTAGTTTGCCTAGGTTAGGGTTTGCAAGAGATTGGACCCTACCCTAGGTTTGCTATAGACCGGCAATAGCGCGAGAGCGTGAGCTTGGTTCCACATTTAGTTGCAACTAGTTCACCCAAGTTTCAAGTCTAGCAATTGTGAAACCTACGAATCACAATGATGAGATACGGCAAGTAGCGGGGATCCCCTATCCCCTAAGCGTCTTTATTAATTTGTTATTCCTTTATTACATTTGAACGACTGTGACCGCATATTTGCGAACATTTCCTGACTTTTCCTATAGTCAGGTGACCGAAGAAGACACTGTTATTAGGCCTCCCTGTGTTCGATACCCGCTCGTCGCTACACCGTGCGCTTGCAGTAAGACTACGATCGTCGCCGCTCCGGGACGTGTATCCGGGGCGCGATGAACCAACTCCTTGTTTTGCAAATATTTTCATTCAAATGGAGTTGATGGTGCTTAAGTGATGCACCAAAGTAGGGGGAGCTTAATGCTGTAAGTATATTCTTACATTTGGTATCCAAGTATGTTGGATGCATGCAGATGTCACTTTGTGTTTGAGACTATCTCATGCATATCCTTTGTTTGCATATTATGTGTATTGTATGTCATTCATGTCTATGTAGTTCATGTGCGTTAAATTCTTGACTCATGTGCATTGTGTATTCATAATCCTTACTCATATGTTTATTTGAGAATTACTTATAACATGTGGCTTAAAAATTTTCATGTTAGAACTAATGCTCATTTGCATGTTTCACACACGGGACACGCTTATATTTATGTTCCACTTCACAAGCGTGCATCCCAACTTCCTACTCGTGCCTCTATACAACCTCTTCTTCAGAATCCCAAATCACTATCTTTTGTATTCCTAAGATTGTTTCTAGGCATGGTATGAACACACATATAGATTCGTATATTAGGAATGACATATTCTCATGCGACTCATGTTGCACTTCATTGCTTGGGTACCATGCTTGTATGATTACTTTTTGTACCCATATTTATGTGAGTCCACTACTCCCAAGTTTGTATAGTTTTTATGATTGTGTGGGAGTATGACATGTTTTGATTGTTATCATGTTATGTTCATCTATATGTCATTGCAGTTCATTCGTATTATGTTTGTGCATATAGATTAGTTGATTTCTCTGACCCTTTGTGATTTATTATCAATTTTCCTATCTTGTTGATATGCCAAAGGGAAAGAGAAATTTGGTTTTGAAAATTAATACTTTATGCTTTTCATGCACACTCTTTGTGGTATTACTTTTCATGCCTTCCTTCAATATGTGTTGTGCCGTGAATGTTTATTTTGTGCACATATGCATATTGAACGAGGAATCTTTCTAGCACACATTATTATATTAGATGTGTGTATTCATAATGATGTTGCTTGACTAAATCATATGCATAGGAATTATTAGTATAGGTGTATCTATCGTCTAATGATTGAGAATTGTTAATTCCTGATATGTATGATTTTCATGTTCATAATAACTCATATTAATGCATGTCATGCATTTCTATTGATGAGTGTTATTTACAATTGGTAAATGATTGGTTATTGGACACTTGATTATGTTCCTTAACCTATTGGATCCAAAAAGTTTTTGGATACCACCAATTGTTGAATTGTCAGATTGTTGTGCAAGATGCCTACTCTACACACTCCTTGGTTTACAAATGATGGATCAATTCAAAGGAAAGGATGGTGCATTGGAGATGCACACATATAGGGAGAGCTAAATGGTTGTAAGTATGTGTTTTGTACAATTGGTATTTTAATATATTGGTTTTGAATACCATGTTTCCAATTGGTATTTTAATATATTCGATTTGTGTAATATAACATTCTTCTTCATTAGCTCATTCTTATCACACCCTCATGAAGATTGTTTGTTTATGTGACTACCTTGTTCATGTATGTCATATATGTCTTATTACGACTCATGTACCATGGTAGCTATAGTATTCATATAATGAATTGGTTAGTTGCTTATTGATGTTCATATCTTTTTCATGCCATGAATAAGATTAATGATTTAGGATCTTTATTTGTTCATTGTATCACCAAACATCTCATACTTTTCTTATAGTTTGTATGATTATCTTTATGAGACGTATTGATATGATTTGGGGTGATCAATGTATGTTACTTGTCATTTTAATTACTTCATGACTGATGTTTAGCTATAATTTTATTCAAGAGATCTCTCATGTGTATAGCTAAATCTTTCAGGTATGATATTTTCACAAGTGACATAACATTCATTCATATTAGTTAGTGATCTTCAAGCTATATTTCCCACTATGTCATCTCTCATCTCATGCTTATATTTTATGCTATTTTTATGAGATGTTAGAGATAACTTGTGCTATACACGATCATATAAGCTTTGTATTGTATTTGATGATATGTATATTCTGTCATAGATATTCTTCCATGAATATATCTTGAAGCACTATGACTACGTTGATGCTACCTCCGATTATATTGTGCTTACACAAGTCTTTTTATTCTATTCGCACAATTGGTATGCATGCTTGCGATGTTCATGATAACTTTATTCGTTTATGTCCTACCCTGTGACTTTGATCATAGACTATCTTCATGCCTTTGCTCAAAAGATATTTTGTCACATTATGCCTCATGTTGAATCCTCTGTGATAATTGAGCTATGATGAAATCATGTCTCTATTTGTTCACTTGGTTTCCTTCTCAAGTGATATCATGATCTTGACATTATTTGCCTGCTTTGCACACTTTGTTAGACTACTTTTGGTATCATCTTTACAATTGGTAGACTATTTATATTGGATATCATCTTTACATGATCTTGCTTGATGCTAGTTTTGAGCTTATAATATAGTGCTTATCTTCCTTATGCGCATGGCATTCCATGCTTATTTTTGACTCATTATGTGAGTATCTATTCTGGAATGCATGCTAGTACTATGGTTCTTTTGAACATTGTTTCAATTAGTATCCTAGTGTACTAGAATTGTGTGTGCCATACGTTTTATGATGTTTCTATCTCTTTTTGGCATAACACTTTTGAATGATATAGATATGTGTGTATGCCCACATCGCACACTTCACTTAGATTTGGTATGCATACTTTTAGAGAAGCTTTGTGGAGTTTAGCTGGAAATACTTTTGGAGATGACTTGGTATGTCTACAATTGGTATCGCATGCCATTATACTTAATGTGTGTTATAATAACATAACTTTGTACACATGGTTAATAATTTCCATAGTCATGTTTGTTTACTTCGTCGCTCGACGATTATATTGATTAAATAGATTTGCTTGTATGAAAACATAAAATTGTTTTTCATGCACTAAATTAGCTAAAAATATTGATCTATGTCAAAGTGATGATTTTGATTCCACCATAATGTATTTAATCATGTTCATGCCGTATGTCATGCCCTTGCTCAAGGACAGTCTATCACATTATGCTTAATGTTATAAATTTTGTGATAATTGAGTTTGTTTGGGTATTTGATACTATTTGATCACTTGTTTTCTTTCACAAGTGATGTCATGATTTTTGCATTGTTATCCGTATTCTTTAGCTAGTAGCTACTGCTAATTATGCTATTGTCACTTTTCTAACACTGCTCACACTACTCTTTACAATTAGTATCTATTGTAATCTTTTAACACATATGCTTATTGCTTATCTTTTTGTGTTAATTGAGGGTGGTTGAGTTGTTGTTGGATATGTGCTCTTGTAATTGATATCTTTATTTTGATATCTTGTTTTAAATTGGTAGCTTATCTAGTTTACATTAGATATACCTTTTAGTTTTCCACTCTTTTCTTGCTTTTGTTGTTTCTTTTCCCTCATGCCTTTTGGATAATGCCAAAGGGGGAGAGAAATAAACAAAGGATGTGCTTATTAAATGTTGAGTGTTAAACAATAACTTGAATCATATAGACTTTATGTATGGCCGTTCATGTATATGATTCAGTGGAGCATTGGTGATTACCTTGGTTTATATTGATTACATTATATATATATATTGGTAATCATGCTCATGTTTATGATGTGTATCACCTATATGATTTGTATTGTGTACGCATATTATTTCTGGTTATTCATGCGATCTATACACAACCTCATGTGATACAAACACTATTAACTGCTAAATGATGCTATTCATTATTGATATTAACTTGATTGGCATCATTGCAGGGGGAGTAAGTATATTTAATGCACAATTATTTGTTTTATTTATATTTGGTTTGTCATCATCAAAAAAGGGGGAGAATGTTGAGTATTGGACTCTCCACCTTGATTTTGATGATGATCAAACACAAATCATTGTGACTAACTCTTGTGTTTGCAGTTAGCTAAAAAGTCACCAATTAGATTCAAGAAGATCAAAAGTGACTACACGTGTTGATTCAAGTGGAGAACTTGGTAGATCAACAAAGGTGAAGCATTGGCTTGAAGAGCTCAAAGGCTACCTCAAACCTCAAGCCAATGGCATCAACAAATGAATGGAGATTCAATCCAAAGAGAAGATAGGAATGGATGGGTCAAAAGCTTCAAAGACATCTTGAGGATCAAAGACTATGACGTTCAAGACATACAACTAAAAGACTCAAGACCATGAAGCTTTATGGAGATCGTCGCCAAAGTACTTTGTTCATCTCAAGCGACGTCCCAAGACTTCCTCAGAACGCGTGATCGTTGTGCGTGGAGCTTCGTTGAAGCTCAAGCAGTTATTCGTGAAGTCATGGGATTCGGTTTCTCCATGTCGAAGCTTTGAAGACGGTTTGTTGTGTTTACTTCTATGTCTTCTAGCTTCGGTTTAGTAGAATGTTAAGCCTTGAGTAGTACTTGCCTAGAAATCCTCATAACAATCATATCTTATCTCTAGGATTGCCTTAGAAGCCATTAGAAAGTTTCCCGAAGCTTAACTCTTCTTTTCACGGCTTCGTTTGCATCTTAGTTGGTTCAAGTAGAAGAACCAACCGACTAGATGACGATCTAGTCGGTTGGAAATCCTTCTTAAACCGATTAGATATCCTTGCTTGTTTCAGCCCATTCACTGTTGATCAATTAGTCGGTCCAAGAAGGTTCACCGACCGACTAGATGACGATTTAGTCGGTTGGAAATCCTTCTCAGACCGACTAGTTATCCTAATCTATTCAAGACCATTTGTTGACCAATTAGTCGGTCCAAGAAGGTTCACCGACCGACTAAATGACGATCTAGTCGGTTGGTGTCTCTTCTCAGACCGACTAGTTCTCCTAGTGAAATTCGACTTCTTTACTGTTGATCAATTAGTCGGTCCAAGAAGGTTCACCGACCAACTAGTTGTCAAACTAGTCGGTTGATATTTCTTCTTAGACCGACTAGTTTTATATCTCTTGAATTCACTATCTTTGCTGTCAACCTTCTAGTCGGTCCAAGAAGGTTCGCCGACCGACTAGTTGCAAAACTAATCGGTCAGTGATCCTTCTTAGACCGATTAAGCAGCTTCAGAAATAGAGCCGTTGGGCATTTAATGCAACGATTTTTGTGACAGTTTTCTCTCTTCTCTGTATAAGTTTGAGTGCTTCAAACCAGTAATCCAATGCTGATATTAGAGACATTTTCACATCCAAGAGAAGAGCCCTTCAACTCCATTTCTAAGCTCTCTCATCTCACAAGAATCTCTCCCTTACTCTTTGAGCACTAATTTCTCAAGGGAGATTCTCATTCTTTGTGAGCTACTCAAGCTAAGAGCTTGAATCCAAGTCACCAACTTCTCCCTAGCCATCTATTGCTGCTCATCTTGGTGGAGCTAGGGTTTGGTGATCTCATCTTCCTCAAAATCCATTCTTGCCCTATATTGGTAAGTATTTCTCAAGGCATATGATTTTGTGGTAAGAAGTTTTATATTTCATTCTTTATACTTCATATTTGTTGTATACTCACGGTGGTGAGAGGGTTGGCGTGATCCCAAGTTGTGGGAGTCAAGATTTCAGTTTTGCTCTCGGTTTGTGAGAGTGTGCTTAGTCCATAGTTGTGGGATTAAGGTTTTTGCGTGTTCCCGGGTTGTGGGATACACGGACATCGATTGTAGGTCAATTGCACTTGTGGAGTTTCCACAAGTGGGCTAAAGGAGAGCTCTAGTGGTTTTACTAGAGTATCCGGAGGGGATCAGGGTCTTGCTGGAATAGGGCACCGGTAACAAGTCGGGGAAACTTGGGTGGCACCGAACCAGGGTACATTGCATGTTTTGCATTGCATTCTTGCTTGGGTTGTTGTTCACTTCTTATATTCCGCATTTGTTGGTTAAGTAGGGTTTTATTTGGCGTAAATTCCTTATAATTCTATAAAACACTATTCACCCCCCTCTAGTGTTTATTCCTCATAGCTCATGGTCTCCACAACCTTTGCCCCTCAATCGTTAGCCGTAAGCCAAGGGGGCACCCTTGCCACTGAATGACTCTGATTTATCGTCGGCTGTAAGACGAAGGGATCGAATCCCCCGCCACTGAACACCATGTTCGACAAATTCTCGTCAGATAGAGTCATGACACTTCAACGACCCAAGTCCGCTAAACATTTATCGTTGCGGGGCCACATACATGCGCACGTATCTAAGAGATGCGGCAAAAATCAAACGCAGGGAGTCCCCCTGAGTCTCCCCAGGGAGTCCCATTGAAATGCGATTCGACAGCAAAAGATGATTAAACTCCAGAGGGATGAAGCCGACGAAAGGGACCAGATGGAAAATATCCTAGTATAGCCACTTGTCGATGGCAGGGCGTCAGAAGACTTAGCCCCACCTCGAGGGCCCAAAGGAGCCGCAGTCAAAGCCCCGGCAGCTGGACTTGAAAAGCTTCTGGCGTCCTCCGCGACTCTTTTTCTCTTCCGGTCCTCTTCGAAAGCCCCTTCTAGCTCCGAATTCAAATCCCCTATACGCTCTTCCCGCCATTCTTAGATGCTGGAAGAAAGAAGAAGAAGCGGAAGTTTCTTCAAACTGCCAAGGGACCAGAACGCAAACATCCTTGGATTCCCCACCCCAGTTTCTTATATGCAAGGAAATTTTCGTTGATTCAATACCCGATGACCGACACGCATCAGGGAATTGCCAAAAGCAACAGTTGGGATCAACAGAAGGCGAGAAGTTTGGCAGCATGAATCGAATTAGCTGCTTCGAATATTGTGCCCCATTTAATGAGAATACTCGTCATCCGGCCTTGATCAGCGCAATCTCTCGAGAACGAATGACAGGGTGCCAATGTTGATACAAGGGTACGGCCCACGAAATAGTATTGGGTGATTAAGGCCCAATCGCAGCCCAATATCATGCATCAAAAGCCTAAGGCCCACCGACAACACATGAGCGGTGCGAGACTCGGTCAAAGGAATAGTTCTTCCCAACCGTTAGACTCCCGTCGACATTAATGGGGGGGATTAATGGGACTGAGTAAATGGACGGCCATTAGCTCGAATCCCGGAGAAGATCGTGCTCCGATCAAAGGGGGACGGTTACACATCATCAAGAGGGAGCCACCTATAAGTAGAGGTACAGACGAAGGTAAAGGGGGTTCCATTTTTCAAGGTACTGGTGCTAATACATAGAACTCTATCTTCTTACATCTCCATTACTATATTCGAGCTTGTGTCGTTAGCCTCGAGACGAACCTCAGTGGATCGATCTCAGCTACACCAAGCTCCCTCTCTACCTTAAGTTCCTTACTAACTTAAGCATCGGAGGGGATTTGGGTTAGAACCTAGATCCGACCCCCCAACAACTCCCTGTGGTGCAGATCGATGATCGCCATCCTATGCCCAATATCGGTATCGAGCTCTTCAACCTCGAACGATCAGACTGACAGTCGTTCTTAGGTCGATCAACGGTCGTATCAACACCAACCACCAACTACCGACCCCCGGTTCTATCAACCGAGGGTCCCACTTCGAAGGCTGACTAGCCTTAACAATGCTATTGCTGAATTCAATGGAAAATCGAGAAAAGAGCTTGATTGACGGTGACCTCCGTAACAATAAAAATTGCTTATTGATGCTCTGTCATTAAAAAATCATTTAAAATTGCTTATTACAGCTGCAATTGACAGTGACCTCCACAACAACCTTTGAAGAATGTCATAAAAAATTGCTTGTAAATAAGAGTTGCGATCGATTATAAAAAAGTAACATCACCCATAAGAGTTTGCGGTGCAATCATAAGAGCACTCATAATGGCAAACTTGTAAATAAAAGTGTGGTGAATTCATAAGACTTTGCGGTGTAACTAACAACACTCTTTTTGTAGAGAAAGCAAGCCCAACTTAGGTTTAGACCAATGTTTACAATTAGGATAATTATAAAAATTATCTGAACTGGTGTATTTGGGCTTAGACAAAACACGTATAAAAAATATTTGATGGAAAAAATTACCCGAGCTATAGCCCACCTTAGCCTTAAGGTGGATCCGCTCTTGATTGTCCTCACAATTGAACAGTCGCCGTTGCTATTATTATTTTTACATCTCAAACTGTCATCGTCTTCATCGTTGCTAATGGACCATTCATCCGCCGCCACTATGTCCATCTACCGGATTGCTAACACACTCGTCATTTCCATCCGCCTATCGAATCACAACTATTGTCGTTGAACTGCCGTCGCTACCATCTCTACTTGCCATACAGCCATATCGCTATTGTTTGTCGCATGATCACCATCTTTAATTTTTAGGATATACCAAACATGGGGAAATTGATTTGCGCACCCACCGTTTTACTTCGCGCACATACCGCTTATTTACAAGTTTGCCATTCAAACTTTCTCTTTCTCTTTTCTCTTCTACCCTCGCCCGAACCCCCGATCCCTAAAGGAAAAAATTCGACATCGCCGCCCCCATTGGAGGAGACGTCGCCTGTAATCTTATTACGGTCTTTTTTAATTTTCTCAGAGATTTATCTTCAAACGGTTGGTGCTCGTAATAGAAGAAGACGAGGAAAGCTTCAAGCTTTTCTGGGTCTGATCATAGCTCCATCGATTAATGAATCAAGAGAGAGGGACCACCTCCAACGACTGGCTGGAGGTTACAAATTATGAAAAGATTCTTAATTTTCATTTCTTTTGATCTTTTGTCTTGGATCAAGATTGAGATTTGAAACAGTTTTGTGCTTCGACAAAAAGGATGTGAGATTTTGAGTTGGGGATTTCGCTTTTGGGGGGGTCCGAGGAGGGGGCTAGGGTTTAAATGCTTCTCTCTATCGATAGCTATCTACATGGCCTTTATCTTTGAGCAAGCAAAGATATAAGGCGACCGCCGCTTCTCGCCGTCGCTGCTCCCCTCAATTTCTCGTCGCACACAGAGGGTGAGAACGGAAATTTGGTAATTTTTCAGGAATAATTTCAGTGGCAAAATTGTAAATAAATAGTATGTGTCTTGGAATAATGTCAAACTTGAAAATAAATGGTATCTGCGCTGAGTAAAACGGTGGGTGCACAAATCAATACCCAAACATGAAGATGTTAGATTCTTAGAAATTTTCTCAAATGCATTAAACATGGCATTGTTATTTCCTAGAAAAACCTAAGGCTAAATAAATTCGTATTCATTTTTGTGATGATACGATTTCGGATAAAAATGTTCTGCCGACTAAAATGTACCATGCACGTTGACATGGATAAGACAGGCTTTATAAAAAAAACTGCACTTAACCCGTCATTAAATAATTGCCCATATTGCTTGAAGACCATGAGCTAACTTTGCATATCTAAATCTGACACTACAATTGCCAGAGCGCGTTGGAACTGTTTACTCATAAAGAATTACTCTTATGCGCTAGATACATACACAATCCTACCACATTCCTTTAAAAATAAAAATAAAAAAGCACACAAGTGGAAATTTTTAGAGTGATGTTATCTGCGCCACATTGTTTTATGAATACACCACAAAACTTTTTCCTTTCTAATTTTAACACCCACAAATCTAATTTCACCACATAGCATTCCCTCTCGATGATCCTAGACAACGATGATCCTAGACAAAGACAGCTTACCGAAAGCCACAACGCTCTCTAGGATCTCTCCTGTACGGCGCATCACGGTATGAAGGCCGCTCACGCTCGCTGCGAAACCTGCGAGATCGAGGAGGGCTCCTGCTGCTATCCGGACTCATACTTCAAACCCCAACAACTAAGAACCAACGACTTCACAGAACCACAGATCACACCAACAGCTCCTCCGCCTCTTCCTCCACTTCCCTCCTTCAGTACTCAACATCACAGTCCAAATTAGGGCACACCAAAGGTCATCCATCTCCAAACTCCCCCCATCAACGAACCCTAATCAATCACAAGCTTTGCTTTCCACTAAACAGAAACATAAAAAAATCTAAGCCCTAACTCTAATGGAAACCTCTGATCTTCAAAAATACCACTTATTGCAGAAGCAAAGAAAAACTTCAGAACTCCAAGAATATCAAGAAAACCCCAGAAACCTGTTTTCTATTACAAGAAGACAACGAACCCTAAAATTTTGAAATATTCCCAGATAAGCTCAATTGCCGACCCATGGAGATCGGTTACCGAGCTCAGGTGTCTATCTCTGAGGATTGCAACGCTCGGAAGCATCGACCAAGTCTTCAATTGTCTCGGTGGAGCCCGCGCAAAACGGCTGAATCATTTGGAGGGACCAACGACCGAACTTTGAAGCTTAGATTAGCTATCGATCGAGCCTTACTGGCTCGTGCTTGATCGAGTCTACTCCCTGGAGATCCCTCCCCCAACATCCATGATGTTAAGTCTCAAATCGAGTCTCACAAGACTCTGCCCAATTTGCGATGTTGCCGTTAGGGGCGAACAATCCCAGCTTTGTCCGTGAGATGGGACACTACGTGGTGAACTTAGTTGTGTGAGGGTTAAAATTGGAAAACAAAAAATTTTGTGGTGTATTCATATAACAGCGTGGTGCAAATAACAGCACTCAAAGGTTTATTGCACTTAATATTAATCAGAGATTCAGAATGAGTGAAACTGCAAAAGAAATTGATTTGACTAGAATGCTTTTAATAGATGACATAGTTATTTACAAGAACATAAATTAATTAAGCAAGCACAAACTTTGTCATTTTCTAACAAATTTGTGATTTGTTTTCATTTTTGGGTCTCCCCGAGTTTGCTAAAATTCTGTTCTCCGTCTTTGCCACGTGTCATTCTTCGACAAACCTTAGTGCTGAGCTGTCACGCATCCCTCCGGCATCCTCTTTCCCGCCAATTTCACCCCTAAACCATTAGCAAACGGAATGCAATCTTCAAGAATTCTCCAACATTGCTTCTTATTCATCTTAATTTTTTCCACGGTCCCCTTTTTGATCCCAATCTCTCTAATTTCTTCTTTTCACCTTCTCTCTCCTTTCTACCAAACTTCGAGAAAAATTCCATCAATTTGCTGGGAAATTGGAAAATGATGGCGAGATTTACTCAGAAGCTTCTGATCGCGCTTCTTCTCTTCTTCGAGATCTCGTCATCGGCGTTCTCGGCAACCGATCTTCTCGATCGTAAGTTCTTCTTTCCATTTCAACGCTGCTTGACTTAATTTTGATGTTCACCCTCGTTAATTTTAGTTCAGGTTGTGGTAATTCGAATCCAAGAACAACAAGTGCTGAAGTTTTGGTTCGCCTAATATGATGGTGCGATCAAAGGACCGAGTCGATCCATTGTTCTTTGGTCACTTGGATGTGGATAAATTTGACAGATCAAATAATTTTGGTAAAAAAAAAAGTAATGGCACAGGGGAATAAGTTAAAAGATCGTAAATTTCTAGAGAATATCTCAACTTGAACTTGAGAGATGGAAATTCTTGGAGGTTCTCTTGCTCTCTGGGTCGTAGCTTTTAGGGTTTAGGCCTAAGATTAGTTAGGACTTTTGCACAAGGGTTTATGGGTTGATTGAATTGGGGTTTCTCAATGCTTTCTCTTTCTTCCGCTGTTGGTTTGGTCAGTTTCTTCTCTTCAAGCAATTTATAACAGCAATACAAATTTTCCTTGAGAAGAGGAGATTCTAGGGTTTTAAGGTCTGATAGATTTAGAGGTTTTTAACGACGTCCATTTCTTCTTATGCTGGATTTGATCAGTGTCAGCTCTTCAAGCATTGTATCGATCCCTCAGCAGCCCATCGCAGCTGAATGGGTGGAATCTAACAGGTGGTGATCCTTGCGGTGAGCAGCCATGGACTGGGATTAAGTGCTCTGGCCAATCAGTAATTTCCATGTAATTTCTCATTTTAGTTTGTTTTAAATTAGATGTAGTTGTTTTTTGTTGCAAAGCTTTCATTTGAAATCAGTAATATGGCTAATTATACTTGGGATTTTTGTGTCACAGAAATATTAAGGGGCTTGGAGTTGGTGGGTTGCTTGGTTCGAAGCTCTCCACTCTCCTTTCACTGAGGGAACTGTAAGTGTTCTTCTGATGAATTTGCTCTTTAATTTTTTAACGATTTATGATTTTTTCTTGATAGTAAGAAAATCTTATTAATGGTTAACCATGTTGCTGGTTTTTTTGTATGATGGTAGGGATGTGAGTTACAATCATATTGGTGGTGACATTCCTGACAGTTTACCCCCTAATGCTACCTACATGTGTGGTCTTTGTTGTTATGTTCATTTCCTTTAAACGGTTTCTATTTCATGTGCTCTTAAAACTGTACAGGTATTTATGTACTTGCAGAAATTTAGCCGTCAATAATTTCAATAACAGCATCCCATACACATTGTCTTCTCTGAAAGCTCTCGGTCATTTGTAAGTCTCTCAATCTGCCTGTTGTTATTGGCTGCGTGCCGAGCATCAACCTCATGCATTTTCATTATGTGCAGGAATGTCAGCCACAACATGCTGTCAGGTTATATTGGAAATGTTTTTACTGGTATGCAAAGGCTTGAGCAGATGTAAGATTTCGATCTATTGGTTTGTCATTATATTTATTTACTGTGGGTCTTAGGTGTTATTGGGGTCTTTATTGATTTATTTAACGAAAGATTTTTTTTGTTCATTACTTGATCTGGAGTGAATTCAGTTAGTGATATTGTGTGTTGTGTGACAAAATGACATGATGTTGCCTATCAGGCTGTTGCCAGCTTCTATAATGGATTTATTTAAGTGGTGAATAATTTCAGGGATTTATCATTCAACAACTTTACGGGTGATCTACCTAGTTCGTTTGGTTCTTTAGCAAATCTTCATACCCTGTAAGTCTGTAATTGTGAAATTGCTCAAGTATTGCATACACATTAATAAGTGTCTCACGTCCTCTGTTTCTGTTGCCTGAACAGTTGCTTACAGAACAACGAGTTGACGGGATCTGTTTTTTATCTAGAAAATCTCACACTCAATATACTGTAAGTTTCTCATATATAAAAGCATACATGATATATCTTCTAGGTATTAAATGTTTTTAATCTTTATGCTTTTGATTAACAATTTGTTTACAGATATCTGCAGAATAACCACTTCAGTGGTTATGTTCCAAAACAATTTGAAGCTATTTCAAGCTTGAGGTATGTCATCCTGATGTTAAACAATCCACTTATCTGATTCTATACTAAGTTCTCTTAGGATTTTCCCCTAGTACCACGATGACAGCTTATACACTTTCCGCTAATCTCCCTAACTGTTCAGGATTGATGGTAACCTGTTTCAGCCTGGCTTCAAAGTTCCTTTAACTGTTAATGGAAGCACAGAATCTCCTCTATCATCCTCTGATGTGAGCATCGGTCATGGATATCCTTCTGTGCAAAGTCAAAATGATCACAAGAGATTGCGTGGGGGAGCAGTGGCAGGAATTATTTGTGGTGTTGTTTTAGCCGCTCTTTTTGCTGCTGCCATTTTGATTCATGTCAACAGAAAAAATAAAAGCAACATGAGAAAATTTAAAACCTCAGATTTGCATGCTCTTCCGGTAACTGAACCCAAAGGTAAACAAATCCTTAGATGCATGTTAATAAATTTAACAATTTTGTAAGGTATGTGGGCTTATTTAAACTTGGTGAAAAGAAACGAAGCTCTCTTCAGATGCATATGACACTGCTCCATAGTGGATGCTGGTCATATACTGGCTACTTAAAGCGCGCGCACACACACACGAGAGATGTTATTCAGTCAACACTGCAATTTATCTAATAAAACCTCAAAACAAAATTATGAAAGGTTGTTTTATGGTAATGTTTTCTTGGAATATTCCCACACTGGACTCAAATAAAAAGTGAAGGGCTTACATGAAAGTTGGGCATCTGTCTGTTATCTTAAGCTTTTTGGTTAAATTAGTTGTCAACACGAGATCTTTTCCAGAATGAAGTGAACTAAGAATAAAGAATCTTTCTATTTATTCAGGAGGTTGGAGAAAGAAAAATGAAATGAGAATGAATTTTATGTTTTGATATTTGGTCGCAAAATGACGAAGGGAAAGTGAGAAAATTGGACCAAAAAGTACCTTTTTCGTAACCCACTGTAGGTGCTTAACTGGAGATATCAAATCTCATTGACCTTTGTCCAAACTTTCCCTTATGTTCAGCCTTTGCCGGCTCATAAGTGAATCAAGTTTAAGCAATGGAGTGATCGTTTTCCATGAATTTTTGACCAATTACTTAACTCACAACCAAAACATCTTTCTTTTCTTTTCTTGTTCCATTTACTTTTCTTTCCATTTCTGTTCCCTCATTTTCTCTCCAACCAAATGCATCATAATTGTTCCCCTTGATCAAATGAATCCACAGGTGGTAAAGACTGAGAAGCCACAAGATAATTCAATATTGGGACTTCATGCTTGATCTGATTCATCTTGGCGAACTTTGTTATTTAATGATCTTTAATGCTCTTTCATACTTTCCACCTTTATGAGCATTGCAACAAATGATGGTTATACGCCTCCGTCAGTTTGGGCAGTGGCTACAAGTTTGTGCACATGCTGTTTGGGCTATTTCCGTCTACCATAGATTTGTTGTGATTCTCACTGATCACTATAAGATTTACTAATTACAGTAAAACAGTAAAAATACTGATCACGTTAAAACAGTAAAAAATTGGAGAGTAAAAAAGACTTCACTATTTCTCACCAGAAAATAAATTTACACACTAGGGTTGACACCCAAAAAAACTCACTACAATTTTACCTCTCTGGGGTAACTTCCATCTCTGGGGTAATTTCCTCTCACCGGAGAAATCCCTCACTCTTACACCTCTCTGGGTAACTACCTCTCTTCTTTCTCTTGAAGAAGAGAACTGATTTTGGGATGATTTAGAGCTGCGTATTACATTTCTATTTATAGGCTCAAATTCTAACAAAGAACGTCATTGATTATGTCATTTAGGAAAAGGACTTGTAAGGGGGAATGAATGGAGAGGAAGCAAGTCCTCATTTGGCAGCTGGCTCTTTCAATTCTCCCCCTCCAGCTGCATCAAAAATGATTGTCACTTAACAACCATCCCAACTTTGTCTCTGCACAGCTCCAGCTTCTCTCGTGTCACCACCTTCGTGAACATATATGCTGGATTCTCCTTTGTGTGGATCTTCACTAGTCTCAACAGTTGTTGATCCATCACCTCCCGTATCCAATGATACCGAATGTCAATGTGCTTTGTCCGAGCATGATACATTGAATTTTTGCTCAGATCTAAAGCGCTTTGACTATCATAATGTACCATGTACATTTTCTGCTTGATCCCTAATTCTTGGAGAAATCGCTTTAACCACAATATTTCCTTACCAGCTTCTGTAATTGCAAAATACTCCGCCTCTGTTGTGGATAGCGCAACGCACTTCTGCAATTTTGATTGCCAGGACACAGCTCCCCCTGCAAAAGTGAAGACAAATCCTGATGTAGATTTTCTACTATCAAGATCTCCAGCCATATCTAAATCTGTATAGCCCTCCAAGATTAGATCAGCTTCTCCGTAGCACAGACATGCCTTTGAAGTACCCTTCAGGTATCGGAGAATCCACTTGACCGCCTCCGAATGTTCCTTTCCTGGATTAGAAAGGAATCGGCTCACCATTCCCACCGCATGAGCAATGTCAGGACGTGTACACACCATTGCATACATCAAACTCCCAACTGTTGAAGAATAAGGTATCAATGACATCTCCACCGTCTCTTTCTTGGATGAAGGGCTTGACCTCCTGCTTAACTTGAAGTGGTTGGCCAATGGAATGCTAACTGGTTTGGTATGATCCATCTTGAATCTCTTGATCACGCGTTCAACGTACTTCTCTTGAGATAGCCATAGCTTGTTGTGTTTCCTATCTCGGACTATCTGCATTTCCACAATTTGTTGAGCCGGACCTAAGTCTTTCATATCAAAAGACTTAGAGAGTTCCTTCTTCAGCTGGCCGATTTTTGTTGCATCTTGTCCAACGATCAACATATCGTCGACATATAAAAGCAATGCAACGAAGTTACCGTCTGAAAACTGCTGTGTATAAACACACTGGTCTGCAGCGGTCCTTTTGTAGCCTTGACTCATCATGAATGAGTCAAACTTCATGTTCCACTATCGTGGTGCTTGCTTGAGGCCGTACTGACTCTTCTTCAGCTTGCATACGAGGTTTTCTTTACCTAAAACCTCGAAACCTTCTGGTTGCTCCATGTAGATTTCTTCATGTAGATCACCATGAAGAAATGCCGTCTTGACATCCATCTGCTCAAGCTCTAAATTTAACCTGCCTACCAACCCGAGGATGACGCGGATTGAAGCCATCTCCACAACAGGTGAACAGATCTCGTCAAAGTCAATACCTTTCTTCTGAAGGAATCATTTGACCACCAGCCGAGCTTTGTGTTTCACCATCTTTCCGTTGCCATCTTTCTTGAGCTTGAACACCCACTTGTTCTTCAGCGCCTTCTTTCCTTGTGGAAGCTTGACCACCTCATAAGTAGAATTCTTCAGCAGAGATTCCATCTCATCGTGCATATCTTGCAACCAACTTTCTTTGTTCTTGTGAGATATCGCTTCATGGAAACTCTCTGGCTCCCCATCTTCAGAAAGTAGAAGATACTCAGCTTCTGAATATCTGGTTCCGGCCTCGTTCAGATCTCCGTACTTGTGAGTTGTTGACTTCAGGAGACGTACCATCATCTGCCTGTGGTGATGGGCAATGGCCGTTGGAGAGGGTTGTGGCCCCCCTGCTCAGCATCCACCTTTTCTTCCACGTTTTATTCAACAGCCTCCTCTTCTTCTTGTATTTCTTCATGCACCTCTTCGTATTGCGTTGGTGCTGGGTCTGGAACAATGTCTTCAGCACTTGTGCTTGCAGTTGAAGACGCCATGGGCTTTTCAATGTCTTCCAATGTCTGATTTTCTTGGAACAGCATATGCCTGCTCTGAATCACCTTCTTCGTCTTTGGGTCCCACAACCTGTACCCAAATTCATCTCCATAGCCGATGAAGATACAAGAAATGGTCCTTGCATCAAGCTTCTGCATTTGCTCCTTGGATACATGTGTAAAGGCTAAGCAACCGAATACCCTCAAGTGGGAGTATGGGGGATTCTTACCAGACCACACCTTTTCTGGAATTGCAATATCCAAAGGTACTGATAGTGATTTATTGATGCGATAGCAGGCGACACGAACAGCTTTTCCCCAGAATGGCTTTGGTAGCTTAGCCATACTGAGCATGCTTCTGACCTTCTCCATGATAGTCCGGTTCATCCTTTCAGCTACGCCGTTGTGTTGTGGAGTGCGAGGAACCGTCTTATCATGTCTAATGCCTTGAGTTTTGCAGTAGACATTGAATGCTCTGGAAGTGTTCGCCTCCATTGTCTGAGCGGATGCACTTTAACTTCTTTCCTGTCTCACGTTCGACCATGACGTGGAACAGCTTGAAGAAGTCGAGCACTTGGTCTTTCGTCCTCAAGAAGTAGACCCACACCTTCCGAGATGCATCATCAAAGAAGGTCAGACAATACCTATTGCCACCCAGCGATTCAACCTCCAAGGGACCACAAACATCAGAGTGTACCCGACCGAGTAACTCTGATCTCCTTGTTGAAGAAGAACTGAAGGAGACTCGATGTTGCTTGCCAACTAAGCAATGCTGACAAGGATCTAGTCCAGCATCCTTAGTGATTGCGATCAGCTCCTTCTTTTTCAAGAGTGATAACCCTCTCTCACTCATATGACCAAGTTGTTGGTGCCACAGACTTGGAGTAGCCTCACGTTCCACCACGTTAAGGCTGTCGGTACATATCTTCACATGAGTTTTGTATAACGTACCACAGATGTGCCCCTTTGCGATAATCATGGCACCTTTCGTCATTCTCCATGTGCCGTTGCTAAAGTGGTTGTCGAAGCCCTGTTTGTCAAGGGCTGTCCCAGAGAGCAAGTTCAGCCGGAGATCTGGCACATGGCGGACATCCTTCAGCGTGATTGTGCAGCCGACGTTCGTCTGAATCCGAACGTCGCCAATTTCCACGATCTTGCAGGAACTTGTATTCCCCATCTTCACGATGCCAAAGTCTCCTGCCTTGTAGTTGGTGAAGAAGTCACTTTGAGGAGTGGCGTGGAATGATGCTGCTGTATCAACCACCCACTCACTGTCCTGGTTGGAGACGTGAAGACATGTCTCTTCTTGGATAGAGCAAATAGCCACTTCTCCGGTGCAAGTGACTAACGCCTCTCCATCCTTCGTCTTCTGTTGAGAACCATTGTGACTTTGTTCTCGTAACAGCTTCCGGCAGTTTTTCTTCATGTGGCCATCCATGCCACAATGGTAACACTTGTAGGTAGGCCTCCTCCCATCTGTGGACCTACCACGACTTTTGCTCCTGCCTCTGCCCCAGCTTCGACCACCTCCTTGTTGTCTTCCTCGAGTCTCTGTCACGAGGGCATGCGATTGATCGGTGCCAGCTTCTTTTCTCCTGGCCTCCTCGTTGAAGAGGGCATCCTTAATCATAGACATGGTAAGTTTGCCGTTTGGGGCTGAATTGCTGAGGGAGACCACCAACGTCTCCCAGTTGTCTGGAAGAGAACTGAGAAGAAGAAGAGCTTGCTCTTCATCTCCAAGCTGTAACTCCACCGCAGATAGTTGATTCACCAGGCTCTGGAACTCGCTCGTGTGCTCAGCAACGGAAGTTCTACTCCGCAGCTTCAAATTTACCAGTCGCCTCATCAACAAGGCTTTGTTTCGAGCGGTCTTGGCTTAGTACATGTCCTCTAGCTTTTGCCAGAGGGCATATGCGTCCGTCTCCTGCACAACATGGTGGAAGACGCCGTGATTGATCCATTGTCGGATTTGACCGATCATCTTTCAATTCATCTTCTTCCAGTCAGCTTCTTTGGTGGATTCTGGCTTTATATTTGATCTCCAATGGGTCAAATAAATCTTTACAATTGAGGATATCCTCCATTCGAGGTCTCCACAGTGTGTAAATTATGGCTGTCAGTTTGACCATATCTCCTGACGATGATGACTCTTCCATTGATATTTTGAAGAGGAAAAAAATAGTAAAAGAAAATTTTCCCTTCCAAAACTTTCACTCCGCCTTTTTACTCTTTCACACACAACTCACCTGGGCTTTGATACCACTTGTTGTGATTCTCACTGATCACTATAAGATTTACTGATTACAGTAAAACAGTAAAAATACTGATCACTGTAAAGCAGTAAAAAATTTGAGAGTAAAAAAGACTTCACTATTTCTCACCAGGAAATAAATTTACACACTAGGGTTAACACCCAAAAAAACTCACTACAATTTTACCTCTCTGGGGTAACTTCCATCTCTGGGGTAATTTCCTCTCACCGGAGAAATCCCTCACTCTTACACCTCTCTAGGTAACTACATCTCTTCTTTCTCTTGAAGAAGAGAACTGATTTTGGGATGATTTAAAGCTGCGTATTACATCTCTATTTATAAGCTCAAATTCTAACAAAGAACGTTATTGATTATGTCATTTGGGAAAAGAACTTGTAAGGGGGAATGAATGGAGAGGAAGCAAGTCCTCATTTGGCAGCTGTCTCTTTCAAGATTATCCATATCACAGTCAGTGTAGACCTTAACCATTCGAATGAATTTGGCCACCCAGAGATTTGCCCTGAAAAATTTCATCGTTTTTTGTTTATGGACTTGATCCCATCTATTCATGCATGTTCATTTTTACTGGATTTTAACAGTTTCTGTCCATTCCAATATTCCAAGCTTATAGTAATCTATAAATCCTCGCTTTCCCGCCTTCTGACTCAGTCATTGTAATCATGTACACAACCTATTATCTTGCCATTACACACCATAATATTGTTTTGTCCCTGTCTCATGTATCCGTAAACATCCAAAGAAACCTACCCCCAGCATACTGTGTTTTGGGCTAGTAGTGTAAACATACCCATTTGCATTCCACTCATCGTTTTGATTCCCATACCTTGCAACTTTGCTATGGAGGGAGACACTATCTATTCATATTTATGCATAATATGCTCTTTTCTCAAAGTATTTTATTTTTTAAACGGCTGGCTGTGAAAGTTGGCTCGATTTGAGGCGCTAAAGGAGCATTGGAGATGTGCATACAAGTAGCCATGAAGGGATAGCTTGCATGTGCCTTGGGTCCAGGGTATCTGGCCCTGCATGGCCGGATACGGGGATTTAGGGCCGTGCTAACTCATGCATGCCTGAATCCTCAGTTCGGAGGATTGGTAGCTCAAAAGCTTGGCAACTAGGAAGATCGGAAGCTTGGTAGCTTCGGCTCTAACAAGGAGCTCGACAGCTTGGAGGCGCCGACTACAGCATGCAGGAGGTAGGATGCAGAATCCTATTCGAGTTAGAGTTGTTCTTTTAATAGAATTTTATTTCAGTATGAATTGCTCTCTAGATAGAATTCTATTCGAATTAGAGTTACTCTCCCAGTAGAATTCGGTCTGTGTCCATGTCCTAGAAGCTATAAAAGGGGCGTTCGAAGAGGGTTTTTTTTGTACAAGATAGAAAAAGAGAGTGAGAGAGCTTTGAGCCGTCGTTTGAGAGACAATTTTAGAGATTGTATTGAGAGCTTTTAGGGAGATCTTGAGTGCTTCTTCTTCGCTAAGAAGTTAGAAGTGTTGTATTTTCTGTTCTTCCTTTGAATAAAAGCTATTAAGTGTTTCTTTGGTCAGCCGACGTCCTAAAGATTCAATCTCTATTGCACCCTTGGTGTTATTGCTCTTCCTCTCACCACTAGATCGTCCGAGGGTCCAAAAGCTTCCACCCTTACATACAACAAATTGGTATCAGAGTTAAGGTTCGGAGATCTACGTAGCTGGTGAAGATGAGTAACAGCGGCAATGACAACCTTTCGAAGACGACCTCCAAGGAGCAACCTCCAGCAGCTCGAACGATCGTGTCCAACACAAAGTTCGAGATAGAGAAGTTTGATGGGAAGATTAACTTTGGGATGTGGAGATGCGAGGTCCTAGATGTCTTGACTCAGCTCGGTCAAGACATAGCATTGGAAGAAAAGCAAACGACCATGTTGGACACGGAGTGGAAGAACTTGTACCGAAACGCGTGCGGTACAATCCGACTTTGTTTGACAAAAGAGAATAAGTAGCCTTTCATTAAGGAGGCTAATGCTAAGGCGTTTTAGGACGAACTCGGAAATAAATACAGAAGAACATCCAGAATCGCTTGCACCTAAAGAAGACGTTACTTGCCTTAAAGTTTGAAGATGGAATATCTATTAAAGAACATCTTTATTACTACAACAAGATCTTGACCGATCTAAGGAACTGTGATATCAAGGTCGATGGTGAAGACCACGTGACGATTCTTCTCAACTCTCTACCCAAAAACCACGATCATATTGTTTTAGTCCTTACATATGGGAAGAATTCAATCACTTTTGAAGATGTGTCCAATGATCTTACAAGTAATAAATTCCAAAAGAACGACGATCAGACACAAGGGGGCGAGGTCACACTGCTCTTATTGTAGCCTTGGTATTTTTGATCTAAGTCTAGGGACACGAGTAGATGACCTCCTCGTAAGGGCTTAGTAAAGGAACAATGTGCCTTTTGTCGAGAGAAAGGACATTAGGTCAAAGATTGTTCAAAGGCGGAAAAGAAGCAAGATGTTGTCAAGGGTGTTGAGGTTGATGAGTGGGTATTGGTCGGCGCTTCGGACGACGTGACGTCAGAAAGTTGGGTGCTTGATTCCGAATGCTCCTTTCATATTACGCCACATAGAGAGTAGTTTACGATCTGTCATGAAGGTGGTAAGAGTACGGTCTTACTCAAAGATGATCATGCTTGCATGACGGCATGCATTGGCATAGTTCGGATTAAGATGGGTGATGGAATCACACGGGACATCGACGAGGTACGTTGTGTTCCTGACCTAAAGCGAAACCTCATATTGCTTGGGTCATTTCAAGTAAAGGGGTGTAGAGTGATCATGTAGAACAGAGCTCTGAGTGTGACTCAAGAAGCAATGATTTTAATGTAAGTGAAGCAAAGAGGTAACCTCAACTATTTGGATGGCTCAGTGGTGTCTGGCACTTCAACACTTTCCCGTGAGGGCGACATAAATGATTTATTACTTTGACACATGCGTTTAAGGCATGTTGGAGAGAAGGATCTACAAAAGCTTATCGAGGGAGATCGCCTACAAGGAGACAAGGCATGCGGATTGATTAATGCGAGCATTGTGTCTTTGGTAATAAGACACATGCATCTTTTGGGACCACCATCCACAATACAAAGGGAGTGCTTGACTATATCCACACTGATGTGTAGGGATCGACAAGGACGACCTGATTGGGAGGTAAACACTGTTTTGTGTCTTTCATTGATGATTTCTCACGCATGGTATGAGTGTTTCCTCTGAGGTATAAAGATCAGGTTCTAAGTAAGTTCATAGAGTGCATGACATTGATTGAGAAACAGACTAGCAAGAAAGTCAAGAGAATCTGCAGTGACAATGGTGGAAAGTATATGTTGGACCTCTTCAAGGAGTATTGCATAAGAAAGGATTCAGAGACATTTCACCGTTAGTGATACGTCGCAGTAGAACAGAGTAGTCGAGAGGATAAATTGGACCTTACTGGAGAAGGTTCGATGCATATTATATACAACCGATCTAGGGAAGGAGTTTTGGGCAGAGGCCATGGTGTAGACTTATCTGATCAACATGCTGCCTTCTGCTGCTTTGGATGGAAGACCTCCTTTGGAGGTGATGTCGGAAAAGCCAGTTTTCAACTATGATTCTTTGCACACATGTGGATGTCCTGCCTACCATACGCTGAAGGAGGACAAGCTTGATGCTAAAGCTAAGAAAGCCATCTTATTGAGCTTTAGTGATGGTGTCAAATGATACATGCTGTGGTGTCCAAGACAGAGTAAGGTGATCTTGAGCAGAGATGTGACGTTCGATGAGTCAGTATTATTGAAGGGACATGGATCGACGGTGGAGTCTAAAGAGGCATATGTTGAACAGATTCATAGGGAGGTGATGAAGGTTCCTGATATGATGGCTATTGACTCTAGCCAGAGTTCACCAAAGACTACACATGATACACTCCAGACAGATGGTGATGGTGGTTTAGGTTCAGATAGTAGAGATTCCTTTTCCACAGATTGTACAGTAGGTGGATGTAGAGCATTCTGAAGACCTAAAGAGGTGGATGAAAGCAATGGATGAGGAGATGGAATCATTGTGGAAAAACGATACATTGGAATTGGTGGAGCTTCCTAGTGGAAAGAAAGCGATATGATGTAAGTGGGTCTACACCAAAAAGGACGGGGCCGAAGATGGAGATATTCGCTTCCAGGCTAGACTTGCTGCTGTAGGATATGCTCAGAGAGAAGGTATTGACTACAACACGGTGTTCTCTCCAGTGGCTAAGTATTGTTTTTTTGGTTATTGTTGGCATTGGTTGCACAACTCGACCTTGAGTTGATGCTACTAGATGACAAAACTACATTCTTACATGGGAAGCTAGAAGAAGAGATTTATACGTATCAACCCGATGGCTACGAGAGAGACGATGGACTTGCATGTAAATTGAGGAAGTCTCCCTATGGGTTGAAACAATCACCTAAATAGTGGTACAAACGTTTTAAGCACTTTAAGGGTACTTACGAAGTCCATATGATCATTGTATGTTCTTTCAAAGACTAGATGATGGGTCATTCATATATCTTATACTTTATGTTGATGACATGCTCATAGCGTCTTCAAAGAATGTAGAGATTCAGAGATTGGAAAAGAAATTGAGTTGTGCGTTTGAGTTGAAGGACCTAGGCGAAGCATGAGGGATTCTTGGTATGATTTACAGTGATCGAAGTAGAGATATTGTACATCTTTCACTAAGTCGCTACATGAAGACTATTATTCAGAAGTTTGGTCGTGAAAGCATAAAGTCCGTATTGCTCCACTAGCACCTCACTTCAAATTTTGTGCAAAGCATTGTCCAAAGAAACATGAAAGAAAATAAGTTTATGGAGAATATACCGTATGCTAATGCGTAGGCACCTTGATGTATGTCATGGTGTATATGCGATCAGACCTATCACATGCGGTGAGTATGTTGAGCTGATACATGTACAATCTAGGAAAGATACATTGACGGGCAGTACAATGAATATTACGATATATCAACGGCACCATTGATGTTGGATTGACATATAGCCGATGTGATGATTGTCTGCTAGTTGTTGATATGTCGATTTCGACTTTGCATGCGACTTGGATGGGAGGTGATCGATGATGGGTTGTGTTTTTACCTGGTCAGAAGCTCCGATATGTTGGCAGAGTAAGCTTTAGATACGGTGGCAATGTCTAATACGGAGGCAGAGTGTATGTTATTGACTGAAGCTGTAAAAAGAGACGATATGGCTCATGGGTTTGAAGGATGACATATGGAAATATCAAGAGGGGTATGACTTGCATTGTGATAGTCAAAGTGCGGTGCACCTAGCGAAAAACTGAGTCTTTCATGCACACACCAAGCATATCGACGTGAGATTTCACTTTGTCCGCGATTATGTGTGCGAAGAAGAAGAAGACATCAATTTGTTGAAAATTGGAATGGAAGACAACCCGACGAATGTGCTAACAATGGTCGTATCCGGAGTTAAGTTGAAGCATGCTTGGACTTGCTTAACATTGTTTCGAGATGATGTCGATGGTGGCCCTGGTGGGGGCATTGAGGCTCGCACGAGCCAGGTGAGCCCGGTGGGGACATAAAGGCCCAGAGGATCCAGTTAAGCTCTTCGGAGCAAGTTGAAGGGAACACGAGATGATTCTCCGAGATGAAGCATTGAGGGTTGATTGCGTGACATAGACCCAAATCTCGCCAAGGTGGAGATTTGTGAAAATTGGCTCGAACTGAGGCATTAAAGGAGCATTGGAGATGTGCATGCAAGTAGTCATGCTGGGCTAGCTTTTCTCTCCCTTGGGTCCAGCGTATCTGGCATTGCTGGCCAGATACAGGGATTTAGAGCCATGCTAACTCCTGCATGCCTCAATCCTCAGTTTGGAGGATCGGAAGCTCGGAAGCTTGGTAGCTCGGGCTTTGGCAAGCAGCTCGACAGCTCGGAGGCGCCGACTACATGATGCAGAATCCTATTTAAGTTAGAGTTGCTCTCATAGTATATTTTTGTTTAAGTTTGAATTGCTCTCTAAATATAATTTTATTCGAATTAGAGTTTCTCTCAGTAGAATTCGGTTTGTGCCCATGGCCTAGAAGTTATAAAAGGGGCATTCGGAGGGGTTTTTTTTTACGAGACAGAAAAAGAGAAAAGTAGAAAAAGAGAGAAGGTTTTTTGTACGAGATAGAAAAAGAGAAAAAGAGAGAGCTTTTGGCCGCCTTTTGAGAGAGCCAATTTTAGAGATTGTATTGAGAGCTTTTAGGGAGATCTTGAGTGCTTCTTTTTCATTGAGAAGTTCGAAGAGTTGTATTTTCTATTCTTCCTTTGAATAAAAGGTATTGAGTGTTTCTTTGGCCGGCCAATGGTCTAAAGATTCAATCTCTATTGTATCCTTGGTGTTCTTGCTCGTCCTCACACCACCAGATTGTCCGACGGTCCAAAGCTTCCGCCACAACACTGGCGAGGTGAATGTTGGAAGTGATGTTATCAACAGCATATGTGGCCACATCATGCAGTCATTACCATTGTGTACCAGAAGGTTTCCGCAATGTCTTTC
This sequence comes from Scilla litardierei, assembly GCA_030789695.1. Lineage (NCBI taxonomy): Eukaryota > Viridiplantae > Streptophyta > Magnoliopsida > Asparagales > Asparagaceae > Scilla > Scilla litardierei. The sequence goes on from CM061142.1 coordinate 124,293,205, forward strand.
CCCCTTAACAAATAGTTTCTGCATAGTGATTATTTCCACTTATGATCTACCTTCTTTCTTCTTCTTTATATTTATATATTTACTTTTTAATTGTGTCTTCAGTTAACTTGGACCCCCCCATGCCTGGTACAAGAATTCTCATAGGTCATAATGTAAAATCAGAAAGAGTTTCTTTAAGGAAAAGTTGTGCACAGCGATCCAAATGCATTTCCACTGCAAAGCACTTCTCAGCTTCTGAACTTCTTGAAGCGACAAATGATTATAGCGAGGATACTGTTGTTGGGCAGGGTTCTGTTGGCCGTGTTTACAAAGCTGAATTTTCTGATGGCCAGGTAATGTTTCGTGGTGCTTTTTTTAATGTAATATCCCCACCAATATCTTACAAGCTATATCTGAACTCTTTAGCCTAGCTTTACGAGATCTTCTTAATCATTCATTCATAATAAGGCTTGCATGGTTTTCAAATTAAAGTAGGCAGACTTAACTATATCATGTCATGTACCTTGAATTTACAGTTTCCGCTTACATAACCAGGTATTACATTCTATACATATGCATACCTTCAAAGTGCTATAATTCTGAATTTCTGTTTGTGTCAAAAGTTTTGGTTAAACTAGTTTTGGTTTCGTTAAAAGAGCATCAGTCATTTTGACCCCGCATTCCCCAATGCAATATGTTGAGCAAGCATCTTGTGTTAATTACTTTTAAGAACTGCACTATACAATTAATAGAACTGATGTCTTGAATTCAACGCTTTATCTTTATTTACGATATAGTTAAATAAATGTTTCATTGTGCCATGGTATGGTAATAACTAATAATTTTATGTGCGTTTCTTGTGGACTAACTAATAACTTTGTGCCTTTTTCTCGGGTCTTTGGCTTGCTTAGGTTTTAGCTGTCAAGAAAATTAACATGTTCGCACTGTCTGTAAATGAAGAAGACGAGTTCCTAGAGGTTGTTTGGAATTTATCCCGTTTAAGCCATGAAAATATCCGCACACTATTTGGATATTCTGTGGACCAAGGAGAACATATCCTTGTGTATGATTATTCCCATAATGGATCTCTTGAAGATGTTCTGTGGTCAGCTAATGACCCACGTGAGGTTCTTTCGTGGAAGGCTCGAATGAGGATTGCTCTCGGGGTAGCCCGTGCTTTAGAGTACGCATTTCTTGACTCTATCTTATTTTCTTGATGTTTACATTTCCATTTTTATAATTATGATGCTTACTGTAAGATTAGGAAATAGTGTACACGAAAAATCCTAATGGTAATTACTGGCATGCCTATGACCTTTCAAGACTTTGTTGACTCTACTTTTGTCTAAAGACTTTCTTGTATGTCAAAATAATAATAATAAAAATAAATAAAAGATAAAAACTCAGTCACATCCTGCAGCAACAGGATCTTAGCACAATTTTAAAGATGATATCACGGGAATGAGGAGATCCAGTGTGAAGCCCTTGGATGGCACACATGTTTTGGAAAGTTAAATAAATGAATAATTACAGAAAACTATATGTATTGCAATTTTTCATAAAGTAGTCATTCTCTTTTCTTTCTCCACCGAATTTGTTATCAATTTGATTATAGCTAAATAACAACTTCCTTAAAGTACTATTTCTGTTGCTGATGACGTCCTCTCTTTCTTTTGATATGCTTAGATATTTGCATTGTATATGTTCCCCTCCAACGTTTCATGGGAATATGAAAGCAAGCAACATTTTACTTGATGATGAATTGATGCCTCATGTCAGCGATTGTGGCCTTACTGTATTAGGCCATCTTATTGACACAGAATCAAAGGTAATCCATCTCATTTTTTACTTAATAATATGAATATTTTCAGTACATAGTTATTCTGGTCTTTTTTTTCGAGGGAGGTTGCCATTTTCTTTTAAGGTGCTAGGTGTTGGATCCCCCGTGCACCTCCCCAACACTTAGGCTAGGTACACAACGCCACCTGCAATACGCGGAAACGGTGGCCAACAATCCCAAGCCCGAATTCCACCGAGATGTCACCTAGGCACAAAACCAAACACCTCACGGGCACAAAAGAAAGTTGTCACCAACAAACAACCCTCTTCTTGATCTTGCGACAGATATATGTAGGCACACGCATATAATACGAAAGTAAGAGCAAACACAAAAGAGACGGAGATTTACCCTGGTTCGGTTGCGAACAACCTACGTCCAGCATCCAATGCACCCGGTTCCACTACTGATCAAGCAAGGCATACACCGACCTCATCATCTTCTTCCTCCACATTGAGAGAATAGCTCCAAGCAACAAGACCTAACCCTAGATCTCTCACCAAGCTCACACACTCTCAACCAAGTGGGAATCCTTGATAACAAAGCCTCTACAACATGTAGAGCTCCTCAAGGGACCAATCCCACACCAATGGAGATCACTCCTTGGTAATATAGCCCCAAACTAGGAAGCTACCCAAGGGACTCTAGATCTCAAACACGGAAGAAGAAATGCAGACACTCACCTTGGATCTCACTAGCAAAGCTCTTTTGGCTTTCCAAAAACCTAGCTTTGCTCTCACTCTTCTTCTCTGATCCAAGACCCTTTTGGCTCTCCCCGGATTTCCTTTTTCTTCCCCCTGAAAACAAAGGCAGCAGCCTCCTCTATTGCTCTCTCGAAAAACGAAACTGAGAGTGCAGGCGCTTCATGCTGTCGGTTGCCTATGGAAACAAAAGCCAAGTTGGCTTTTAATTCCCAACAACACAATGACATAGGGGGGCTACGTGCTGGGCAAGTGGTGGAGTTTTCAGCACTAAAAAACAACACTCTACCCTGCTGATAAATCCACACACTCAGCAGCACACAGCTCTAGCACCAACCTGAACCAGTCGAGTATGAACTCATCTTGCCTTGACCATCGAACATGTGAACCTCCATCATGTGCATCGGAAATCGCGCCCTCTGGCGCCTCAATCCTCCGAGAGACATGCCAAGCTCAGAAGTCGTCTGAGCCTAGCCTCACGCATCTCCGCCTCGTTCATCGCCATGTCTGCGATGAAGTCATCTGTCTCTGAGGATAATTCTGCGAGCTCGGATTCCATGAACGAACCAAATGACACCGTGCCAGTGTCCAATGAGCCCTCTGTCGATCCATGAACATCCCTATCATCACCCCACGGGTCCGCGAGTAACTCATGCTCGCCATGGCCATCATCTATGAGAAACACGCCGTCATCTCCACTGCTCTGCAGACTGACCCCAGCTGGGTCACATCGATACGCTGTCCGTATCTGCTCTGTCTGCTGATGCCTGTCATCAAGACTCGCCGTCCATCGGCTCTGCACCTCAACTGACTGTGCCGACGACTCAAGACACGAATGCGCACACAACTGCGCCAAACTGTCCGCCGCACCAACATCTAGCCTCTGGATATCGTGCTCACCTGCCATGCCATGTGATGAACTCGCCGAAGGTGAGAGATGAGCGCACACAGAAGAAGCTCCACTTGGCTCTGCCTCCTCCCTATATCGAGCGAGAACACACTCGATACGTGGCCTCATAACTCTCAGCTCCATGTCCCTAGTGGCAACTCCACCTGGGACCACCATCGCAGTCTCCACACTGCCGTGGGAGTCTCCACGCTCCACCACGCTATCAGATTCCCTGCTCCTCTGCATCTCCACAGGTCTGGCCTCTGAAGTATCAGAAGATGCGTCTGATAAATTACCCCTAGCCAAACGAGAGCCATATCGCATGTGCCCATAATGTGAAGACTGATGTACCATGCACATTGAATGCTCTACCCTGATGTCAAGCTCCTCAGAAGACCTCTCTACCGTGAAGCTAAAGCTGCAAACCTCAACACGCTGGTCCTCCTCAGAAGCAACCAACTCATGCGTGCTAGAAACGTGAGAGACCTCTGTCTCCTCACCCACTGCAACCTCTGGCATCGGCGCGGAAACCAACTGCCATACTCCTCCGTAGATCGACGGCTCTACCTCGAAGCTAAAGCTGCACACCTCAGCATACTGGGTCTTCTCAAGAGCACCCACAACATGCACGCTGGAACTGTGAGAGACCTCTGTCTCCTCACACACTGCAACTAACTGCATCGATACGACGACTGACTGCAACGCCTCCTCATAGACCGCTGTCCTCTGCACCTCCAACTGAACTGAATCTGGAGCTACATCGTGAGATACCTGCTGATCACTGACACTGACCACATCAGATGAACTCTGCACCCTGTCCGTCTGCACACGTGTTTGATCATCTGTCTGAGTCTGAATCTGAATCACCTCATCCTCTCTATGGACCAAGCTGTCCTCTGTTCTTTGCACACCATCATGAGTCTGCTCCGCACTAAGCACTGCAGACTCGTCAATCATGACGTGTCGTCTGACAATCACCTCGCGGGTACTAGGACACCATAACCTGTACCCTCTCGCACCTCCACCAGCGTACCCGAGTAGGACACAATCATGTGCACATTGTCCTACCTCGACATCGTCCCTCTCGTGTGGCCACACAGGACATCCAAACGTACGCAAGTGCGAAAAGTCAACGACTCTGCCCGTCCATAACTCCTCGGGAATAGAACTACCTGCGGCTAGTAACGGTGTTCGGTTGATGAGGTATGCCGCAGTAGCAAGGGTCTCCGCCCATAATTCCCTAGGAAGGCCAGATGGTCTCAATAGCCCCCGTGTCTTCTCTACCAATATCCTGATCATGCTGTCTGCTACGCCACCGTGAGGGTCTCCATCAGGAATGGTGTATCGGCACGCGATCCCCTCTGACTTGCAAACATCCTGTATCTCTACATCGTAGGTACAGATCTCTCCTACGGGTCTACCCATCCGCCTCTCGACTATGCCCCTCCATAGCCGCACCTTCTCATGGATCTCCTCCCGAGATCCCATGAGTAACCATGACTCTCCTCGAGAAGTCATCTATGAAGGCCGCGAAGTAACTCGCGCCTTCCAGGGAAGGAACTGGACATGGACCCCATACGCCGGCGTAGACGCACTCTAGGGGCTCCCTACTGTGTCTGACAGATGTCCCAAACTGCACTTGTCTCGGCCGCTCTGCACCACAGTCACTGCAAGACTCAAGCCCACGATCACCTCCGAACACACTCCTCCTCTGAAGAATGTCAAGGCTCTGCTCATCAGCATGCCCCAATCTGAGATGCCACAGTCTCGCTGGATCTCCACTCTCGGACTCCTGTGATCTGCCAGTCTGGCCCACTACTGTGTGCCCATCGAGCGCATACAAGTTACCACGCTTCTTCCCCATCATAACAACCAGGCATCCTCGGGAAATACGCAGTCGATCCTCCTCGATCACTGCCCTGTAGCCCATCCCGGTCAAAGCTCCTATCGATATTAAGCCGCTGCGAAGATCAGGAACATGTCTGACGCCATCAAACACACGGACGATGCCATCGTGCATCCTAACTCTGACTGTGCCACTCCCAACCTGCTCGCACTCCATACCATTCCCCACGAGAATCCTCTTTCCAATGCATGGAATGTATGAGTCGAATGCACTCCGATCCGGAGTCATATGGAATGAACACCCCGAGTCCAATAGCCACGAACAATGCGCTTCTCCCACGGAGTATGCCGCAAACACTGAGCAATCATCCTCGTCAGAAAACATCCCGTCTCGTGCTCCAACATGAGTCAAACTCTGAGCAATATCTTCCACAATGCCTATCGACGTCCTCGCTTTCAACCTCGGACAATCCCTCTTCCAATGCCCGCTTTCCTTACATAGAAAGCATTTGTTGTCACTGCGGCCCTTTGACTTGGACCGCTGCCGCTGCCGCCGATTCCAACTCTTGGAACGGCCCGTCTTGGATCTTGGAGTGGGTCCGCCCTCTTGGCGACCCCTGATGACATTGGGTACCTCACAACCATCGGTGTCAGCTAACACCAAACTCTGGAAATCCTCCGTATGAAATGCAAACTTCACCTCATCCAACGTGAGTGAGTCTCGGCCATTCAACATCGAGCCTACAAACTTGGAATACACCGGAGCAAGAGAACACAGTAGTGCCATAGCATGTTGCTCGTCCTCTATCACACTCCCCAATTCCTGTAGGTCCATTACTATACGGTCCATCTCACCAACATGGTTCCACAACGAGGTTCCCCTTTTCATCCTGTGAGTATAGAAGCGTTGCCACAATTGCAACCTTCGTCCAATTGGTGTCTTGGTCGAGTACCGAGCTTCAAGCATCCTCCATAGGTCGCTCACGACCTCCACATCGGCAAACTGCCGAAGGATCTCATCCTCCAAGGATTGCAATATCTCACCGAGGGCTTTAAGCTCCATCATTCGCTTATCATTCACCGTTGCCTTACATGGCATGCCCGTATCATATACGGCACCGTAAACTCCATGGTGCTTCAACAAAGCCACCATCTTTTGTCGCCACGGACCATAGTTATCCCGGCCTTTAAGCCTCTCAACTTCGTATAAACACCCGGCCGTCTCCTCACATGAGCAAGACGCCATCGCGGCACTACACTTCTTCGCAAACCGGAAGCTCTGATACCACTTGTTGGATCCCCCGTGCACCTCCCCAACACTTAGGCTAGGTACACAACGCCACCTGCAATACGCGGAAACGGTGGCCAACAATCCCAAGCCCGAATTCCACCGAGATGTCACCTAGGCACAAAACCAAACACCTCACGGGCACAAAAGAAAGTTGTCACCAACAAACAACCCTCTTCTTGATCTTGCGACAGATATATGTAGGCACACGCATATAATACGAAAGTAAGAGCAAACACAAAAGAGACGGAGATTTACCCTGGTTCGGTTGCGAACAACCTACGTCCAGCATCCAATGCACCCGGTTCCACTACTGATCAAGCAAGGCATACACCGACCTCATCATCTTCTTCCTCCACATTGAGAGAATAGCTCCAAGCAACAAGACCTAACCCTAGATCTCTCACCAAGCTCACACACTCTCAACCAAGTGGGAATCCTTGATAACAAAGCCTCTACAACATGTAGAGCTCCTCAAGGGACCAATCCCACATCAATGGAGATCACTCCTTGGTAATATAGCCCCAAACTAGGAAGCTACCCAAGGGACTCTAGATCTCAAACACGGAAGAAGAAATGCAGACACTCACCTTGGATCTCACTAGCAAAGCTCTTTTGGCTTTCCAAAAACCTAGCTTTGCTCTCACTCTTCTTCTCTGATCCAAGACCCTTTTGGCTCTCCCCGGATTTCCTTTTTCTTCCCCCTGAAAACAAAGGCAGCGGCCTCCTCTATTGCTCTCTCGAAAAACGAAACTGAGAGTGCAGGCGCTTCATGCTGTCGGTTGCCTATGGAAACAAAAGCCAAGTTGGCTTTTAATTCACAACAACACAATGACATACGTGCTGGGGGGGGGGGGGGGGGAGTGGGAGGTGGGGTACTAGAGCCATATATAATATATTTGTTGTTCCTGGCATGCTTTGATACCATTGTAGGGCAATAAGCAAATCATAACATGCGACATGCGAATAGCGATTCAAGACCCTAAGCAAAATCTATTATACAAAAGAGGACCTTTTAGGACAAACCCAATAGGACAAAGGATTGGCCTAGGATTTGCTAGCTCATCATGGTGGTGGCCACTTGGGGGTGGGAGGGATTTTGGGATTGCTTTGGAGTGTGGTTTTGAGGAGTTGGGTTAAATGCCCCCCAATGCCCCCTTATTTTGCAAGCTTGCCATTGCTTCTTCATCAAACCCAAATGCCCCTCCCATTCCATATATTTACGGGTTTGCCATTTGGATTGTTGCACTTTGCACCTCAAGGTTTTTTTGCAGCCTCCTTTTACCCCCAACGATGCCCACACACACACTTCTCGCTCCTCGGTTTCACGCGTGTACCACATCCTTTCCGTGTGGTTTTTGATGCCGTGCACTATGTGCACGTGTTCCATACCCTTCTATATGAAATGCATGTAATGATCATCGAAGCGATGCCTACTAGTGACGAGGATTATCGATCTCAAGCTCGTTGGAACTTCTCACGCTTTTCCTTCTATCTCCAATGATCGGTGTCGTCACAAGGATCATCACGTTGCTGATCACAATATAACTGCTCATAGAAGCCTATATGATCTATGATAGGGAGTTAAAGAGAGGTAGATATCTTTCTACAGTAATGATCATTCATGTGTAATAAGGAGGCATTGCCTCTTTTCATATGGTGCTTGGTTACCTCCCTCTCGAAGAAAACAATGTCAACCATTGGATATGATCGAGCGGCCATGTTGTCACCTTTCACCATACCCCAAAACACTTCCCTTTAGGGAAGTTGGCAGCCCGGTTATGGGTTCGGCCCTAGCGGCTTATGGACCCATATAGTGCCAACATATTCACCACTCGACCAAATGGGTCGTTTAGATCCTTCATATATATAATTCTAGTCGTTCGTATTGTATATTGTGTGACCATCAAGAACACATGCAAGTGGTGAGCTACCGGACCAAGACTTCAATAGAAGCTAGATTAGTTCTTCCAAACTTTAAGAAAAATACTGTCTCGATTACCCTAGATGCAAATTCATTATACACAGTCACAATATCTCTCGATCCCTTAATTTTTTGAAAATATACTTGATTGCCGACTAGCTCAAAGTTATTGTTCACTCTTTGTTTGCCCTCGGGGCGATATACGAGTTTTGTAGCATCGTGGATCAAATATTCTATGGTAAGTCTGTGATCTTTCTTTCAATACATATCCTTTCAATTTCAGTCATTAGCTTTTTTGAGCTCGTTTGTTTGGTATGAATCAATTATATACTATCGGGATAAAGTCATCTAACTTTGACTCCGACTTTTTAAACACTATTAAAAATCACTAAGGGTAAACGAATCCTAGTTAACTTTCCATGATGGAGAAGCATAAACTTATTCACATATTTCAACTTATGGTCAGTTTAGCATTTGTGGTACGAAAACATGCTATTATAGAGTCCAACTCTTTCAAGTCTGAATGTTAAGACTTGCTCAACACCTTACAGATCCAAACGGTTTGCTCTGTGATCAAGCTAATTATCTATCGCCATCCTCCCATGTTGCTAATCGCCAATTGCATAACCCTGTCATTTAGTGCACTAGTTTGGTACCATTCCCCCTTTTGGCAATCACTATTGCTTGAAAAGCTGGCACTCTTTTCCATGGTTTTAATGAATGCAAGTGGCTGTTATGATCAAGCTCTTACTATTTCGATCTCGTCTTGATTACCCAGTTATTCAAGATGTATTCATAGTCAATTATGATGCTTGCTTTGTCAAAATACACAGTTCATCTCATCCTTGCACTCATGTGAGTTAGTTAGTTAGTTAGTTTGACATACTTGGCATTATTCGATCAAATAGTGCTCAATAACTCATATTCATAACACAAAATTATGAAAAGAAATGAACATTTATTTATGCTAAAATTTGGTACATAATTACAATTGTATTTTCTAAATACAATTACAACTTTCATAGATCCATAGCTCTAAGGCAATTAATAAATGTTTTTACACTTAGAGGCTTGGTCACTAGATCAGTAACCATTTGCTATGTAGTACATATTTAAGGACCATTAGCTTTTTTCTGTTCCTAATAAAATGATATTTAATCTCATCAACTTTCTAACTGCATTGACCTGGGTTTGACTAATAACGATTTAGTAGTTTGACCTGGTGCATAGTATAGCGTATATTAAGCTGCCAATTGCTCTTGCATAAGGAACATGCGACATCTTTCTATGTTCTCATTTAGTCTTTGGATAACATACACGGTTAAGGCTGTGGTTTTTTGTGAGAGCTGTGTCAACGGATTTTGCATTATGAATCTTGAAGCATTTTAAGACTCTCCATATGTGACTTTGTTATGAAAGATCATTGCTCTTCTCAAACCAATCTCAAACGATCTTAACTCGTAGGATATAACTTGTATCGCTCATATCCTTCATATCAAATTGAGATAAGAGCTACCCTTGGTTGCATCGACCATATCCCTATTGTTGGGAGCCATCAATATATCTTTGATATATAATGTTAGAATTAGGAACTTGATAGCTACTTTCTTAAGGCACATGCAACTCTTTATCGATCATCTTGAACTCATATATGAGTATGGCTCATTGGGATCTTATGTATTATTGCATATATAACTGTTTTAGCTTTTAGATTAATAGATTAAACGTTTGAACAGTTAAACATTCTGCCTGGCATTCTTAGATTCCAATGATGGGAAATCTAGGGTTTGTGGAAATAAAAATGAGATTTTTATATATTTGAGAAAATGAAAATACAAGATAGGGGTTTCTTTCGAGAGGAAACAATTCTCTAAGCTTTAGATCTAAGAGACAACTTAATCTCACTTAGGATAGAATTCTACTCTCTAATCTAGGATTTTCTTCTTAAAATAAGCATACACAATAAGTTCTCTCCTTAAAACATAAGTAGGACAAATTTGCTCGGAATTACAAATAACCTCTCGAAAACCCAAAACTTACAGAAATGCCCTAAAACTTAACAAAAATGCTAATGGGCTAGTTAGCCACCCCATAATCCGCCCTACGGTGCCTTCTTTGATAGGCGATGATCATATCATTGCTTCTCTCAAGAGAACCACATTGTCCTCAAGGCGGTTCTCTAGAAACCGCTACGTAATAACTCTATAAGGTTCCCATGAGGTCTCATGCTTCGAGAGACCCTGCCATCTGATCAACACCTCCCAGCCCTCTGAACTTCCTTGACGACCCCCCTTCAACTCGACTGACTCTAAAAGTACCTTTATATCATCTGTCAGAGTCTGTGGTAGTGAAAAAGAATGTGCATGGTCTTAGATGGCTTGGTGAAGCTACGAAACATGAAAAACTTGGTGGATGGCTGACATGGGTGGCAATCTCAGGCTATATGTTACCCGACCAATCCTAGCCTCACCAGCATATGGCCTGAAGTAGCGGGGCCACAGCTTCTCGTTCTCCAATGCACCAACGAATGCTGTCGATAGGGTTGTAGTTTCAAATAAACTCTGACTCCCACCTCGAATTGCACGGCCCTCATGTGACTATCAGCCTGGGCCTTCATCAGTTGCTGGGCTATCGTCATGTAGCGCTTGAACTCCTCTAGAGTTCAGTCTCTCCTTCAAATACAGCTCCACCTGAGAGACTGGTACGGAGCTGTGACCATAGTGAAGCAGATGCGGATGATCTCGCTGATACAAAACTTGGAAGGAGTGATCTGAGCGGTCGTGTTGTACCAATACGTTGCACATGCCAACCACCTTGCTCATTGCCTCGGGGTCTCTAAAACAAAGCAGCACAAATTTGTCTTGATGATCCTATTGACGACATATGTCTGGGCCTCCGTCTGGGGTGGTATGCGATGCTCTTCTCAGTAGTGCCCTTTGCATCATAAACAACTCCTTATAGAAGTGGCTAAGGAAGACCTTATTCCGATCCGTCACAATAAATCCAGTCACAATAAATCCCAGAATCCCATGTAATTTCATTACCTCCTTGATAAACGTTTTGGAAACTCATCACTCCTCATAAGGTTTTGATGATACAAACATATGTTTATTATAATTCTATGTATACTATAACTATGCAGATTTTATAGCTTAAACATTGCACACTTAGATAAGACAATCATTAAAGATGACATAATGCAAGAAGCATCAAACACAAGACGAATCATATCAATGAAATTCTGTATCTTGTGAAAAGTGATGTAATCTTCGTTTTTATTCTTGCTATACTTAGAATGTAAAAGCTTTGATGATGATCTTAGTCCTTTAGAGTCATTCCTCAAAAAATCAATTGAATGGCCAAATTAGTGGACCAGCACTCTCCTAGTCGACGAATTATATTCCATAAAATTCAGAAAATTCAGAAATTTTATCGATCCTATTTTTAAGTCATAAGGATCTTCTTTCTGGAATTTTCCAATTTTCTTGATCCTAGTCGACCAATGTGTTTTTGTAGTCGACCAGACAATCATTAAAATAGTTATCACAACAGCTATATTTTTAACTGTTTTAATCTGACCGTTTTATGTCTGTTATTTTTTCAAAAATTACCACCAATTTCTGAAACCAACTAAGGGTACTATTAACTACCACAAACAGACAAAAATCTGACGGGTTTCTAACAGTTTTTGAGTGTTGGTTCGTGTCTTATCGTCAAAGGTTGACTCAACAGTCATATCTCAGATTAGCAGCAAAACAAGTCGACCAGTCACTTATATTAGTAGACTAATTTTGGTAAAAACAGTTCAGATTTTCTTGAAATTTTGGGCAGTTGTCAAACGGTCATAAACTACCCTTTTGGCCTATAAATAGACCCAAGACATCTGCCTTGACATACGAAATTGTTCACACACGCACATTCTTAAGTTTTCGTTCTCACTCTAAAAAGAGAGTGATTTTTAGATTTTATTTGGGGAACCTCTGCAGAAATTTTACCCCATTAGAAAGTCCAATATCCAAGTGTGTTCTACAACAAATTCACATCAAGAACCTTGGAGATATCTTCTTCTTCTTCCTTGCAACATAATTCGTACATTATCAAGTCTATATGTGTTATTGTTTCTTTAATTTCTCTTTCATTTGGTGAATCTCTTGTTGAAGAGATTGTACAAGTTTGCAACACGGGGAGTGTTGGCATCGTTGTATGTTGATTACTTGCGGGGAGCAAGTGTTTTAGTGGATTGAAAAATCTCTACGGGTAGGGACTAAACGTAGAATCACAAGGATCCGCATCATAAATCTTGGTGTTTGCGTTTGCATAATCTCTGGATTGTGATTACTTCCGCACTCTTATTGCAATTTTTAGTTACTTCTAATTTTACAATTTCGTCGTGATATACACTATTAAACCACACTCTAGTGTATTTGGTGTGCCAGGAGATCCAACAAAATACTACTGCCATTGTCAATGCGGTATCAGGGTGTCGAAGCGCCATGAAATGTGCATACGTGCTGAGCCTATCAACCACCACTGTGATGACTGAGTATCCTTCAGACTTCGGTAGACTGTTTGTCCATAGTCACCTCTTTCCAGAAACGATCTGGCAAGGCGAGGGGGTTGTAGTAAACCCTAAGAGCTGTTATCATGTATTTATACGCTGACAGACGTCACATTTTGCCACCATCTCCGCAACATCTTTTCTCATCCCATCCCGAAAGAGCTTTATAGCTAGGCGCTGATAGGTCTTGGTAACCCCATAGTGGCCTCCCACTGTGATCTTGTGAAACTCTTGTAGTTAGCTTGGAATATGAGCAGAACTCCTTGGCAAGACCAGTCGTCCCTTGTACAAGAGACGCTGACCCTCTAACAAGTATCCTGGATGTGCTGCTTGGTCTTGTAGTAGTGCGGTTGAATCTTCGCCCGACCCTCCTCAATCTCCCGCATCAAGGGCTCCCATTTGAATACGATCGGCACCGATAAGGTAGCCAGCTGTGAATCCACGTCTCTCCGTGATAGTGCATCTGTTGTTTTGTTCTCCAACCCTGGCCGATACTGGATTTCAAAGCTATATCCCAACAATTTGGTCAACCACCTTTGATGCTTCTCAGTTACCATCCGAGTTCCATGAGGTATTTGAGGCTCATTTGATTTGTTCTTACTATGAAGCGTTGACCAATTAAATAAGATCGCCACTTCTGCACTGCAAGGACGATCACCATCAGCTCGGGCTCATAGACAGACTTGAGTAGAGCTATCGTCGACAACACTTGGCCGAAGTAAGCCACTGGTCGGTGATCCTGCATCAGAACTGCCCTCAACCCATTGCCCGATGCATCTGTCTCTACCACAAAAGGCCGGCTGAAATCTGGAAGTGCTAGCGTCGGCATGCTCGTCATGGCCCTTTTAGGGACCCAATCTCAGGTGCCCTCCTCACCCCATTGGAAGCTGTCCTTTAGCTGTTCCGTGAACGGCCATACGATGTTACTATACCACTTGATAAAGTTCATGTAGTAGCCCGGCAATCCTAAAAATCCTCTCAATCCTTGTGGGTGGTGGGGCGTGGCCAATCAACTATGGCTGCAATCTTTGTTCTGTCTGCCGACATGCCCTCTACTGAAACAATATGATCCAGATACTCCATATTCCGCTGGCCGAACATGCACTTCTTTCAGTTGGTATAAAGCTGGTGATTCTAGAACTCCTGCAGTACGGTTGTCAAATGCTCCACCTGTGCCTCCATTGACTAGCTGTACACTAAGATATCATAAAAACACCAGAAAGAACTTCATCAGATATGAACGAAACACCTTGTTCATAAGTGCCTAAAAAGTAGCAAGGGCATTGACTAGTATCAAAAGATGTGAGCATTACTCCCAAGTATATGTGATCGAACAAGTAATACCTGGTGAGATCATGGTTGAATCCACGGGACAACTGACATGCAATACCAGAAATTCCAATTTATTAAGAATAATAATCTAATAAGAAAGCAACCATCTTTCAAAGGTGAAGTAATGATTTCAAAGGTTTTGAATACTAAAAAGTAGTCCTAAAATATTACGGAGAAGTAGACGATAAGATATGTCGGTTATGATTTCGTTAGAGCATTTGCTATCGATGAATATTAATGTCTTTTCGATAACTCAACATTTCATCCGGCCAAGACATGAAAACGTCGTAACATATAACAATCAAGATCAATGAAATATGTAATTAAGTGAAATATCGATTTCATGAAAAATCTAAGCATAGGCGCCCGTTAGGGTCACAATACGTCCACTATGATCATATCTCAAATAAGCTTACCAGGGTCATGTTTTATTTAAGCATGTTCACGTTGACAATAATCACACTCAAATAAATTATGTAGAAATCGATAAAACATCAATATGTTTTAAAAAGAGGACGAAAAGACATTAACATCAGAGCTTACACAGCCTTCACTATATCAAAACCACCACATAACAGATTTAGTCAATCCTTGAGAGAAAAGATTCATTCTTTATTAATAAAAACATCAACTTTAATCCCTAATACAATGAATAAAAAATCCCTAATACAATGAATAAACAGAATATAATTGAAGAGATAAGAACTTTATTACCAATTCTCTTCAATTGAATCCTAGATCTTCTTGAAAGTCGTGTCTCCTTCCTCAAGCTTCAAAGCTGTCAAATAAAATATTAGGTCTGAAAAAGATCTCTTATTTTCGAACCCTTACATCCCTATTTATACGCCCAAAAGCCCAAGCCTAATGGGCTTTCAAAAGAATTAAAAAGATAGAAATCGTCATCGACACGGTCGTGCCAAATATGGCACGATCATTTCACTGACTGGTTCAAAAATCTGGACGTTCTGCCTTTGTATCCGATCATGCCAAATATGGCACGGCCGTGTCACTTTTCCAGTTCCTCTGCACTGTCTTCCAGAAAATGTAGAAAATAGGCTCGAGATTAAAAAAATCCGCAAAAATATCCGTTGGAACCGGGAGATTGCCATCTTTAACTGAAAAATAAGAGAATATAAAATTAGGCCAAAAATCATATTTTGCACATAAAAAGATGATAAGCTCTAATATTAAATGATATTGAAGAAATGCATAGATTAGAGTCAAATTAAGCAAATAATATGCGTAAAATGCCCACGAGTGGGGGTAAACCATACAATTGATATCGAATCACACCTCTAACTAGCTTTTTGTTAGTCCCTAGCAAAGGAAGCGATTAAATTGGATTCTCAATAAAAACATATCAAATACTATCTACATCCATGGCTTGGCTCAAAAATACATTTTCAATCATGATTTTCAATATCAATATGTACATTCTATGAAAAAGATCAGGCTCATGACATTTTCCTTAGTTTAGCTTGAATAAGTTATATACAAGCATCGGTTTGCATAAATCAAATTATATCACAATATCATGTCATAATTTTCTAACTTCCAAGGAATTGACTCACACAATATAAAGATTGTCAAATTCATGTGAGTTGAGCTTGCTTCATTTATTCATTATGTTTTTTCCCATAAGACTTAGAATGATCCATATAACGAGGCTTTGGTTAATGCGTCTTAGGTCAAACGACCTTTGGGCATTAGGCTTATAAGATGCACTCGAACCTAATAACTCGAATCATCTAAGTTTTTATTATCTCTTTTTTCTAATGCACCATTTATTGTCCATCTTTAGAGCGAATCTCCAATGTTGCATGAGGCACGAAGACCCTACTACTTAATAAAACTCAAGAGAATAGTGCATTTTATCCTTTGTTTGGCGCCGTCTCCTTGTTCAAGGCCATGCAATTGATACAAAATCTCCAAGTCATGTCCTTTTTTACCAACAATTCTGTGCTCGAGAAAGGGCTCACACTAGGCTTTATCATCCATGCCTGGATAATCTTTGTTACCATCCTATCTCCCCCTCCTGCACCTGAAGGTAGCGGTACGAAGGTAGCGGTACGGCCACTCGCTGATCAGCAAGACACCCACTCGTAGCAGCGTGGTGTGCTCGTGGTCCTGCAGAGGATGGATCCCGTGAGGTAACTGAAACACACCTTGAACCAGTGTTCTAAATATCAGATCGATATCCGATATATCGGCCGTATTATCGGATTTATCACTAGGCCGATACGATATATGCTTATATATTACGGTTTCTGATATTTGGAGGAAATATCGCCGCAATATCGGGTTGCGGTCGATATTACAGCCGATATATCCCTTTGAAATATTGGCCGCAATTTACAGTTTTTAAAAATAAAGTTAGCGGGTCGATCCACTTAAAAGTGGATCCGACCCGAGTTACCTGATCCAATCATTTACTTAAAATGATGAGAGGCATCGGGATTTTGAGAGATAATCGCTGTTTTGCCCTAATTCGAATCATGCCACTCTGCTCCTTTCGACGCTCCGCTTCTTACTCTGCTCAGCTTCGTCCGGCGGGAAATTTTCGACGACAATCGATTGAGCTTCGGCGTCTGGCATTCATCTTTGCAAGTGAGTGTTTTCCTATCAAGGTCAGTTGTCGAGCCCTTTTTTCAGTTTTCCTTTTCAGTTTTGGTTTTTTCCATCGATTGAGCTTTTTGACATCCGGTGTTCAATCATTGCAAGGGATTTTTCGATCAAAGTTAGTTTACTACTTAGTATTCTTTATCTTTTTTATTTTTTTCTTCATATTTTTCATTTTCTGAATTTTTTCAGCTTTCGGTTTTTTTGAATTTTCCTTAATTTTTTCATTTATTTGACATCATTTTTAGCCTTTGATATGACACTCGGATATTTAGTCAATATCCACGATATTCATGTTTAACGAGAGATGTATAACCAAAACATACTTTATTTGAGTTAGTATAGTTTATATCTTCTTAGTTATATTTATCCTTGCATATGTCATCATTTAAGCCTACGATATGACACTCCGATATTTAGTCAATATCCAAGATATATCCCCCTTTTCCGCAATTCGATATGAAATTTTCTAGGCCGATGCTCGGCCGATATCTGATATTTAGAACACTGTCTCAAACTGAACAAAAATCTGCAACATCGCGGATGGAATGTCCGGCTCCTGCTTCGCCTCCTCTATTGCCAGCCCTTGTAGCTCTACCAAGAAACTGATGAGGTCATCACGTATCAACAAAGACGTCGCAACAAGGATCGCCGGATGGACAACAAGGACAATGGTATTTTTGCAAAGTTTGGACTTTTGGGGGGTTAAATGTAATTTGGGCAAATCGGCCCTTATATATTGGGGGAGGGTTTCATTTGTGATGGCTATGTAAAACTTGAGTGTTAAAGCTTAGCTTAGAAGAGTAAAACCCCTAGGTCAAGTGAGAGTAAGCTTTCTCTCTTAAATTCAAGCTTGGAGAGTTGGTTTCCTATCAAAAGAAACCCATATCATGTATTCCTCTTTTGATATTTATAAAAATATCATTTTTGTCGTCAAAACCCTAGCTTTCTCATCAAATTAGTATCAGAGCATGATCCACCATGACAAACACAAGAACCAAGGAGAAGATCGATGCCCTAGAAGAGAAGGTTGGAGAATTGGAAGCCATCAAGGAGTAACAACAAAGAACATGAGGAAAGATGGATTTCCTTGAAGGAAAGATGTCATCTTTGGAGAACATGTCAAGGCTTTCATGGAATCTCAAGCAAATCAGCGTCGCGAGGAGGATCAAGTGCGCCACAATGAAGATAAGGCCGAAGAACGACGAGATCCGGGGAAACCATTCAGATTTGAGCCGAAAGGAGCCACCTTTGAACAAGGAAAAAGGCTAATGGTGATCATGAAAGACGTTTCGCCGGAAGAAGATGAGGAGTGGTGTGCGTTGGATCAGTTTCCCCCTCAGCCAGCTTGGGAGGGTGATTCCATAGCACTTGGGAGCATCGGCCCCCCCCCCAAAACCCTACGGTTGGGGCGGGGGGCCATCCACGGGCCGCGCCAGATCCTGCCTGGGCCTAGTGCACTCGCCAGACCCCGGCGAGGGTCCGACGACCCTCGGGGAGGCTCGCCGGCCCCGGCGAACCCCTGGGGGCATTGCGAGCCCCCAGCGACTACCTGGGTGGCTTGCGAGCCCCCAGATGGGCATCATGGGGTGCCGGCCCCTTGCGGCCCCGCATGTGCCTCTTTGGCCCCCGGTGTTACTGCAGGTGGCGGCAGACCCATTCCGCAGCCGTAGGGGCAGTGTGTCATTTTTGCGACCGTCGGGTCCTCTAGAGCAGCAGTTCGGTGGATTTTTTTGGTGATTTCGCATGCCAGCAACCTCCGGCGGCTTTCCAGGGAGGCGGCGGCCCAATGTTGGAGGTCCTATGGTTCGATGAGGCACACTGAGGAGATTTCGGAGCCCGACGACCCTCCAGGTGAACGATGACCAGTTTAAGAACTACGGGGGGCGTGATGGGAACACGTGGGACGTGACGGGAAATGGAGGCCCAGGGGGCCGTGGGGAGATGGAGGACACTATAAAATGCATATCAACAATTCCACTATGGTCAACCTAGAGGGAGAGCGGAACAAGGGATGTAGGGGCCAGAAAATAAAGTGCAGAAGTTGAAAATGCCGATCTTCGACGGGGAGGACCCCATTGGTGGGTCTATCGTGCGGAGCGGTACTTTGAAGCCTACCGGATGACGAGAGGGAGAAGGTACATGCATTGGGCGTGCGTTCAGAGGGGAAGGCGCTCTCTTGGTATTTGTGGAGGCAACAATGGCGCCCGGTACAGTTATGAGAAGAGTTCACACATTGCATGCTAGATCGCTTCAGGGACACCCAGAACGGCGGTCTGCATGAGCATCTTTTGACTCTACGACAGGTTGTCACGGTGAGGGATTATCGAGAGAAGTTTGAGGCATTTTCTGGCCGTATGAGAGGGATGATGACCGAAGAGACCTTGGTGGGAATCTTTATGAAGGGGTTGAAAATTGAGAGGCCGAGTGGATTACTAGAGACGATGGACCTATCTCAGGTGGTGGATGACAGACTAGCAGTGGATCGGCGGGCCAATGGAGCTCGGGGCGGATCCGCTTTTCGTGGCTCGACACCTCCAAGGGGCCAGATAGGGAGAACTCAGGGGAGCAAGGAGAAAAGCAGCGAAGCGTCGCCTAGTGGACAGTTCCGACGCATGACTGAGGCGGAGATCCAGAACAAAAGGACGAAGGGGTTATGTTTCAGGTGCGAAGAGAAGTATGTCCTAGGTCATCGCTGCTGAGAGCGTACACTTTAGGTGTTAGCGGAAGACGAGGAGTTGGAGGAGCCGATCGAGGGTGTGGAGGATCAGGAGCCCTCTCATTTGGACGTAGCGGAGATGTCACTCAACTCCGTAGTAGGGTTCACTTCGAACCACACTTTGACGTTGATGGGGGAGGATCTTTGAGCTGGAGGTGGTGGTATTGATTGATAGTGTGCCCACCTATAGTTTTATATCCAACCGCGTGGTGGAGCAGCATGGGTTGCAGTTGGTTGACACTGGCAGCTTTAGAGATGAGGACCGAGCAGGTAGAGCGGAGCAGGGGACTATGTTGGGGCGTGATTTTAACCCTCTAGGAGATACATGTGTTGGAGGAGTTCTTGTCGCTCGACCTGGGCAGCACCGATGTGATTCTAGGCATGAGATGGATGCAGTCCTTGGGAGAGACAAAGACTAACTGGAAGCTGCTTAGGATGGAGTTCCTGCACTGGGGAAAGGTGATGACACTTCAGGGGCCCCCAGTTTGTGCCGATCCTGGGTTTCCTTGAAGACCATGGTGAGTGCATTCCAGTCCGAATGAGGAGGCTTCTTAGTGGAGCTATAGAGCTTGGCTGTAGAGGAGGCGAAGCAGGAGCAGGACATTCTATGGAAGCTGCGACCGGTCTTATTTCACTTTGATGGAGTGTTTCAGACGCCTCACGGACTTCCTCCCCCACGAGACCACGAGCACATCATTGTGCTCCGAGATGGTGTCTCTCCCATCAGTGTACAACTATACCGCTACCCACAGGTGCAGAAGGGAGAGATCGAAAGGATGGTGGACGAGATGATTCATGCAGGGGTGATACAGCCGAGTGAGCCCTTTTTGTATCCCGGTGCTGTTAGTGAAGAAGGAAGGTAGTTGGAGATTTTATGTCGATTACCGGGCATTGAACAAGGAGACGGTGCCAGACAAATGAGGATGTATCGAAGACTGCTTTCAGGACACACGAGGGCCATTACGAGTTCCTGGTCATGCTGTTCGGCTTGATTAATGTCATGGCCACATTACAGGCATTGATGAACATGGTGTTTCGGTCCTATCTGAGGAGGTTTGTGCTGGTATTTTTCGATGACATTTTGGTTTACAGCCGGTCAACGGAGTCACATGTGGAGCACTTGATGACCGTGCTGAGGGAGCTGCATGAGCATCCGCTGTTTGCCAACCGAAAGAAGTGCTTGTTCGGCCAGCTGAGTGTAGAGTATTCGGGCCATAGTGTTTCTGTGGAAGGCGTGTAGGTAGATTGTTCGAAGATAGCGGCCATGGTGGATTGGCCACTCCATACCACACTCCGGGCGTTGCGAGGATTTTTGGGGCTGACGGGCTACTACATGAAGTTTGTCAGAGGATACAAGACCATTGCGTGGCCATTGACTGAGCAGCCGAAGGACAATTTCCATTGGGGCGAGGAGGCCACTGTTCTTTTGAGGCCTTTAAAAGGGCCATGACGAGCGTTCCTGTGCTTGCGCTTTTGGATTTTACCCGGCCATTTGTGGTAGAGACAGACACATCTGGCTATGGCTTGGGTGTCGTGTTGATGCAGGAGAGCAGACCGGTGGCATATTTTAGCCATGTGTTATCGAGAGGGCTTGGCTCAAATCAGTTTACGAGCGTGAGCTGATGGCTATTGTGTTGGCGGTGCAGAAATGGCGACCCTATCTACTTGGCAGTCGCTTATAGTGAGGACAGACTAGAGGTGCATCAAATACCTTCTGAAACAGAGGATGGTCACTGAGGAGCATCAGAAGTGGGTGATCAAGTTGCTAGGTTATCACATTGAGATATACTACAGACCGGGGACCGAGAACAAGGTGGCAGATGCACTATTGCGGAGGGAGATTGATTCATACTTGTCGGCCTTGTCGGTGCCAGTTCTGCTCGATTGTGAGCCTATGCTGCGAGGGATTGAGGAGGATGATGGTCTAGCCTAGATCAGGGCAGCTGATGCGGCTAGTAATTAGAAGTAGGGGTATTTGGGTAAAATAACAAATTGGGGGTGTTTTTCTATTTAAGGGGGTGGAGCCGGTCCTAATGAGGATGCGAAAAATTGTGAGAGTTATTTCTTTATTCCCTTAGATTAATTGTATTAGAATTTGGGTTTTTCCCTAGGTTAATAATTGTCTTCTAGTCGTTAGTTAGCGAATAGTTGAGTTGTAGGATTTCTTTTTAATTCCAGATCTGAGTTTCAATAAAAATCCCCTTTTTTATCATCAAAACCCTAGCGAAACGTATTAATTGGTATCAGAGCACTTGATCCATGGCGAGCACGCGATCTATGGAGCGGATTGAGGTGTTGGAAGAGAAGGTTGAACGGATGAAAGCCAAATCAGCAAGGGGTTCATAGACGTGAGAAAGGAAGATGCCGAGATAGCCGCGGAGATCCGGGGAGAGATGAAAGAGAACCAAGAGAGGATGGAGGCGAAATTGGCTGAAATAACGGATGCTATAGCAGCGTTGACCGCACATCTCGCACCAAAGGTGGATCCAAGCAAAAAGGAGCCACCTTTGGCGAAGGACATGGTAAAAAGACGATTTTTTTCGAAGGAGGTCCGGAACAAGGTGAAGACGACGGCTTCGATCCACGTGACAAGGAGTGGGAGGGGTATCGTGACCCCACGCCGCCGCGCGGAGAAGGACTCACCGGAGGGGGTTCCCGCCCCTCCGGTGGGACGACGGTTGGCCGCCGCACCCCCACAGTTCTCTGGGGGAGGCGGCGATCCCCCAGAGAACCGCAGGGGGCTCGCCAGGCCTCCACGAGGGGCGGCCGCACCCGCCGCCCCTCCCTATGGGGTCGGCGAACCCAGGCGGGACCGCCTGGGGGCCGCCGGCCCTAAATCAGGGCTGGCCGCCCCCGGCGAACCCCTGGGGGGTTTCGGCCGACTCCAGGGGTGGCCTCTGATTCGTGGTAAAAGTGTATATTTATACCCCCAACTACCCCTATTTTGTGCTAAAGATTAGGCTTAATCTTGCTCTTTTGGATATAATCTCACTTTATGTTGCATATAAGGGCTTATTCATATTCTTTGCACAAAACATCATTATATGGACTAATTTTTCCTTCTCCTATTTTTCAGGTACTCCTTGGAGTCTTGGGGAATTTTCAGAATTTTCTGGGATTTTTTTTGGGATTTCTAGGTATTTTTGGTGAATTATTTGGAGGAGAAAAGAGGGTTTAAAAAACTAGAAAAGGATTTAACAAGGGGCGCCACGTGGCGCAATCCCACAGGGCCACGTGGCGCCGATCCAGCTGAGGGGAGTCCGACCGCATGTGGGCTTCTAAGCCTGATCCGCTTCGAGCGGGCGGATGTCGCGGGCCGCTGGCCCGCTCTTTGAGCGGGAATTCTTTGCGGTCCAACGGGCCGGCCCGCTGGCCGGCCCGTGTCTTCGCAAGCGGAGTTCTCCCCGCCAATTGATGCGAGCGGGACGAGCCCGCTTTGCGCGTGCCCGCTGACGCATTTACCCGCAGCAGCGGGCGGTAGCGGGTCGGATCCGCCGACCCGCTTTGCCCCGATCCTCTCAGATGCCCAGACGCGCGCGCATTGTAATTGCGGGCGGGTCGGGCACTCGAATACCCGACCCGCAATGCAATTCTCAGGCCCGAAATCACGTTTGGGGGTTTATTTTCGCCCTGTAGCGTTCCAGAAGGGGGACTTTGGCCAGCTTGGGTTTTACTGTTCTATTGGGGTTTTGAGATCCCCATCTTATTCCCCAAGAGCTAGGGTAAGGGCTTGGAGGCCATTGGAGGCTAGGAGAGCTTGGAGGAGGAGCAAGCGAGGGGAAAGCTTGGTTTTCTAGGGTTTCTCTTGGTGATTTCTTCCCCTCTTTTGTAGCTATTGGTTTCTATTGAATTGAATGTATATTTGAATGATTATTGAATGAATGTGAGAATCTTTTTATATTTATTCAATTGTTGATTTGTAATGAATGCTATTTGCACTTCATTTTTGATTATCAAGTTGCTTCTCATTATGAAGGCCTAGAGTCAATAGGGTGTGGAATTGGGATTACCTAGGGTTTGTGTGGTTGATTATTAATTGCTCATTCCTTGCATTTAATTGGATTAGCATATCTTGAAATGGGTGCTAATAGTGTTGATTGATGGGTTGTGCTCTAGGGTTGATTGAGTCGTGCACCACTCTTGGCGGGGCCGTAGAACGGTGGTGTACCTTAAGGGTCACACCTACGTGCACCATCTTTGCACCCTATTGACACGGATGCAAGGATTGACTCACGGGCGTAAGTTAGGGATTCCAACCCACTAATCAACACACGAATGAATCGTGCATTACTCTTGGTAGGGCTGTAGAATGGCGGTGTACCTTAAGGACATTACCTATATGCACAACCCCGCATACCTTGAAATGGATGCGAGGGTTGATTCATTTGGAATGAACCGATTGCTAATCAACTCACAACCCTATGACATCCCATTCCACACACTTCTCCTTGCTTGACTAGCTCCCTACTTTGGTCTCCACCCTACCTACCTTGGGTTTGGCTCGACCGTCTTACCACCACACTCCCTCACACGATACTTGTTAGTTTAGTTGGTTGTGCCAACATCTTTAGCATTTCCTTAACCAATCGAGATTGTGAATGTGAAACGAATTGTCTTTGTGGATCGACCCTGTACTTACCGGGATTATATTGCTTTGACACTCCTACTCTTGGGAGGTGAGCGTATGCATCCTACTTGGATTGTGCACGTCTCGCGGTCAATCGAGCATCGACAGACCCCGTGGGGGCCGCCAGCCTTCCAGGATGTCCGACAGACATTTTCGAGCAGATTCGGGCTTCCGGGGGCCCAGGGCGACGTCCGAGGAGCACAATTTCCAGGTTTTCAGCCACTTGTGGGATCCGACGGAGGATTTCAGCAGCCTGGAGGGCACCACCAGTTCATGGGTGGCCCGTCGACCCAGCCCCCACCCTTAGGGTGAGTGACAGATGATTGGAGACCAGGGCACACCAGGAGGCCACCAGATAGAGCATGGACATCCACAGGGTGACTGGCAGGGATATGCAGCAGAGGGAGGAGTCCGAGATCGAGCCGAGGCATATTTTCCAGACGGACGACAGGGGTACCAACAGAGGGGAGGATTCCATCAGCAGGAGAGAGGTGGATACGCTGGGGAGAGACGTCTGAGGAAGCTCGAGGTGCCCATTTTTGAGGGGGAGATCCTGATGACTGGCTGTACGGGGTGGAGAAGTACTTTGAGGTGTCAGCAGTCCCAGGAGTGGAGCGGCTTCGGGCGATAAGTGTTTGTTTGTAGGGGAGGCTTTAGGCTGGTTTCGGTGGACTGATCAGCAGTAGCCATTTCAGACGTGGGAGGAGTTTACATCGCTTTTGATGGAGCGTTTTAGTGCAAGGCAGTCTGGCTGAGTTTTCGAGAGGCTTTACTCAATTGAAGCAGGAGGGGAGCGTAGGGGAGTATATCAAGCAGTTTGAGTCGCTCTGCCACCGAGTCCGGTGAGTATCTGAGGAATCTTTGGAGGGCTGCTTTATGAAGGGGTTGAAGCCTACGGTGAGGTCGGGACTGAGGTAATTCCAGCCAGTGGATCTGCGCGGGATGATGACATTGGTTAGGAAGGTGGAAGACCATCAAGATACAGAGAGGAGAGCTCGGGGAACTTGGGGATGCTCCACCTTTCGAGGGCCGGATCCTGGAGGGGGACAGAAGGCGGCCACAGGAGGGGCAACGTCCACTGACAGGACATCGGCTACCACGGAGAAGTGGATGGAACCACGACCTGGAGGACATACACGAAGAATGACCGAGGCAGAGATTCGTGACAAGCGGACCAAGGGCCTGTGTTTCAAATGCGACGAGAAGTTTCCTCCTGGGTATCGGTGCGGGGATCATGCTCTTCAGATCCTGATAGCGAATGACGAAGAAGGGGGAGGAGAGAGTGGTAATGCTGGAAGCCGGCGAGGACGATGATCAGGAGCACCTGCACGTGGAGTAGCTGTCCATACATTTCACGCACCACCTTGAGGACAAGGTGGGGTTTTTCAGGGGCGGAGTAGTGATGCAGCTAGTAATTAGAAGGATGAGTATTTGGGTAAAATAACAAATATGGGTGGTTTTCTATTTACTGGGGTGGAGCCGGCCCTAATGAGGATGCGAAAAATTGTGAGAGTTATTTCTTTTATTCTCTTAAATTAATTGTATTAGGATTTGGCTTTTTTCCTAGGTTAATAATTGTCTTCTAGTCGTTAGTTAGCGAATAATTGAG
Source organism: Scilla litardierei (assembly GCA_030789695.1). Taxonomy (NCBI): domain Eukaryota; kingdom Viridiplantae; phylum Streptophyta; class Magnoliopsida; order Asparagales; family Asparagaceae; genus Scilla; species Scilla litardierei. Next base: position 124,319,132 of record CM061142.1, read on the forward strand.
TTGTAGTAGGATTTCTTTTTAATTCCAGATTTGAGTTCCATTAAAAATCCCTTTTTATCATCAAAACCCTAGCGAAACGTATCAACAGTACTACTATATGACCCAGTAGCACGTCCTGGGTATTTGCTAGAAGTGCAACGTCTCTTATACAAGGGGCGTTTGTTGGTACAGACGGGGTCGGTTCATATCCCGAGGGTGCTACAAGAGTTTCATGGGAGCGTGATAGGTGGACACTCTGGGGTCTTGAAGACCTATCAGCGCTTGGCTCAGAAGCTTTTTTGGGAGGGGATGCGGAAGGATGTGGCAGATATGGTGGAAAAGTGCGACATATGCCAGCTCCACAAATATTTATCGATAGTTCTTGGAGGTTTGCTACAGCCTCTCTTTGCCTGGCCGAGTTTGGGAGGACGTGACCATGGATTTCATCGATGGTTTGCCGAAATCAGAGGAGTATTCGGTCATCATGGTGGTGGTGGATAGGTTGAGCAAGTACGCACACTTTGTGGTGCTACGACATCCCTATACTGTAGTGACCGTGGCGATGACATGCGTCATGGAGATCGTGCAGCTTCATGGGATTCCGGGCTCTATTGGGACGAATTAAGAAAGGTCTTTCTTAGCTCCTTCTGGAAGGAGTTATTCAGGACAATGGGGGCAGTACTGAAGAGGCGCACCGCTTACCATCCATAGACTGACGATCAGACGGAGGTCGTCAACATGACCCTTGAGACGTACCTGCGCTGCTTTGTCTCGAGTAGCCGAAACAGTGGGTGAAATGTCTGGCTTGGGCGGAGTATTTGTACAACACATCTTTCTACACCTCTTCTTTGACCACTCATTTCAGGTTCTTATATGGGCGAGGATCCCCCGCATTTACTTCACTATGGTTACCGCTCTACCCAGTTTCCCAGGTGGACCAGTATCTTGAGGAGAGGGACCACACATTGGAGGAGTTGCGACGATACTTGATGAGGGCGCAACAGCTTATGAAGAGCCGTGCAGATTTACACATGCGAGGTGTTCAGTTTGAGGTGGGAGACATGATGTATCTGAAGCTACAACCGTACCGACAGCGCTCCTTGGCACGTATGCGGAATGAGAAGCTGTTGTCCCGATACTTTGGGTCGTCCGAGGTAGAGGCTAGGATTGGCAAAGTGGTGTATCGGGTGAGTTTGCCACCAGATTCAGCTATCCACCCCGTTTTTCATGTGTCACAGCTTTACCAGGCCATTGAAGACCATGCCTCTTTCTCGTCACTGTCCCCGACGCTCACGGATGACATGGAGGTGCTTCTAGAGCCGGCTGAGCTGAGGGGGGTTTGCCAAGGGAGTGCGGGAGTACGTGAGGTGTTGATTAGGTGGACCGGCCTTCTAGATCATGAGACATCCGGGGAACCTTATGATGTTATTTCACATCGGTTCCGCGACTTTCATTTTGAGGACAATGTGGTTCTTTTGGGGGGAGTAATGATGAGGTCATCACGTATCAACGAAGACGTCGCAAGAAGGATCGTGGGATGGACCACGAGGCCGATGGTATTTTTGCAAAGTTTGGGGTTTCGGGGGGTTAATGTAATTTGGGCATATCATCCCTTAAATATTGGAGGATGGTGTCATTTGTTATGGCTATGCAGAAGTTGAGTATTAAACCCTAGCTTAGAAGAGTAAAACCCCTAGATCAAGTGAGAGTAAGTTTTCTCTTTTAGATTCAAGTTTAGAGAGTTGGTTTCCTCTTAAAAGAAACCCATATCTTGTATTCTTTTTTTTGATATTTATAAACATCTCATCTTTTATCTTCAAAACCCTAGCTTTCTCATCAGAAACATCCCACCTCGGTCTGGAATGCCATTGACATGGTCTTCAAGGAAACCCTGGATCGGCATAAACTAGGGTCCCCTGAAGTGTCACCACATTTTCCATATCCTGGAACTCCATCCTAAGTAGCTTCCAGTTGGTCCTTATCTCACCCACAGATTTCAGCCATCTCATGCTCAAAATCACGTCCGTGCTACCATGTCGAGCGACAAAAATCCGCTGTATCTCCTGAAGAGTCAGAATCACACATCAGCATATACTCCCCTGCTTCGCTCCACATCACCACGAAGCTTTCAGTGTCTACTAGCTGTAACCTCTGCTGCTCCACCACACGGTTGGATGTAAAATTATGGGTAGCTACACTATCAATCAACACTAACACCTGCTTTAGATCCTCACTGTCAACTTTATGGTGTGGTTTAGAGTGAAGACACTACGGAGTTGAGTGACACCTCTGCGACGTCCCGATGGGAGTGCTCCTACATACCTACCTCTTCTTCCACCTCCACGAACTTATCCTCATCATTCTCCATCAGTAAACACCTGGAGGGTGCGGTCTCGACAACGATGCCCAGGGATATACTTCTTATCACATCGAAACTTAGCCCCTTCGCCTTCTTGTTTTGAATCTCCGCATCGGTCATTCATCGAAACTGCCCACTGGGTTGTGTTGGTTATTGCGACACCCCAAGTTGGTTTTAATGCTTTAGCAAACAATTAGTGTTTCTAATTATACTTTAAGATGTTTTGTATCAACAATGTTCAACTCAAGCTAAAGATAATGAGAACATTAAATTAATGCTTGATGATGAGGAGTAAATAGACCTGAAGCTCACATTGGAGATCATAAGTTCAAGTCAAAGACTCAAGGAGTGCAAGATTTCAAAATAAGAGAATTAAGCCTATTGATGACACCAAGACTCCAAAAAATGTGTGAGTTATGTCTTTTTATTTTACTTGTCTTAAAATGTTAAAGCTATTTAATTGAAGTTTGCACACACTTTTGAATGGTGTTTTTCAATGTTTTAAACTTCAATGTTTATTTAGAAAACATTTACAAATGATTTAAAATTATTTAGAAAAGATTTGAAATTATTTTTGACGTCATTTGAGCTATGTTTCATCTTTCAGCAAGATAGTCGACTACCCGTAACAGCAGCAGTTGACTACTTTGTATTTGGAGAAGAGAGTTCTCTTTGTAGCTCAAAATTGTCAATTACTATTATATCAAGAGTCGACTATCGTTATATGGGGAGTCGACTACCGGCACTATTCACAGCCCAGGAAACACAGGATTTTTCTACATGATTATGATGTTTTGAAGAATGATTGTAATTTTGATAGTACTTTGTTGCATGATTTTGATAGTTTAAAGATTAAATATGATTATTTGTTATATGATTATAATTCTTTGATGAATGAGCATGCCATATGTATTTCTAGTTTAAATGATAAGATTGACATGTTCGAAAATGTTTTAAGCACGAGTAAGCGTAAGCTCGAAGAATTTGTTCTTAAGCTTGACGAGTTTAACAACAGTCCAAGTGCAAATGCCACTCACCCGCACAAGCATGTTGACACAACACATCATGTTAAAAATACTAGACCCTCTCATATGAATGCTAATCATTGTAGAAAACATCATGCATTTTTATATGGTATGCTAAGAATGATAGGAGGTCCCATGCACACAAACACAATGCACATTATGTCTCACAAATTTTTTGTGATCACAATTGCTTATTATGACTCGCACGAACACTTTATGCACCATGATAGAAAGTTTACTAGAAATGATGATAATGTGATTTGGGTATCCAAGCATTTGAGCATGCATGATAAAGATGCTTATATTGCTAAAAATGTTTTTGATTGTCATTCATGTATGCATAAGAAAGCAAATCTATATTAGATTTGTGTTCCTAATGGTTAGATTCTTTTGAACCCTTGATTTTAGGGTATTCTTGTGCTTGCATGATTATTTTTTGATACCCTTGTTTAGAATAATAAAATATATGCTACTTTTGAATATCATTGATTATATTAGATTGATTGCATATTTCATTTAAAGCTTTTTTGTCATTTTGATGGAGATAGACGACTACTATAGGGAAATAATCGACTGCCATGTTCAAGATTACCAATTATGTCAGCTTTTATGAATGGGAGTCGACCATCACCACTATATGAGTCGATTATTTCTGTGTATTTTAATATTTTCTTATTTTGGCACATATTGACTAGTTCATGATTTTTTTTGAATCTATCACGCTCGAATATTCATTATTACATATGAATCTTGTCGATATTTGAACTATAAAATAGAATCAATTATATTTTGAATATAAAGAAAAATAAATTCTTGTTAACCCTATGGACCCTAAAAGACATTTGGGTACCAAGAGATTCTTATTTTTCAGGTACTTATTACAAATTGCTGTGAACCTCCGTACATTTCCATTGATTTGCAAAGAATATTACTCAAAGGTGAGGATTAAGGTTTGATATGCATTTTAATAGGGGGAGTTCAAATTTGTAAGTAAATGTATGATTTTTATACATTATGCCAATACGTGTTATATGTTGAACTTTATCTCAATACTTGGTATATTTTAGGATGCATATAGAAGTATCACAACACTAGGTATTATGATAATTGGCATCATTCATGAAATGTTGTGAGTATATTTGATTAATTAATATGTTGTATGCTTCATAAGATAATTTATTGCCACACACATGATTAATGATCTAGTCTAGACATATCACATGCATATTTCTCCATGACTTGCCCCATACATATATATACACAGAGAGAGAGAGAGAGAGAGAGAGAGAGAGAGATACACACACATACATATACATACACATACATACATACATACATATACATATATACACACACACACATATATATAGCTTGATATGATATGCTTACTCGTATCCTAAGTATATGACTCATTTCTTAAAAAGAGATTTATTTGTTTGTGTATGATATATGAAATGCTCATTATATATCATATATCATGCTTTGTGATATTGGAAATATGTGTTTCATTCGAGTTATTGAGTATATTATGATTATGTGGATAAAATTTGTATGTTGTGATATTTTTTGGCAATGTTGGTTATATTGGATTTTTGGACATTGCTATGCAAATTTTGTAAATTATTGCTTGTTATTGCATTGTTGAGATGTAAAGTCGAAATATTTCATATATATGGATCATTTGCATATAATGTTGGCTAAGTCATGTTAAATATTTGGACATGCAATGTTTTGATATTATGTCATATTTTGATCATTGCGGTCTTTATAGTCGAATTTGTGTCATATATTGTCACATTGTTGAACATTGCATATGTTGAGATTTATAAGCATATCTTATTTATATTAATATGTGATATCTATAATGTCTCATTTATGACATTGCAATGTTTATGGATTCATCAATTATGCAATGTTGGTATTATGAGAATTATGAGTTATAAATGTCGAGACTTATGAGTTTTAGAGTGTGATTGCATTTAATGGATATCCCATGCCTATAATCCCAGTGATTATCTATTTGATATCTTCTTATTGCTCACAACTCATATGGAACTCACAATATTGATTATCACACTTCTGACACAAATTATTTAAAAATAGGATTTTTAGTCATGATTATGAGATTTATAATGAATTTTTTATATAATTGCAATATTGATTATATGTTCATGGATTTTGCACTTTACGTGAGCTTATGATAAGAATTTTTGGATATGTGCTTATGGTGAGTAAAAATGACGTGATTGGATTTAGCATATGATTGGACTTATTTGCAAATAGTTGCAAATTCTTATGAATTTATGATATGTGCACATGTTGAGATAAATGTCACTTCTTATTGGACCATATGCACATATGTATATATGAGATGAAACAAAATAGAATATGTTTCATGTTATACTTCATTTTTGGTAAATACTTCATGATATGCTTTATATTATGTTAAATATAATTTACATTGTGTTATGTTTCATATTGGAATATGCTTCATGATTGGACTTTATGTTTTATACTGAATTCCATGCTTTTGAGCACAACGAAATCATGTTTTGGCTTTTTGAACTATATGTTTTTGCTTGAATATGCATTTTTTGGATATGCTTGGAGAAAAACTTTTAAGTTGATTAAAGTAATTTTATTAGTTCAAGTATACATGATTTATGTTATGTCATACTACATTTTTATCTTGTGACATAAACATTTCGTATGCATAAATTTGAGTATCACTCATTTTCTTGGTAGTGACAATTCTTGGTAGTGACACTCTATGTTGAATTATTTTTATTGGTTATAGCTCACCCTCTTTGTAAGCTTTTTGATCATGTCAAAAGGGGGAGAATAATGTAAAGTGATACATGTGTACTTATGACATATGTGTGATATATGGAAAGAAGTATGTTTACATGTGATTCATTATACATATGATACATTGTTGCACACTCACATTGGCACTTTGATTAAAATTATGATACATATGCTATATAATTGTTTATGTTTAAGTTGCACTAATGCAGTGAGAGTAACTTCTCTATATCAAGCATGCATTTGTATAGAGGGAGTAAGTATTCTAATCTTTGTAATTTCATAATTTTATCAAATTGTTTGCCATGATAAAAATGGGAGAATGTTGGGTATTGCAACACCCCAAGCTGGTTTTGATGGTTACACAAACAATTAGTGTTACTAATTATATTTTGCGATATTTTGTGAGTGTAGTATTGAAAGTTATTAATGGTCAACTCAAGCTAAAGATAATGATGACATTAAATTAAAGCTTAATGATGATGAGTAAATAGACTTGAAGCTCACATTGGAGATTATAAGCTCAAGTCAAAGACTCAAGGGGTACAAGACTTCTAGATCATAGATTCAAGCCTATTGATGACACCATGACTCCAAAGTTTGTGTGAGTTATGTGTCCTTTTATTTTATTTGTCTAAGAAGGTTAAAACTATTTAGTTGAAGCTTGCACACAGTTTTGAATGATGTTTTTCAATGTTATAAGCTTCTATATTTATTTAGAAAACATTTTAAAATGATTTGAAATTATTTAGAAAATATTTGAAACTCTTTTTAAAGTTATTTGAGCTATTTTTTCATTTTTCAACAAGATAGTCGACTACCCATAACACAGCAGTCGACTACTTTGTATTGGGAAAATGAGAGCTCTCTCTGTAGCTCAAAATAGTCGATTACCATTATGTGAGGAGTCGGCTGTCGTTGTATGGGGAGTCGACTACCGGTACTATTCATAGCCCAGAAAACACAGCTTTGCGATTTTTGCAAGACTGTCGAAAGAGCAGTTTGTGGGGTGTTTTGGGAAGTGATGTTTAACGGTTTTGAGCTCTATTTAAGGGGGGATTCCCGAGATTTTCGGCCAACTTTAATGATCAATTTTAAAGGAAAATACTCAAGCTTTCATCTTCTTCAAGATCTCTAAAATCTCCAAAGCCCTAAAATTTGGTTTTGATTTCAAGGCTTTTAAGCACTTCGGGCTTTTGATTAAGAATCTTCTTGTAACGGCTTGTTTTCATCAAGACAACTATTTACGCATTTAACCTATTTTAAAACAATTTTATAATGGTTCGTCAGGAGTTTTACGATTCCAAAATTTTCTTATAAAAATATTTTGAAGTATCAGGCTAGTTATGAAGTATTTTAGTAAGTTCGGATTTCACTAAATACCTCTAAATAATCTGATAAAAATTCATTTTCAAATATTACCGTTTTGGTTTAATGAATTAATTTTCTATACAAACAACATCAAAACGTTTTCAAACTTTTACGGTATCATTCTATGATCATTTAGGGCTTCCCACATTAATTTCGTAATTTTCTGAAGTCAAATCAATAGAGAACCCGCAAAACCGCTTCTAAAACGTTTTGGCCTAAAACTCGTATCCCCGTAGCTCAAACCCCAAAATGGATTTCGTATTCGTGATTCTCGCGACAATACGAACCCGTGAGTATGTTTTCGTAAATTTTCGGAGTCGTTTAATGTCAGGGGCAAAATCATAATTTCAAGTTGTTATTTTACTACTAAGTGTTACTAATTACTTTAGTTAATTAATTAATTACCATCACTTACCTAAGCCCTCACGTCAGCAGCCCCACGAGGAAATCGTTGCAACCTTTTCCATGGTTAATCAAGGCTAACCAACAACCCTATTAATTGCTTTTAACCCTATAAAACCCCCCAAAACCCAGATTAATCCCTAAGTTAATATTTTTATTTATTTGTTTAAAACTTTCCCTCAGCCACGCTCTCTCTCGTTCTAACTTCTGCACGAGCCCATTTTTCTCATTCGACAAACCCAAACCCACACAAACAGTTTCTCACTACACTCTCTCCCCCTCCTCGCACGGCCTTCCCCTTCCCCCTTCGTTTCAAACCAGAAGCCCCCACATACCAGCGGCAACACAGGCCCGTACGCATGCTCCCTCCCCTCTCAGCTCTCTCAGGCGAAGTTGTCGCCGGCCGCCGCCACGAACGCCGCATCACCCCCTCTCGACGCCAGCCCCCGCAACACCCCTAGTTCCGACGTCGTCGCCTCTCGACGTCCGACAGCTCGCGGCCCGGAACTCCGACCACCCGCTCCGATCAGCCTCACCCCGTGCTCCGCCGTCACCCTCGCCGTACGACGCCGCAACGACCCCAGCTCCGCCTTTCCGCTCATCCGATCAACTCCGCCGCTCCCGGACGACGATGCTCTCCTCGCACCCCGCTGCCAGCCCCCCCAGCTGCCCATCTTCGCCCGCTGCCTCCGCCGCGATCGCCGGCCGCCGCACGATCACCGGAGTCACCCACCGGCCCCCCTACCGGCTGCCCTCGCTGCATTCGAGTCGACGAAGAACGGGGGTAAGTTAATGTTAAATGTATATGTATATGTATATATATATATATATATATATATATATATGAAAACCCAGAAAAATCCCCAACCCCCTCCCCCTGCCTTCGACTTTTTTAGGAGGGTAAGGCGAGAGCCCGGTCGAGACTATGCAAACTGGGGGGAAACCGCCGTGCCCCCAACGGCCCCCGGGTTAGTCCGAGAGGGGAGATGTAGCCCCATGGTAAATAATTCCACAACAAATTCCACAATAATTACCAAGTCACGGCGGCCATAAGCCTCGAACCCCGCACCCCTTGGCTTTGGAGCGGAATGACTTACCACTGGAACACCCTCTCGTGGGCGTATATATATATATATATATATATATATATACGTATTCGTATAAACTAGTATATACGTGTATAAATAATTATTAAATAGGTTTATTGGTTTTAAATTGATAATAAATGATATAAGCCTCAGAAAAATACAAGGCCAGCTCCAGAAAATCATAAATGATATTCTGGATCCAATGTCGCTTGTTTCATCTCAATCAGACGCTTAGGTTTTCCAGAATTAATTTTTAAGCCTAAAACTTAAATACGTCCTTTTCAATTAAACATCCGTAACTCCTTATTTTCACGTACACTGATACGTGATAAAAATATATGTTGTAGTACTCTTCGAGACGGTCGTTTTGACTGCTCACTTGCAACTTTCCGATGCAGATTGCATCCAGAAGAAATTATTGAATAAATACGTTACTAATTGAAAAATAGGTTTACAATTATTTTTGAGCTTTTAAAAATTATAAAAATTACCAGGAGCTTCTGAAAAATATTTCCTCTTGCAGTAAAATTATTTTCGACATATCTAACCTATAGAAAAAGTTAGAACGTTTTTCAACACCGTTTTAATCGATTATAAAATCAAACACGTTAAGTTAAATATGTAGAAAATATGGTGTTCTGTAGCCGATTGTTCTTGTGTTTTGCAGGTACCAATTCTCGTGCACCAGCTTCCTTGGAAGCTCTAGCTCTAACCTCGTCTTATTACGACGAGCTTGGTAAATGTAAGTCACTCTAATTCTAGTCTTAGAAGTTAAGCAAGTGTACTTGCATGAACTTAGGGTTTTACAAATGATCTCAAAACAACTAATGATCGAACGAACGACTAAACACTTAAAACAACAATTTTTGTAGTCCATGTTTGTTGGACTTGTTTTATCCTCAAATTTTTTAGCATCCACTTTGCTTTTTCTTTCTGGTTTTCAATAAATAAGTTGCTTTAACCTTTCATCTCTTATAAACTCATATCCACTCTTGTCCACACGGGTCCACCTTGTTCTAACACTTATCATTTGAAACTGTTGCATGGACCTCGTATACACTTGTTGCACGATTGCTCATAAACATGTCACCTGCTGCATGCCATATATTACTCAGTGAATGTTAATGAATGATCGTATGGAATATCATCTGTGGAACATCTTGTGAAACATCTTGTGGAAGATCTTGTGGAACATCTTGTAGAATATCATGTATGAAACATGTACTAGATTCACATGACACGTCACTGGGGTTTGTGGTAACTCATAGTTAGAGAGAGTGTGGGAGTCACTGGAGTTCAATCTACATGTCTAGTTGCCTGGGTTTTCGTCATCATGTCTAGTTGCCTGGGTTTTCGGCATCCTGTCTAGCTGCCTGTGTTTCGACAAATATAAAAATGCTGCATGTCAGCATCCTGTCTAGCTGCCTGGGTTTTCGGCATTCGTCTGGGTCGCGCCCAAGCAAGAGATGAACTTAATGGTCACATATTGTACTCTTCGACTTGAGTCACGTAGTTCTAGTATAGTTTGCACGATCACCTCTCCTTTACGCGTTACACGCACTTTACCTACTACACCTGTGCAGTCACCAGTACTTTACTTCGCCTGCTTAGCCTGCTTTACTACCTTGCTGCCTGTTTATTAATGTTACTCCACATGTCTGTTTACTTTACTATTGTTGTTACTTTACCTGCTTTATTACCATGTCATATATGCCATGTCTTCATTATTGCTCTCATACTTTACTTATTGCACTTGCATATATGATTGATGTTCCTTTACTTTACCTACGTAGTTAGTTCCAAAGTCTGTTCTTTCCCATGCTTGTACACGGCTTTTACTACTATTGCTAGAATTGTTGTGACTTGCCTATGGTTCTATCTCAGTGGCACCGCAGACGACGTACATATGGAAGTAGATGCTCTTGAGTTGATAGTGCCAGAGTTCGACTATGAGACCGCAGCTTTCAGAGCTATTTGCACTTATGTACTTTTTTTCATGTATATTTGTTGGGACATTTTGTACAGTATGGAATGTAATAATTGGACATTATTTGAGTATTTTTGTACATCTCTGCATCATGGCTATTTTAAATTCGATGGTAACCTGCAGGACCTGCGCAAATATCAAATAAGTAACGGGCCTCCGGGAGCGAGTCGTTACAGGTTTGATGGCCCATGCAGGTCCGCGCTACCTCGTGAACAATATAGTAAGATCAGGGTGTACAATATAAAATACTCAAATTGAACTCTCGAGTACAGAACGCCTCAAGTTTTCACATGTACGTGACGTACATATGTCCTTATTACCCATCTTCTTTGGCTATCATTCACTTTTTGAACCCTTGAACTCTTGTTCCATCCTCTGAGTGTATCTTTATACACTTTTCTACTAGAGTGACCTTCCATAGGTGCAAACCATTCATTCACTTCATCATCATCATCTCCTTTGAACTCTTAACCCTTGTCTAGGAACTCGTGTTCCATTCTTTGGAGTTACTTATGTTAATAACCTCCTTCGTTGATAATCCAAGTTATCTTCGATACGAATGAAACTGTATTGTTGATAAAGACTTAATAAAAAGTCATTGACAAAACCTAAAATTTTGAATTTTTAGGATTCAACTAGTTGATAAGATTAATTAGTTAATAAAAGCCTTTTGTTGATGGCACGCATATAAACGATAAGCTTCCTTCAATGGACCATGATCCGGTCAATGTGCTTGGCTAAGTTTGTTGGATCACCCTAGCTAGACTGGGGATAAGTGATCCTGGCTTAGTCACTTCCCTGGCCGTGTCCGCTGGACCGCAAGGACGTGAATCATGATTATGTAACGCCATCGATCTTCTTCACTATCTACCTTCCTTTAGCTTGATGACCTTTCGATTGATCTTCTTAGAATCTTTCTATTTCTAGTTTGCTTGAACTCTAGCTACGTCTATTTTAAGGAGGGTAGCGTTCGATTTTTCGATCACCAGAAGTTCGAGTTCGACAACGGAGGCGAATCGAAGGATGTCAGAAGTATTGGAGAATGGTGCTAGAGAAATTGAGGCAAACCAAACCGAGACGTGTAAGCTGATGCTGCTACTTCTTCATCTTTTTTTGAACTCGTCTTCCTTCCTCTATCTGAACCTATTTTGACTTGAGACTAGCCATAGAAGTTATGGTAATGTCAATAGTATGTTTCATATATAACATCTCTTACTTTTTTGATGCTATAATTTACAACCTAATTTACTAGATTACTATCTCCTCTACCATTTATTTGCTTGAGCTTCTTCATAATATCAATTATTTGTTTCAGAAAGATCTTTTAATTCCGAGGACGGAATTATTTTAAGGAGTGTAGAACGTAACGGCCTGTTTTCATCAAGACAACTATTTACGCATTTAACCTATTTTAAAACAATTTTATAATGGTTCGTCAGGAGTTTTACGATTCCAAAATTTTCTTATAAAAATATTTTGAAGTATCAGGCTAGTTATGAAGTATTTTAGTAAGTTCGGGTTTCACTAAATACCTCTAAATAATCTGATAAAAATTCATTTTCAAATATTAGCGTTTTGACTTAATGAATTAATTTTCTATACAAACAACATCAAAACGTTTTCAAACTTTTATGGTATCATTCTATGATCATTTAGGGCTTCCCACATTAATTTCGTAATTTTCTGAAGTCAAATCAATAAAGAATCCGCAAAACCGCTTCTAAAACGTTTTAGCCTAAAACTAGTATCAATGTAGCTCAAACCCCAAAATGGATCTCGTATTCGCGATTCTCGCGACAATACGAACCCGTGGGTATGTTTTCGTAAATTTTCGGAGTCGTTTAATGTCAGGGGCAAAATCGTAATTTCAAGTTGTTATTCTACTACTAAGTGTTACTAATTACTTTAGTTAATTAATTAATTACCATCACTTACCTAAGCCCTCACTTCAGCAGCCCCACGAGGAAATCGTTGCAACATTTTCCATGGTTAGTCAAGGCTAACCAATAACCCTATTAATTGCTATTAACCCTATAAAACCGCCCCTAAACCCAGATTAATTCCTAAGTTAATATTTTTATTTATTTGTTTAAAACTTTCCCTCAGCCGCGCGCTCTCTCTCGTTCTAACTTCCGCACGAGCCCATTTTTCTCCTTCGACAAACCTAAACCCACACAAACATTTTCTCACTACACTCTCTCCCCCTCCTCGCACAGCCTTCCCCTCCCCCTCGTTTCAAACCCAAAGCCCCCACCTACCAGCGGCAACACAGGCCCGTACGCACGCTCCCTCCTCTCTCAGCTCTCTCCTCAGGCGAAGTTACCGCTGGCCGTCGCCACAAACGCCGCAGCACCCCCTCTTGACGCCAGCCCCCGCAACACCCCTAGTTTCGACGTCGTCGCCTCTCGACGTCCGATAGCTCGAAGCCCGGAGCTCCGACCACCCGCTCCGATCAGCCTCACCCCGTGCTCCGCCGTCACCCTCGCCGTACGACGCCGCAACGACACCAGCTCCGCCTCCCCACTCCTTCGATCAACTCCGCTGCTCCCCGAAGATGATGCTCTCCTCGCACCCTGCTGCCAGCCCGCACCGCCAGCCCCCCCAGCTGCCGATCTTCGCCCGCTGCCGCCGCGGCGATCGCCGGCCGCCGCACGATCACCGGAGCCACCCACCGGCTGCCCCCGCTGCATTCCCATCGAGTCGACGAAGAACGGGGGTAAGTTAATGTTAAACGTATTTTTTATATATACATGTATTCGTATAAACTAGTATATACGCGTATAAATAATTATTAAATAGATTTAAATGTTTTAAATGTATAATAATTAATATAAGCCTTAGAAAAATGCAAGGCCAGCTCCAGAAAATCAGAAATGACATTCTGGATCCAATGTCGCTAGTTTCATCTCAATCAGACGCTTAGTTTTTTTTCAGAATTAATTTTTAAGCCTAAAACTTAAATATGTCTTTTTCAATTAAACATCCGTAACTCCTTATTTTCACGTACACTGGTACGTGATAAAAATATATGTTGTAGTACTCTTCGAGACGGTCGTTTTGACAGCTCACTCGCAACTTTCCGATGCAGATTGCATCCAGAAGAAATTATTGAATAAATACGTTACTAATTGAAAAATAGGTTTACAATTATTTTTGAGCTTTTAAAAATTATAAAAATTACCAGGAGCTTCTAAAAAATATTTCCTCTTGCAGTAAAATTATTTTCAACATATCTAACCTATAGAAAAAGTTAGAACGTTTTTCAACATCGTTTTAATCGATTATAAAATCAAACACGTTAAGTTAAATAGGTAGAAAATAGGGTGTTCTGTAGCCGATTGTTCTTGTATTTTGCAGGTACTAATTCTCGTGCACCAGCTTCCATGGAAGTTCTAGCTCTAAACTCGTCTTATTACGACGAGCTCGGTAAATGTAAGTCACTCTAATTCTATTCTTAGAAGTTAAGCAAGTGTACTTGCATGGACTTTGGGTTTTACAAATGGTCTCAAACAACTAATGGTCGAACGAACGACTAAACACTTAAAACAACAATTTTTGTAGTCCATGTTAGTTGGACTTGTTTTTATCCCCAAATTTTTTTAGCATCCGCTTTGCTTTACTTTCTGGTTTTCAATAAATAAGTTGCTTTAACCTTTCATCGCTTATAAACTCATATCCACTCTTGTCCACACTGGTCCACCTTGTTCTAACATTTATCATTTGAAAATGTTGCATGGATCTCGTATACACTTGTTGCACGATTGCTCATACACACGTCACCTGCTGCATGCCATATATTACTCACTGAATATTAATGAATGATTATATGGAATATCATGTGTGGAACATCTTGTGGAACATCTTGTGGAATATCTTGTGGAACATCTTGTGGAATATCTTGTGGAACAATTTATGGAACATCATGTATGGAACATGTACTAGATTCACATGACACATCACTGGGGTTTTGGGGTAACTCATAGTTTGAGAGAGTGCGGGAGTGACTGGAGTTCAATCTACATGCCTAGTTGCCTGGGTTTTCGGCATCATGTCTAGTTGCCTGGGTTTTTGGCATCCTGTCTAGCTGCATGTGTTTCGGTAAATATAAAAATGCTGCATGTCAGCATCTTGTCTAGCTGCCTGGGTTTTCGGCATTCGTCTGGGTCGCGCACAGGCAAGAGATGAACTCAATGGTCACATATTGTACTCTCCGACTTGAGTCACGTAGTTCTAGTATAGTTTGCACGATCAACTCTACGTTACGCATTACACGCACTTTACCTACTACACCTGTGCAGTCACCAGCACTTCTCCTGCTTAGCCTGCTTTACTACCTTGCCGCCCCTCTCGCAGTTGCATTATTAATGTTACTCCACATGCCTGTTTACTTTACTATTGTTGTTACTTTACCTGCTTTATTACCATGTCATATATGCCATGTCTTCATTATTGCTCTCATAATTTACTTATTGCACTTGCATATATGACTGATGTTCCTTTACTTTATCTACGTAGTTAGTTCCAGAGTCTGTTCTTTCCCATGCTTGTACACAGCTTTTACTACTATTGCTAGAATTGTTGTGACTTACCTACGATTCCATCTCCGTGGCACCGCAGACGACGTACATATGGAACTAGATGCTCTTGAGTTGATAGTGTCAGAGTTCGACCATGAGACCGCAGCTTTCAGAGCTATTTGCACTTATGTACTTTTCTTCTTTCATGTATATCTGTTGGGACATCTTGTACAGTATGGAATATAATAATTGGACACTATTTGAGTATTTTTGTACATCTCTGCATCGTGGCTATTTTGAATTCACTAGTAACCTGCATGACCTACGCAAATATCAAATAAGTAACGGGCCTCGGGAGCGGGTCGTTACACTTCTTAAGCTTCATCTTGAATTTTTGGGCTTCTTATCAAGTTTTCTTTGATCTCCAAAAGCTTTTAATCTTCATTTTGTTTTAGATCAAAAGTTTTCCATATACATTTTCACTTCACACAAAAGCTTCATTTATTGGCTATTGGAAAGTATAAGAGCAAATTCACTCCAAAGAGAGATTTGTGTAATGACCAGTATTTTGCAACACATCAATTTACGTATTAAAGTATTTTTAACATTTTAAAATTTCTTTTTAACGATTAGTCAGCAGTTTTATATTAAAACTGATTTCAAAATTTTCCTATAAAAATGTTTTGAAGCATTAGACTAGTTATAGTGTATTTCGGTAAGTTTGGATTTCATCAAATACCTCTAAACGATTTAGATAAAAATTCTGTAACGACCAGTATTTCTAGGCGTCTTGATTTCGTTGTGTGCCTGTACTTTTGTTTTGATTATCCGGATGTTTTCGTGCGAGAGTCCTACTTCTACGCGTCAACGCGAGCGCGTCTTGGATTTTTAATTTTTACCATGGCGTGATTAATTAAATTTTAACCCTAATTATTTACCCTAATTAATTGGTTGATTAACCTACCTAACCTATTGAATCCCACCGAATGCATCGGTGAGATCCAACTAACGTTTTCAATCCTCTTCCCCCACAACCAGTCTCCCCCTTTAATTTGTCTCCATACATTATTTCCTATATCAGCGTACACACGGAATCAACGACAGCAGCAAGAAATCATCCACAAACCCTCTTCCCTACTGAGCCAAATCAAAACAACCCACAAATTCAGCATCAAATCCCAAACCAAATCAAACAATCAGCCACAAATCCACATCAAATCAACCCAAATCAGCAATTCCAAATCAAAATCAAACTGAAAACAGAAAAGGAGGAGAAGAGAGATCTGAAATATTTTCAGATCGAATCAAAAACAAATCCAAATACACCAACCCAACTCTCTCTCTCCCCGTGATCCAGGCCGCCGCCCTAGCCGCCGCCGCATCCGCCTTTGCCGTCGCCGCCCCTTGCAGCAGCCGCAGCAGCCGCCTGGTGCCCTAGTCGTCGGCGTCGCCGCCGCCTGATGCCCTAGCCGCCGCCGCATTTCAAGCCGCCGCCGAGCCCTCTGCCGAAGCCACTCCCTCTGCCGTGAGCCTGCAACGAAAAAAAGAAGAAAGAGTCGGAAGCTGAAGCTCAAAAGAAAGAAAAAAGAGAGAACAGGAGAAAAAAAGGAATTAAGAGAAGAAGAAGACAGAAGAAGAGGAGGATAAGAAGAGGAGAGAGGTGAAATGTTATTGGGTTTTCTAATGGGTTAAGTTTTCCTATTGGGTTTGGGCTTTCATATTTCTTATTGGGTTTGGATATTATAAAATGAGTATGATGTAATTGAGTATTGGGTATTGGGTATACTCTTTTGGGTTTTAAAGTTAGCTTATTGGGTAATATTTCTTATTGGGTTTAATTTGTTCTTAGATTTATTCTTATTGGGTTTAAGATGTTAATGGGTTTGGGGTATCATGTTATTGGGTATGTTTGGGTAACATTATCTTGTTGGGTTGAGATATAACTAGCTTATTGGGCTTTTAATGGGTTTTGGGTTCAAACAAATTTAAACCATGTTATTGGGTTGGGTTTATTAAAACTAGTAAGTTAGCCTAGGTTGTTAGTAATGTTAGTATTATAGGGTGTTAGTTTAATTAATTGCGTTCGACTAGCTTATTGTTGTTTGTTTAATAACGCAGATACGTCGCGTATTTTCCATAAATTGCTTGGACACCCAAAACCATCCCAGTCAGGCAAGTGTGCTACTTTGAACTGTTAATCTTTTAAATTGTTACTTCATTTAAAAGTTGTTTCCCTTGCGTTAGAGTACGTTAAATCTCAATACGCGTCACTTCATGCCATTCACACACCTGATTAGAACACACTCTTGAATTGCTTAGTACTATGGATATTGACGGAACACTTTGAACATCTTGAACTCGTAAAATCGTTTGCTTCAAGGCAAACATCTCGATTTCGTGAACACGTGCATTCGTGATTAGGCTGGTACGTGTTTCAGCACATTTTCGGGTGGGGTTAGGGTTGAGCGGTCGCTAAGCGTATGAAAGGGTCATGTCTTTAAGAACACCACCTATACGGTGGGTTAGTATCAATCGCGATTATACCCCCGCGAGAAGAATGACTTACTCATCACGTCTTAAAGGCGAGAACCCTAAGCATGTTAGATAAACATTGCATGAAAATGGAAATAATTGTCACAAATCTAGTCATACTTTAAAACTGCCACATTCGTTTTAAATACATTAGAACTGCTAAGTTGCTTTAAAGTTTGTAGAACTGCCATGCTTAAAATTATTTTACTTTTCTTTAAATTTGTTATAACCATGTTTAATGCTTCATATTTCATTTTTATTCGTACACCTTGCCTTGGGTCGTCTAACATTTTCTTGCAGACCCTTGCTGACATACATTCGTGTTTTTGGAATGTATGTCAGATCCCGAGCCTGCATACCAAGAGGATCTGTTTGAGACACCTGACTTGGAAAGTCAGGAATTTGCTGTTGACGCTGAGTCACTCCCCGCGGAGGACTAGAGCTCGGACTACTGCTGTTCCACGCTGGATTTGCTACTTGTATCTTTTATTGATGTATGTCGCTGTTGTATTTCTTTGGCCCTGCTGAGGCCTTGTCTTGTAATTTTTATTCCTGCGTGCGAACTTCTGGATTGTGGTATGTAATTTAATAATGCTTTTTATTGTTCTGGAAAGCAAGCAAGAACCCTGCAAGTTGTTATCACAGACGCATAATGAACTCGAGCTTCACCGCTCCAGTTCATGCAGACCTTTGTAACGCTCTCGCTTCCACCGTTTTTGGGAAGCGGGGCGTGACAGGTTTTAGTGGTGGCCCATGCAGGTCTTGCTTCTGCGAAAATTCAGAACAATAAGAATGTTATTATTAGCCAAGCATCTAGAACAACCATGTATATGAGGTTGATTGAGGTTTTTTGTCTCAGTATGGCAGGAAGACGCAACCCTCGACGTGGAGCCGGTGCCGATGGAGTTAGAGACGATGGCATCCACCAGATCCTTGGAGTCATGAAGGAGATGCTTGAGGTTCAGCAGCAACTGATCCAACAGGGACAGAAGGCTGCACCAGTTGAACCACCGCCCCCTAAGGCAGAACCAGGAGTTAAAAAGTTCCAGGAGTTGCAACCAAAGAGCTTCTCTGGAAGAGAAGGGCCTCTAGGAGCTGATGAATGGGTTCAAGAGACTGAAGATAAGCTGAGTGCTGCACGTATTCCTCAGGCTGGATGGGTTGATGTAGCGAAACTATAGCTGACCGACAACGCCATGAGCTGGTGGCAATTGGAGGAGAAACGTCTGGTCAGACCGATCTCTTGGGGCATGTTTAGGGAAAGGTTCGATGCTAAATATTTTCCCAAAGCAGCCAAGAGAGAGCTTCAGCAGCGTTTCGCTAACCTAGTTCAAGGAGATAGGACCGTGGACGAATATGAGGCTGAGTTTGCTATGCTTAGCCGTTTTGCACCTCACATGGTTGAAGACCCTGAAGACTGTGCGTTTCAGTTTCGCAAAGGCCTGAATCGCAAGGTCCAAGCCTCGATGAGCTCGGCGAGACTGACGACACTTCAGGGCATTCTGGATTGTGCTCGTGAGCATGAGATTATGGAGAGACTCCCCGAGGAACCTCCAGCTGGAACGGGCAAGCGCCCGATGGAGCCGCAGAGGAGTGCACACAGGCCTATGGTTCGTCCTGTTCACACTACCCAATTTAAGAGGCCAGCTGCACCTGGGCCCAGCCGAGTTCAGATGACTTGCAACTACTGCGGCAAGCTGGGACATATGAAGAAAGACTGCAGGAGGATGTTGAATCAGTGCTTAGTCTGTGGATCGCCCGCTCATAACGCTAGAGACTGCCCCCCTCAGCACTCGACCCACAGCCCCTGGAGCTCCTGGACCCGCTCAGCAGATGGGACCTACACCTGGACAGCGTGGACCACCTCTGGTTCCACAGAATCGGGCCTTTCAGCAGGCCAATCAGCCGAAGCGTCGGGTGTTTACCATGACCGTTGTAGAGGCAGAAGCTTAGGATGACGTGATCGCAGGTAACTTCTAGACCTAGTCGTTGATTCTATACATTCAATCTTGATTAGATCACCATGCTTAACTTAGTTATATTATATCTTAGGTGTCATCTTAGTTTCCTCTCACCCAGCCCTGACCCTATTTGATTCGGGGGCTTCCATGTGCATCATATCCCGGAAGTTTGTATGTGAACATTCGATTCCCACCTTCACTCTTCCCAAGTGTTGGAACATCACCACTGAGAATGGTGTAGTGAAAGTCGCTCTGGGATGTAGACCCTGTCCGTTGGTGATTAGTGGACATGAGTTATATGCTAACTTTATTGTCCATGATCTACCCAACTTTGATGCTGTTCTCGGCATTGATTGGTTAGGAGCTTTCTATGCCACAATTGACTGTCACAGGAAGAAGGTGGTATTTGAAATTCCTGATCACCCGGTGTTCGAGTTCGTTAGTGGAGGACGTTCGTTTGGACCAGTCAGATTCCGGGCCTAGCCGAGTGGACCGATTGTTGCATCTTTGATAGCTAGATCGGAGAAGCCTGCAGTAGTGCGAGATTTTGAAGACGTCTTCCCGGAAGACATTTCTGGACTGTCGCCTGATCGAGCGTTGGAGTTCGGCATTGATCTTATGCCAGGAGCTCAACCGATTTCGAAGGCGCCTTACCGTATGGCTCCTGCAGAACTAGAAGAGCTGAGGAAACAGTTGGATGAACTATTGGAGAAGGGTTTCATTCATCCTAGTGTTTCTCCCTGGGGAGCACCTATTTTGTTGGTGAAGAAGAAGGACGGGTCGAGAAGAATGTGCATTGACTATCGTGAGCTGAACAAGGTCACAGTGAAGAACAAGTACCCGTTGCCCCGTATTAACGACATCTTTGACCAGCTTGGTGGATCGAGAGTGTTCTCGAAGTTGGATCTCCGGAGCGGATACCATCAGGTGAAGGTCAAGAAGGAAGATGTGTCCAAGACAACCTTTCGGACCAAGTACGGGCATTACGAATTTGTGGTTATGCCTTTCGGTGTGACCAACGCCCCTGCAGTATTCATGAATATCATGAATCGTATCTTCTATGATTTCCTAGATAAGTTCGTGGTGATCTTCTTAGATGATATCTTGGTGTACTCGAGGAGCAAGGAGGAGCATGCAGAGCACTTAAAGATGGTATTGGAGACGCTCCGTCATCATAGACTGTATGCCAAGTTCAGCAAATGCGAATTCTGGTTGGACAGAATTGCATTCTTTGGGCATGTGGTATCAGGAGCTGGTATATTAGTGGATCCGGAGAAGGTCAAGGTAGTCAGTGAATGGCCCACACCTCGATCAGCATCTGATATTAGAAGTTTCCTTGGATTGGCGGGGTATTATCGCAGATTCATCAAGGACTTCTCGAGGATAGCTGAGCCGATGACGAGATTGACGAGGAAGGATGTTAAGTTCAGTTGGTCAGACTCTTGTGAGCAAGCTCTTTCTACTTTGAGGGAGAGACTGACATCTGCACCAGTTTTAGCTATTCCAGACAGAAGCGGAGGCTTCGAGATTTTCTGCGATGCATCGGGTAAGGGACTTGGATGTGTTCTGCACCAGCATGGTCATGTAGTCGTTTATGCTTTTCGACAGTTGAAGATCCACGAGAAGAATTATCCGACTCACGACTTGGAGTTGGCTGCCGTCATCTTTGCTTTGAAGATTTGGAGGCATTTCTTACTGAGTGAGAAAGTGAAAATTTTCACTGATCACAAAAGTTTGAAATATATATTCACTCAGAAGGAGCTGAATATGAGACATCGCAGATGGTTGGAATTGATGGCAGACTACGACATCGATCTTCAGTATCATCCAGGGAAGGTGAATGTTGTACCGGATGCCTTGAGTCGACTGCCCGAAGTGATGATTCTCACAGCTCAGTGGAGATTGTAGCAGGATCTGCGAAGGATGGATGTTGAAGCTGTACTACCAGGAGTCACATCGTTATTGATGAACATGCAGATTCAATCGACGATTGTGGATCGAATCAAGACTGCTCAAGACGGAGATGCTAAGCTGAAGAAGATCAGAGAGCAAGACGAAGCAGGATTTCGGACAGATTTTCTGATTCACGCGGATGGATCTTTGAGATATGGTAGTAGGATTTGCGTACCTGCAGGAGATATCAGAGAGGAGTTGGTGAATGAGGCTCACAGTTCGCCTTATTCTATTCATCCTGGAGGTACGAAGATGTACAAGGATCTTCGTCAGAATTTCTGGTGGCATGGAATGAAGAGGAGCGTGGCACGGAGCATTGCCAAATGTCTTGTGTGCCAACAAGTGAAGGCTGAGCATCATCGCATTGCTGGGCTGCTACAACCTTTGCCAATCCCGGAGTGGAAGTGGCAACACATCACGATGGACTTCGTGACTGGCTTACCTCGGAGCACCAGGCAGAATGACGCAATCTGGGCCATCGTTGATCGATTGACCAAGTCTGCACACTTCATACCATTTCGAGTCGGCCAATCTACAGAGATACTGGCGAGAAAGTATATGGAGGTAGTGATCTAACTCATACCTTTATGATTCTTTCTAGTATAGGTTGTGATGTGTAACATGTCGTGTAGGAGATCGTATGACTGTATGGAGTTCCCGTGAGCATTGTATCTGACCGAGATACGAGATTCACCTCTCAGTTCTGGAAGAGTCTGCAGACCAACCTGGGTACCAGTCTAAAATTCAGTACTGTGTATCACCCGCAGACAGATGGACAGTCAGAGCGCACTATTCAGATATTGGAGGATATGCTGAGAGCATGCATGCTTGATCTCAAAGGCTCGTGGGAGGATCATCTACATCTGGTGGAGTTCTCTTACAACATCTATCAGGCGAGCATTGGCATGACGCCATTTGTTGCTCTCTACGGGAGGAAATGTCGATCGCCACTGAGTTGGGATGACATTGGTGATAGAGAGCTTTTGGGGCCAGAGATGATAGTCGAAGCAGTTGATGTTGTGCGAGATATCAGAGACAAGCTTCGGATCGCTCAGGACCGTTACAAGCATTGGGCGGATGCTAAACGGCGTCCTCTAGAGTTTCAGCCGGGAGATCATGTATTCCTGAAGATCTCCCCAAATCGAGGAGTGATCCGCTTTGGGAAGTGAGGCAAGCTTAGTCCAAGATACATTGGACCCTTTGATGTGCTAGAGCGAGTTGGAGAAGTAGCTTATCGCTTAGCACTGCCGCCATCCTTAGAGGGAGTTCATGACGTCTTTCATGTGTCTCAGCTCCATCGTTATATCAGCGACCCTTCTCATGCTGTGGACTACTCTGAGATTACAGTTCGACCAGATCTGACGTACGAGCAGCAACCGGCGGAGATTCTAGATCGACGCCAGAGAATCCTCAGGAACCGGACTGTTAGTCTAGTCAAGGTGATGTGGCGTCGTGACTCACCAGGAGAGTCCACCGGGGAGCGGGAGGATGAAATGCGAGAACGTTATCCATATTTGTTCTCTGCTCTTTAGTGGATAAGAATTCCGAGGACGGAATTTTTCTTAAGGTGGGTAGAATGTAACGACCAGTATTTCTAGGCATCTTGATTTCGTTGTGTGCTCGTACTTTTGTTTTGATTATCCGGATGTTTTCGTGCGCGAGTCCTACTTCTACGCGTCGACGCGAGCGCGTCTTGGATTTTTAATTTTTACCATGGCGTGATTAATTAAATTTTACCCCTAACTATTTACCCTAATTAATTGGTTGATTAACCTACCTAACCTATTGAATCCCACCGAATGCATTGGTGAGATCCAACTAACGTTTTCAATCCGTTTCCCCCACAACCAGCCTCCCCTTTAATTTGTCTCCCTACATTATTTCCTATATCAGCGTACACACGGCATCAACGACAGCAGCAAGAAATCATCCACAAACCCTCTTCCCTACTGAGCCAAATCAAAACAACCCACAAATTCAGCATCAAATCCCAAACCAAATCAAACAATCAGCCACAAATCCACACCAAATCAACCCAAATCAGCAATTCCAAATCAAAATCAAACTGAAAACAGAAAAGGAGGAGAAGAGAGATCTGAAATATTTTCAGATCGAATCAAAAACAAATCCAAATACAACAACCCAACTCTCTCTCCCCGTGCTCCAGGCCGCCGCCCTAGCCGCCGCCGCATCCGCCTTTGCCGTCGCTGCCCCTTGCCGCAGCCGCAGCAGCCGCCTGGTGCCCTAGCCTGCGCCGCCGCCGCCTGATGCCCTAGCCGCCGCCCGCCGCATTTCAAGACGCCGCCGAGCCCTCTGCCGAAGCCCCTCCCTCTGCCGTGAGCCTGCAACGAAAAAGAAGAAGAAGAAGAAAGAGTCAGAAGCTGAAGCTCAAAAGAAAGAAAAAAAGAGAGAACAGGAGAGAAAAAAAGGAATAAAGAGAAGAAGAAGACAGGAGAAGATGAGGATAAGAAGAGGAGAGAGGTGAAATGTTATTTGGTTTTCTAATGGGTTAAGTTTTCCTATTGGGATTGGGCTTTCATATTTCTTATTGGGTTTGGATATTATAAAATGAATATGATTTAATTGAGTATTGGGTATTGGGTATACTCTTTTGGGTTTTAAAGTTAGCTTATTGGGTAATATTTCTTATTGGGTTTTATTTGTTCTTGGATTTATTCTTATTGGGTTTAAGATGTTAATGGGTTTGGGGTATCATGTTATTGGGTATGTTTGGGTAACATTATCTTGTTGGGTTTAGATATAACTAGCTTATTGGGCTTTTAATGGGTTTTGGGTTCAAACAAATTTAAACCATGTTATTGGGTTGGGTTTATTAAAACTAGTAAGTTAGCCTAGGTTGTTAGTAATGTTAGTATTATAGGGTGTTAGTTTAATTAATTGCGTTCGACTAGCTTATTGTTTGTTTAATAACGCAGATACGTCGCGTATTTTCCATAAATTGCTTGGACACCCAAAACCATCCCAGTCAGGCAAGTGTGCTACTTTGAACTGTTAATCTTTTAAATTGTTACTTCATTTAAAAGTTGTTTTCCCTTGCCTTAAAGTACGTTAAATCTCAATACGCGTCACTTCATGCCATACACACACCTGATTAGAACACACTCTTGAATTGCTTAGTACTATGGACATTGACGGAACACTTTGAACATCTTGAACTCGTAAAATCGTTTGCTTCAAGGCAAACATCTCGATTTCGTGAACACGTGCATTCATGATTAGGCTGGCATGTGTTTCAGCACATTTTCGGGTGGGGTTAGGGTTGAGCGGTCGCTAAGCGTATGAAAGAGTCATGTCTTTAAGAACACCACTTATACGGTGGGTTAGTATCAATCGCGATTATACCCCCGCGAGAAGAATGACTTACTCATCACGTCTTAAAGGCGAGAACCCTAAGCATGTTAGATAAACATTGCATGAAAATGAAAATAATTGTCACAAATCTAGTCATACTTTAAAACTGCCACATTCGTTTTAAATACATTAGAACTGTTAAGTTGCTTTAAAGTTTGTAGAACTGCCATGCTTAAAATTATTTTACTTTTCTCTTTAAATTTGTTATAACCATGTTTAATGCTTCATATTTCATTTTTATTCGTACACCTTGCCTTGGGTCGTCTAACATTTTCTTGCAGACCCTTGCTGACATACATTCGTGTTTTTGGAATGTATGTCAGATCCCGAGCATGCATACCAAGAGGATCTGTTTGAGACACCTGACTTGGAAAGTCAGGAATTTGCTGTTGACGCTGAGTCACTCCCCGCGGAGGACTAGAGCACGGACTACTGCTGTTCCACGCTGGATTTGCTACTTGTATCTTTTATTGATGTATGTCGCTGTTGTATTTCTTTGGCCCTGCTGAGGCCTTGTCTTGTAATTTTTATTCCTGCGTGCGAACTTCTGGATTGTGGCATGTAATTTAATAATGCTTTTTATTGTTCTGGAAAGCAAGCAAGAACCCTGCAAGTTGTTATCACAGACGCGTAATGAACTCGAGCTTCACCGCTCCAGTTCATGCGGACCTTTGTAACGCTCTCGCTTCCACCGTTTTTGGGAAGCGGGGCGTGACAAATTCATTTTCAATTATTACTTTTTTGGCTTAACGAATTAATTTTCTATACAAACATTATCAAAATAATTTCAAACTTCTACAGTAGCATCATATGACCATTTAGGGCTCCCCACATTAATGTCGTAATTTTCTGATATCAAATCGAACTAGAACCCGCAAACCCGCTTTCTAAATGTTTTGGCCTAAAACTAGTATCTCCGTAGTTCAAACCCTAAAATGGATCACGTATTCGTGATCCTCGCGAAGATACGATCCCGTGGATATGTTTACGTAATTTTTCGGAGTCGTATGCGTAAACGGGTTTGTATTTCCTTCGGTTTTGCTAATTACATTCACTAATGACTTTTTACTCTTACTAATCACTTTTACTAATTAACTTTTACTCTAATTAATATCCTAGATCTACCCCTAATCACTACCCTAACCATACCCACTTAAACCCACCGTTTGTTGTGGGTGAGATCCAACCCCAAATTGATTAGCTATTATTATTATTATTATTATTATTTATTATTAATTACTTTTATTTCCTAGAACCTATATATAGTTATTAATGCACAGCTTCTCAAGGCACACAGTATCTCTCTCTTCTATTTCTTATTCATAACTTAGGCTAAGCCTCACTTTTGCGTCTCCTTCACAAACCCACTCTCTCCGGTTCTCTCTCTAAACCCAACCCAGGATAACCCATTATCAAACCCCCCTTCATTATAAACCCACACATCATTTCACCTCTCTCTCTGTCTTTCTCCTTTAAAAAAACCCCAACGTACCCCGCGGAAAACCCCTCGCTCTCTACACCCTCTCCCTCTCTTCCGCTCTTCCCCCTCACCGGCGGTTTCGTTCGAAGCCCGCCCATCGCCGGCAACCTCCTGAGGTCGCCGCCTTCCTCCGAGCTTCGCCGTCTCCGAACCCACGCTCCACACCTTCGCCCGACGCCGACGAACGCTGCCTCCGCCCGCAGAGCTCCCGTCGTCGCCCGCCGTCACACCGCCGCCTCGACAACCCCCCGTCACTGCCACAGAAGCGCCAATGCCCCGTCATCCCGCCTCGCCGTCGACAGGAGCCTCCGCCGTAGCTCCTCTATCCTCAGCTGCTGCCACGGCAGCCTCCAACCTCCGGAGCTCCGACTGCCCGACGCACCTCCGCCGTACGCCGCTTCGAGGATCCCGCTCGTCGCCACGCCATCAAGCCGCTCCGAGCTCCCGCCACCGCAGCAAGCCTCGCCGCTCCATTCCGCTGCGAGCGCCGCCCTTTCGCCGCCGTGTTCCGCCGCGCGCCGCCGCCCCGCCTCGACGCTGCTACCCCGCCTCCCTCCGTCGAGCGACAGACCCCCCCTCTCTCCGTTGCATGCGGAAAAGAGCGTAAGGCGAAGTTTTAATAACGTATTTTCTTAAATACATATTGGTATATTAATAAATACGGTATATTATAAAATATTATATAAGGTTTTAATGGTTTTAAATTCATAGCAAATTATATACAGACCAGAAAAATGTGAGACTAGCCCCAGAAAATCGAAAATAATATTCTGGATCCAATGGCGCTGGTCTCATCTCGATCAGACGCCTAGTTTTTCCAAAATAAATTTTTAACCCTAAAACTTAAATACGTAAAATTCTTTCTAAAATCTGTAACTCCTTCCTTTCACGTACACTGATACGTGATAAAAATATATGTTATAGTACTCTTCGAGACGATCGTTTTGACCGTCACTTGAATATTTCCGACTAGTATTGCATCCGAAATAAATTATGGAAGAATTACGTTACTTAAGTAAATTGGATTTTAAAAGTGATTTTTGAGCTTCTGAAAATTATAAAAAAAATAACAGAGGCTTCTGAAAATATTTTCCTCTTGCAGTAAAATAATATTCTTAATTTTCAGCATATATAAAAATTTAGAACGTTTTCCGACACCGTTTCAACCAGTTTTAAAAATCAAAACGGTCAAAGTATTTAGATAGAAATGTCGTGTTCTCTAATCAGTTATCTTTGTGTTGCAGGTACAAATTCTTGTGCACTAGCTTCCGTGGAAGCCCTAGTTCCATTTCCGGCTTGCTACGACGGCCTTGAATTTTGTAAGTCACGACAGATTCTAAACTTAGAAAATTAGTTAAATGTACTCGTATGAACTGGTAGAACACCACTTATAGCCTCAGAATGGCTATTGACTTGAACCGAACTAGAAACCTAATCTAATAGGAAAGTAATCAACCAAAGATTACTTTACCAACTTTCAATTTTGGTGGTTGTAGCACACAACCACCAACTTGGGTAAATTGTGTGCTAAACCACACTATCACGTGCTCGAAGCACGGAAGTGACACTTCTAATGTTGGAGTTGTATCCAGTGTGCTTTGGCACAGTCTGTTTTGGAACGAGATTCCTACTTTCTGGTTTTCAATAAGAAAGTCAACCAGTTGTCTTGGTTTGACTAGTAACATATGAAATATCTTGTGGAACTTTTGGTAAAGGACATGTACTTAACACATCACCGGGGTTTGGGGTAACTCATAGTTTGAGAGAGTGCGGGAGTGACTAGAGTTCATTTACATGTCTAGCTGCCTGGGTTTCGACATCCTGTCTAGCTGCCTGTGTTTCGGCAAACAAAATATGCCACTTTGCCAGTATCCTGTCTAGCTGCCTGGGTTTCGGCATTCGTCTGGGTAAGCACACCCAGGCAAGAGATGAACTCAACGGTCACATATTGCACCCTCCGACTTGAGTCACGTAGTTACTTTTGCACGGTTACCGTATTTTACTTGTCGTACTTTTAGCTACATGATTAGCCTGTTACACTTGCACTCCCACGTTCAGTTCTCTCCTTTCTGTGTTTACTTTTTACCACTCAGTTGTTCAGTACTTTACTTTTCACCCTGGTCAGTTTATACGCAGTTACTTTTGTCATACTTGTACACTGCTTCTTTTCTATATTTAGAATTTTTGTGACTTACCTACGGTTCCATTTATGGCACCGGCAGACGACGACCTGATCGAGGAGGTTGCCCCCCGAGCTCGAAGAGCTTGAGTTTGACCCGGAGGATGCAGAGTTTTAGCTGCTTTTCTGTTGGTGTATGTGTTGTACTGTATATTTCCATTTCATATTTCTTTTCCGTACTTCCTTTATGTATTTGTATGAGAGAGTGCTGGTTGTACTTTAAACTTGGACTGTAATAATGGGTGTAAGCTGATTGAGTGTTTGGTACATCTCTGGATTATGGCTATGCTAATTTCACTGGTAAACTACAAGACCTGTAAATATATCAAATAAGTAACGGGTCCTTGAGAGCGGGTCATTACAAGTTTGGCGGCTCATACATGTCCACGCAAAATACCTCGTAAACAGTATAGTATAATCAGGATGTACCGTATACGATACTCGACTAAGTTGACATTTTTCTATGTATGCAAGTTTGACACTCAAGCCGATGGACGAAAACACCTCGGAGAGCCCCAATGGAGCTGACCAATCTGGAGCCAGCAACCAGACCAGCAACGGACCACCTCCATCGGTGCATCAGACTTCCGATATCGTGTTGTAAGAGGTAGGTGCCCCTCCTCGAAGGTCGCCACCTCCAAAACTGTTGGACCCAGCCGTCAACCATCATCCAACCAGATGCATCGCCCAACCCAGCAGACCCAATTCAAGTGACAAGCACAACGACGTCCAGCGTGTCACCATTGTGGTAGGCCCGGACATGTGAAATCAAAGTGCCGATGGTACCTGAATCTTTGCCTGATTTGTGGGGCAGAGGATCATCTTGCTAGAGATTGCTCAGATACAAGCGCACGAGTTACTACCACTGCCACAGCTGATACCTCTGCCAGGAGTACCCCGCAGCGACCACCACCACATGCTCAGCAACGTTAACCACTCCCTCCTCAGCATCAAGTGTACCAGCAGACCCGACGACAGGTGCCACCCTCGAGGCGCCAATCTTATACAATGACGGAAGAAGAGGCCGAGGCTACAGACCAAGTAATCACAGGTACGAGATACCCCACTAAGCTACATACTCTAGTATTTAGAAATTGTAAGCTTAGACATGATTCTCATAATCGTAGGCACTGTCTTAGTAGCCGGTGAACTTTCCATCACATTATTCGACTCGGGAGCTACACATAGCTGCTTGGCGAGTCGTTTCGTCAACACACATGCCATCTCTGTTGAACCTCTGACTTCCCATTGGAAGGTCGAGACCGCTGGCGGTTCCCTACCGGTAACCAGCGGATGCCTTCACTGCTCTGTAGTGATTTGTGGACGAGACCTTTTTGCCGACTTTATGGTAATAGAGATCCAAGCTTCGATGCTGTCCTTGGAATGGATTGGTTAAGGACATTTCATGCCCCAATTGACTGTCGTCAAATGAGGGTAGAATTCGAAATACCCAATCATCCTAAGTTCGAGTTCGACAACGGAAGCGAATCGAAGGACGCTCAGAAGTATTTGAGGATGGTGCTTGAGACGAGCCAAACCCGACGTGCAAGTGTAGGCTGTTGAGTCTTATTTCATCCTTCTTGAACTCGTATTTCTCTTTTAAACCCTTACTTTCATCTTGTACCCGACTTTCCACGGGTTTGAATCCTTTTCCCACATACCACCTCCCCCTCATTATTGCCTTTTGTCCTCATCCTCTCCTCGAGCCCCGGTCCTGCCTAACCTAGCCTACCCTACCCTACCCTATTGTCTACTTTCGGCGTCCCTTTTTAAACCCCTCTTCTTCTTCCTCACCAAGCCATCCCGTGGCTTTCCCTTCGCCCGACATCACCCTCTCCTCCACCCGCCTCTCTCCCAGCGAGACCAACCCATCTCGCCTCGAGTTCCCCCGACCTCACCCGAAGCTCCACCACTCCACCCCATTCCGGCGGCACCCGCCACGTCTAGCAGTCGCAGCCGTCGTCGCCATGGTTCGACAGCCGCCGATGGCCCACCTACGATTTTGGGGATTGTTGGGCTTAGCGACAACTCTCGTTGCCACCCTCGCTGTTGCAGTGTGGTTGAGATCTTGGTAAGTCGCTGTTCTTGGTGTTTTTTCGAGCTCCTTGTCCTGGGTCTTACCCCTTAAGGTGCTTCGCTTCGTTTCCTTCTTGGGTCCACTCCTTCGTGTTTGTTGGACCGTGAGTTATTGGTCGTTGAAGTGTTTAGGGTTGATGGTGATAACCGTGGATGTCAACCAATGGAGTTGGCAATGAGTATCATTGGGGATGAGTATTGGCTGCTATTGGTCTTAGGTGTTGAAGTTGGATGTCAGTCTTGTGCTTGGATTTGAGAGACAGTTTTGATGCAAGCTTGTTGGATGTTATGGAAATTGCTGGAAGAAGTGGTAGTGATAATTTTGATCCTTGAAAGTTGGCCTTATATTTGCCTTTTGGTATCGATCTGGATATTGGTTTGTAATTGGGTATCATGGCTGTTGGTGTCTTTTTGTTCGGTTGGTTAAGGTGTAACAACGCGAATGCATATGGATTAGTCGTTACGTTTTTGTATGCTATATTGATGATTTACTTGGTTAAGACCAAGTAGTCATCATTAGCATGAGTTGAAAAATTTAAAACTTTATGTTCTTCCTTTTTATGTGGTTTATATAGCTTGCTACTAACTTATTACCTCAGGTTCGAAGTTCGAACATATGTCATCATCATAATAGTCCTCATTTTCATGTGATGCCATTATCTCATCTTAATTTTGGCTACTTGAAAAGTCGAGATAATTACCATGATGATACTGGTCTCAGGACTAATTTTGGAAACTATAGGGATGTCTATAGTATGTATTCATAAACATCACCTCTTGTTGTCTAGATGCTGTGATATAACATTATATTTCATATTATTTTTCTATCATTTATTTGCTTGAGCTTCTTCATAACAACAATTATTTGTTTTAGTAAGTTTGATAAATTCCGAGGACGGAATTATTTTAAGGAGGGTAAGATATAACGACTAGTATTTTTCAACACATCAATTTACGTATTAACGTATTTTTAACATTTTAAAATTTCTTTTTAACGATTAGTCAAGAGTTTTATATTAAAACTGATTTCAAAAATTTCCTATAAAAATGTTTTGAAGCATTAGATTAGTTATAGTGTATTTCGGTAAGTTTGGAATTAATCAAATACCTCTAAACGATTTAGATAAAAATTCATTTTCAATTATTACTGTTTTGGCTTAACGAATTAATTTTCTATACAAACATTATCAAAAAGATTTCAAACTTCTACAGTAGCATCATATGACCATTTAGGGCTCCCCACATTAATTTCGTGATTTTTTGATATCAAATCGACATAGAACCCGCAAACCTGCTTTCTAAACGTTTTGGCCTAAAACTAGTATCTCCGTAGCTCAAACCCAAAAATGGATCTCATATTCGTGATCCTCGCGACGATACGATCCCGTGTGTATGTTTTCGTAATTTTTCGGAGTCGTATGCGAAAACGAGTTTGTATTTCCTCTGGTTTTGCTAATTACATTCACTAATGACTTTTTACTCTTACTAATCACTTTTACTAATTAACTTTTACCCCTAATCACTACCCTAACCCTATCCACTTAAACCCACCGTATGTTGTGGGTGAGATCCAACCCCAAATTGATTGGCTATTATTATTATTATTTATTATTATTATTAATTACTTTTATTTCCTTAAACCTATATATAGTTACTAATCCTCATCTTCTCAAGGCACACAATATCTCTCTCTTCTATTTCCTATTCATAACCCAGGCTAAGCCTCACTTTTGTGTCTCCTTCACAAACCCACTCTCTCCCGTTCTCTCTCTAAACCCAACCCAGGATAACCCATTAACCCCCCTTCATTATAAACCCACACAGCATTTCACC
This sequence comes from Scilla litardierei, assembly GCA_030789695.1. Taxonomy (NCBI): domain Eukaryota; kingdom Viridiplantae; phylum Streptophyta; class Magnoliopsida; order Asparagales; family Asparagaceae; genus Scilla; species Scilla litardierei. The sequence continues at coordinate 124,352,051 of CM061142.1, forward strand.
TCTCTCTCTCTCTCTCTCTCTCTCTCTCTCTGTCTTTCTCCGTTCAAAAAAAAAACCCAACGCAGCTTGCGGAAAACCCCCCGCTCTCTACACTCACCATCTCTTCCGCTCTTCCCCTTCACAGGTGGTTTCGTTCGACGCCCGCCCATCGCCGACAACCTCCCGAGGCCGCCGCCTTCCTTCGAGCTTCGCCGTCTCCGAACCCACGCTCCACCTTCGCCCGACGCCGACGAACACCGCCTCCGCCCGCAAAGCTCCCGCCGCCGCCCGTCGTCACACTGCTGCCTCGACAACCCCCGGTCACCGCCGCAGAAGTGCCAGCGCCCTGTCAGCCCGCCTCGCCGTCGACAGGAGCCTTCGCCGTAGCTCCTCCGTCCTCAGCCGCTCGCCACGGCAGCCTCCAACCCCCGGAGCTCCGACTGCCCGACGCACCTCCTCCGTACGCCGCTTCGAGGATCCCGCTCGCTGCCACGCCCTCGAGCAGCTCTGAGCCACCACCACCGCAGCAAGCCTCGCAGCTCCCTTCCGCCGCAAGCGCCGCCCTGTCGCCGCCGTGTTCCGCTGCGCGCTGCCGTCTCGCCTCGTCGCCGCTGCCCCGCCTCCCTCTGTCGAGCGACAGACCCCCCTCTCGCCGTTGCATGCGGAGAAGAGCGTAAGGCGAAGTTTTAATAACGTATTTTCTTAAATACGTAGTGGTATATTAATAAATACGGTATATTATAAAATATTATATAATGTTTTAATGGTTTTAAATTCATAGTAAATTATATACAGACCAGAAAAATGTGAGACTAGCCCCAGAAAATCGGAAATAATATTCTGGATCCAATGGTGCTGGTCTCATCTCGATTAGACGCTTAGTTTTTTCAGAATAAATTTTAACCCTAAAACTTAAATACGTAAAATTCTTTCTAAAATCTGTAACGTCTTACTTTCACGTACACTGATACGTGATAAAAATATATGTTATAGTACTCTTTGAGACGGTCGTTTTGACTGCTCACTTGAACATTTCCGACTAGTATTGCATCCGAAATAAATTATGGAAGGATTACGTTACTTAAGTAAATTGGATTTTAAAAGTGATTTTTGAGCTTCTGAAAATTATAAAAAATAACAGAGGCTTTTGAAAATATTTTCCTCTTGTAGTAAAATAATATTCTTCATTTTCAGCATATATAAAAATTTAGAACGTTTTCCGACACCGTTTCAACCAGTTTTAAAAATCAAAACGATCAAAGTATTTAGATAGAAATGTCGTGTTCTCTAATTAGTTATCTTTGTGTTGCAGGTGCAAATTCTTGTGCACCAGCTTCCGTGGAAGCCCTAGATCCATTTCCGGCTTGCTGCGACGGCCTTGAATTTTGTAAGTCACGACAGATTCTAAAGTTAGAAAATTAGTTAAATGTACTCGTATGAACTCGTAGAACACCACTTATAGCCTCAGAACGACTATTGACTTGAACCGAACTAGAAACCTAATCTAATAGGGAAGTAATCAACCAAAGATTACTTTACCAACTTTCAACTTTGGTGGTTGTAGCACACAACCACCAACTTGGGTAAATTGTGTGCTAAACCACACTATTACATGCTCGAAGCATAGAAGTGACACTTCTAATGTTGGAGTTGTATCCAGTGTGCTTTGGCACAGTCTGTTTTGGAACGAGATTCCTACTTTCTGGTTTTCAATAAGAAAGTCAACCCGTTGTCTTGGTTTGACTAGTAACATTTGGAACATCTTGTGGAACTTTCGATAAAGGACATGTAATTGACACATCACCAGGGTTTGGGGTAACTCATAGTTTGAGAGAGTGCAGGAGTGATTAGAGTTCATCTACATGTCTAGCTGCCTGGGTTTCGGCATCTTGTCTAGCTGACTGTGTTTCGGCAAACAAAATATGCTGCTTTACTAGATTCCTGTCTTGTTGCCTGGGTTTTCGGCATTCCTCTGGGTAAGCGCACCCATGCAAGAGATGAACTCAACGGTCACATATTGCACCCTCCGACTTGAGTCACGTAGTTACTTTTGCACAGTCACCGTACTTTACTTGTCGTACTTTTAGCTACAGGAGTAGCCTGTTACACTTGCACTCACACGTTCAGTTGTTCTCTCCTTTCTATGTTGTTTACTTTTTACCACTCAGTTGTTCATACTTTACTTTTCACTTTGGTCAGTTTGTACGCAGTTATTTTTGTCATACTTGTATACTGCTTTTTATATTTAGAATTGTTGTGACTTACCTACGATTCCATTTATGACACCGACAGACGACGACCTGATCAAGGAGGTTGCCCCCGAGCTCGAAGAGCCTGAGTTTGACCTGGAAGCTACAGGGTTTTAGCTGCTTTTCTGTTGGTGTATGTGTTGTACTATGTATTTCCATTTCGTATTTCCTTTCCGTACTTTCTTTATGTATTTGTGTGAGAGTGTGCTGGATGTTGTACTTTAAACTTGGACTGTAATAATGTGTGTAAGCTGATTGAGTATTTTGTACATCTTTGGATTGTGGCTATGCTGATTTCACTGGTAAACTGCAATACCTGCAATTATATCAAATAAGTAACGGGCCCTCGAGAGCGGGTCGTTACAGTTTGTAAACCCACATGTGTGGTGGTAAGTCTTTGAGAGAGTTTTGGTTGTTTTTGATTTGTAAAAGCCTCAAGGGAGGTGTTCTTGGAGAGGTATTTGTGTAGTTGGAAATTTGTTGCAAGAGAAGCTAGGTGTGTGTAGTTGGAAGCCTTCAATTGAGGCATGTTGCTCTCATTGGTGAGATTGGTTAGTGGAAAATCCCAATAAGAAGGTTGGGGACTGGAGTAGTCCAGGGTGGGTGAACCATGATAAAAATCATCGTGTGTTTGTAATTGCTTTTCTGTGTTGATTTTCTTTTAATTTCTCTTGCAATTAGGTTTTATTTCCGCTACACATCTTATTGCAAGTTAATAGATTTATGGATTAAGTACTTGAGGAGGTCACTCTCTCAAGCGACTTAAGCTCATCTAGAGGGTTTTAATTTTTATTTGTGCATTAATTTTAAGAAACACTAATCACCACGCTGTAGTGTTTAGCTTGCTCTCTTCAGAATCCCCAACAGGCTGTGCACCGCGCTCCTTACCTGCCTGGGCTGCCCCTATCTGGACCCCATGCATGTGCCTGCTGTCTTCCTGGAGGTGCCTGGCTACGAAAAATGGATCCGCCCCAAGCATCCTTGAACTGTCGATTCGTCGTGAGTTTATCATCTACCCTCTGAGCTAGCTCCATCTCCAACAACCCACTCATCCTCTGTAAGCTCAGCTCAGATCGGATGTCGGGCTTGAGCCCCTTCATAAAGCTCCCCATCAATGTCGCCTCGGGTGCCCCCTTCACGTGACCTAAGAGTGCTTCGAATCTCTCCATGTAGTCCTTGATCACGCCATCCTACCGAAAGGCTAGGAGCTGCTTGTGCAAATCTCCTTCTTGGGTGTCTCTAAAATGATCCAGCATATAGTACTTAAATTTTCGCATGATCTCACATGTTGCTAGTGTTCTAAAACAAGTTATATGCGGCCGCATATAAGGATGCGGCCTTTGACCGCATGAAAATTAAGATATGCGGTTGAATTATGCGGTCGGTCGCATAATCGGTCGCATAAATGCTATTTGACCGCATATGTGAATATGCGGGCGCATAATCGGCAACTAAAAAATCCCAACCCATTAAAAAACACGACCCGTTAAACATAAATATCAGTTTTTTTAATTTTAAAGTGCTTATGTTTAACAAGCTTTTGATTTGGACGTAAAACTAAATAGTTATGTTTTGTGTGTAGATTACTTTAGACGTTAGACGTTAGTTATTTTATGTATTAATCGTCATAATGGCGCTGATGTTTTAGTATCCATACTTTTAAAACTTGATATGATTTTTTCCTTATTCCTATCTTTTTTAATTTAATATACACAAACACATATACATAAACTTATTGCTTATTTATATACTAAATTATTCATTTTCGCGTAAACCGCGTAAACTGCATAATTGGCCGCCTAATCCGCTTATGCGCTATACGCTCCTAGACCGCGCGTATAATGAAACCGCCTTTTATAACACTGCTGATGTTGCTATTGTTGTCTCCACTAAAACCAAGACAACACTTTCCTTCTACGTAAACGCCCATTGCCTGCAGCTTCTCCAGCTCCTTAAAATGGTTCACCTCAAAGTATCTCTTCGCTCGGTAGATCCACTCGTAAGGATCTTTCCCTTCGAAAACTGGCATCATCATCTTTCGGACTCGCTCCTCAGGCCTAAACATCCCCTGACCTATTCTTCCCCTTGGCTCCTCGGCTGATCGAAGTGGAATTGTTGATAAGCATTCTGCAAAGCTCCTCCATCCTCCTATGTGCCACCGGCTCCATTATTGTTCCCCCAGCCATCGGACACCGGCCACCCAATCTGGATCTTCACCATATCTGCCAAGCCCCAGAGGTCACCATTGCGAACCCCGTACGCCCAGAAGTGGTCCTCATTCCCCCCAAACGAGGCGTCGAGCTCCGACAGTCCCTCCATATGTGTTGCCGGTTTGCTGGACCCTAGGAAGGGCCCTCCGCCCCTGCCAGCGGCCCGGATTCTGGCTGCAACGGAGCCCTTGAGGCCCGAACTGTTGCAGAAGGGGCTTGCGAGGCCTCTGCTATATCGTAGGGGCAGTGAGGCCTCTGTGGCTGTGCAGGGGGCCTACGACCTCCCTGCTGTAGCGCTAGGGGCTTGTGAGGCCCTCATGAGCTCGCTGGTGGGTCGTGAGGCCCCCAGGAGTTCGATGGGCCCTTGCCGGGGTGTGCCAAGACCCAACGAGGCCCGGCGAAGGCATTTTGAGGCCTAGCGTCCCCCAGCTAGGGTTTTTGGGGGCGGTGGTCATCCTAGGCTCCCGTTGGCCCCGGACGTCCCCTCCCAAGTTTGTGGAGGGGGAAATTGCTCCTACGCCTGACATCCGTCGTCTTCTACCCGTGGATCTTCAAAAACCACCATTCTCCATTTGCCATTGTTCAAAGTCGGCTCCTTTTGTCCAAGATCTGAGGGGTTTTCCACAAAGTCTTTACTATTAGGCTTCTTCTCGCGACGTGGTTGGCATTGGATCTCCAAGAGCTCCTTCAACATAGATTCTATCGACGAACATCTTTCCTTGAGAGATTCCATTGCACTTTCCAATTTTAGATTTTGCTCCTTTAGGGTTTCGACTTCCCTTCCATATTTCTGATCCAAGCATTGATCTTCTCCCCTGATCTTGTTCCCGCCATGTGGATCTTGAGCTCTGATAGAAATTTGATGGGAAATCTTGGGTTTGAGAGAATAAAAATGGGATTTTGATATATTTGAGGAAAGGAAAATACAAGATATGGGTTTCTTTCTAGAGGAAACCAACTTTCCAAGCTTTATATTTAAGAGATATTTTGATCTCCCTTAGGCTAGGGTTCTACTCTCTAATCTAAGATTTTCTTCTCCAAATAAGCATAAAACCCATAGCTTTTCTTCCCAAAACATAAGTAGAATAGATATGCCTGAAATTACAAATAACACCCCGAAAACCCAAAATGTGCAGAATGACCCAAAATTTCACAAATTTGCCATTGGGCTAATTAGCCATCCTACAATCCACCCAACGCCGGCTCCTCTGATAGGTAATCCCATCAGCCAATTTCTTAGGTTGCACTACGAAGGTTTTTTTTCACTTAGTTCTTTGTAACGAAATGTAGTCTTAAAGTCTTTGGATAAGCGTCATGTCTAAGCGAGCAACTAATCATCAGAATCATGCAAATTAAGATAAACTCATCACTAAAGATATTTTTCTCATATTTTACACATCGCTGGGTGTATCCCTTCGCCATGATGCATTCCTTAAAACTATCTATTGACCAGCCAGCCTTTTTCTTGATTTTTAAGACCCATTGTATCTAGCTTCCACATCCTACCAAGTTCCAGACTTGATTTGTTCGTATTGACTCCAAGTTTTCGTTCATGGCTGCCTACATCCATTCATATTTGGTCCAAAAGAGTCACATTAACTGATTAAGGCTCAACATCATCTAGTGGAGTAACCACCTTGCATTCTCACTTTTCTATTCCAACGTGTCGATAGGGGTAACACCATGTTGGCTTTGTCAAAGCTATTGGAATCACTGCGATGGTGGCATATCACCTTGTACAGGGGGCATTGCATGTACTTTTTCCCAAGTATAGAATATGGTTAGATGGAAGTGTTGCCTTTTTTAGGTTGACAAAGTCCTACATCTTGGCTCATTTATCCAAGCTCATGAATTCTTCCTTAAGAAATTCATATTTCGTGACTCGAGCTCAGAAGAGTCCCATCTTGATCATGCTTTTCTAAAAATATGTATACCTTTCACTCTTTTGAATAGCGTAAAAATATACACTTCTTTTCTTACGGTCCTGCCATTTCATTTAAATGAGAATTGTACATATATGACGCGAACTCCATAGCAGCAAATGATCCTGATTAAGTATATTGCCAGTTTATAGTTGGTAGGGTGTGGGCTCTACTCATTTCGAAGGGAATCAGTTCAATACATATGTAGCAGTTTACAATGCATATCCTTAGAACGCTATAGAAAGCGATGTCTGCATCATCATGTATCAAACCATGTCTAGCAAGGTCATTCCTTCTTTTTGCTGTTAGGAGTATATGTATAGGGTCTTTAGTGCTTATTTCCCTTTGCCTGTACTCTATATATATCGGGATATTGCCCTTGGAATAATACAAGAGAGTTTATTCCTAATATGGTATCAGAGCTAGGTTTAACCTAAACCCTAGCCGTCTTTTTGCTCTCTCCCCCGCCGCGTCTCCCACCCGCCGTCTTGCCCTAGCCGAGTCGCGCCGCCACCGCGAGTTGGGCAGCCGCGTCTCGCGCCCACGCGCGGCGCGTGGGCGCGGAAGCAGCAATCGCCCGCCCACGCGCCTGCCACGCGCCTTCCGCGCCCACGCGCCTTCCGCGCGCCTTCCGCGCGTTCGCATCGCGCCGCGCGTTCGCGCCGCCTCCGGCCCTTGCAATTTGGAGGCGATCTGTGTCTGCCTTCTACTGCCGGCCTGTCGGCCGGCCCCCGCCGCCGGCTTCTTCTCGATCACTCTCTGATCTCGACCCCCCATGGGCTGAGATCTATTGATTTGGTGGTTTCCTGTTGATCTGCGCCTGTCCAGATCTGTTTTGCTTCGATCCCCTTTTTCTTGTGGGGTCAGATCCCGGCGTCTGCTTCTGTCCTCAGCGACTAGTTGGCGTCTGGTCGGAGAACTTCTTCTCTCCGGTCGGTGTTCCCTCGTTCTCGCCGGTATTCTTGCTTAGATCTCACTCCACATTGGCGTCTGGTCGGTGCTGGTCTAGGCGTCAACTACGATTCAGTGGTTTTGGGCTGAGACGCCCACCCTGACCATGGCTTCCGTTGCAGCTGCAAGCTCCGGCTCTCCTTGTGCAGATGGCCTCCGTGGTATCGGATCTGGCCCCCTTACCTCTAGGGTGCATCCGGGTTCCCTGACCGCTTCTGGAGCTGTAGTTGAAGGTGAGGCCCCCTTGTGCCCTCAGTCCGTCCGCGACCGATCCGCCGATCCGAGTCTCCATCCGCCTCCGTCCGAGTCCTGCCGCGCCCGCGCCCGCGCCGCGCCACGCGGCGCTCCTGGCCCCAGGCCGTGGGTCTGTCGTCACTTGGCGTTTCTGACCCCAAGTGCCGTCACTTGGCCGTGGTTTTGCCGATTGATTCTCGATCGATTCTCGATCTACTGCGGTTCTTCTCGCTGGGCTCCCTCCGATCTGTCTGATCTGATCTTCGACTTGTAGATCTGCACCTGTGGGATTCAGCCCTGCTCTTCGACTTGCTGACTTGCAGATCTGTCTTCTGATCGGGTCGGAGCTTCGGATTCTTGGCTGCCTTCTCGCTAGTCTCCCTCCGATCTGTCTTCTGATCGGGCAAGAGCTTTGGATTATCGGTCTCCGCACCGCGCTTCCGCCTGCTTCGGGCCCGCCGCGCCTCCGCCTGCTTCGGTCCGCGCCGCGCCTCCGCCTGCTTCGGGCCGCGCCGCGCCTTCGGGCCGCGACTCGCCTTCGGCCGCGACTCGCCTTCGGCCGCGACTCGCCTTCGGCCGCGCCTCGCCTTCGGGCCGCGCCGCGCCTCCGCCTGCTCCGCGCCGCGCCGCCGTCTGCTTCGGGCCGCGCCGCCGCCTGCTTCGGGCTGCGCCGCGCTTCAGCCTGCTTCGGGCCGCGCCTCCGCCTGCTTCTGCAATCTAGCCTCCGCCTCCTACGGATCTACCTCTTCATAAGCACAGTTTTTTTTATCTTTCCAAACTCAGTGTTGTTGATCCACCATGAGTTTGAGGGGGGGGTGGGGGGGGTGGGTGTTAGGAGTATATGTATAGGGTCTTTAGTGCTTATTTCCCTTTGCCTGTACTCTATATATATCGGGCTATTGCCCTTGGAATAATACAAGAGAGTTTATTCCTAACATTTGCAACCTATTTTTTTGTGAAATGTATGGAACGGTAAGTTGTCAATAGATTCCCTTTATTTCATAGAGTTCATTGAGCTCGTCTGACATGTAAACACTGCATGGGTCATTTTCAAGCGTCTTAACATGTCTAGAAAAGTGGTTCTCAACCCTCGCTAAGTACCTCTTGAAACATTCAAATGCATTAGTTTTATGAGTGATCAAGTGAACGTGACATGCTCTTCATAAAAATACAGATTAATTTAATTCTGTATAAGCTTAAATACAGAAAGCAAATTGTGACAGATTCTTGGAATATGCAGCATATCTTAGAGCAATGTATTTACTCCGAAATCTAACAAAATGCTCCTGATGCCGTTGGCATTTATGCTGGACTCGTTTCCCATAATAGTTTGTTATCTTTTGAGATCCGTATATGCTTTACGAATATCCTTTTGTTCTAGATTATGGGGTCTGTGCAACCTGAGTTTGCAATCTACAAATAACTAGAATAAGAATATGCCATTTAACTACAACTGCAAATAAATGCATCGTTGGGGTTTTAAAGGGTACCTTTGCCTTCTTTAGCTTCATTCCATTACGTGTAAAGTGGCCTCGCTTTCTACAATTGAAGCATGCATCGTTACATTTTAACTTAAGTTGAGCACTTCCCGTGCTTCGTCTTTTTCTTAGAAACTATCTTGGTCTTGCGCGAGACCTTACGCTTTGCCACTAGCTTGCGCTCGCCCTTGGCCTTTATATTATTGACATGTGTTTTAGATTTTGTTGCCACCTGGTGCTCGGCTTCTAACTCGATAGGTTTTATGTGTCTGTCAAGGAATGCAGCGCAGCTACGGTATACTACTTATTTAATAGATGGTTTCCTACTGCTTTCATAAACTTTCAGTTGGAAAGCTTGGAGTCGCCACAGACATCGCGTGTCTGTGGTCATGCCGAACCTTGTCAAGGAATGCAGCGTAGCTACGGTATACTACTTATTTAATAGAGGGTTTCCTACTGCTTTCATGAACTTTCAGTTGGAAGGGTTTCCTAGCTTATTTAATAGAGGGTTTCCTACTGCTTTCATGCACTAAGCTACGGTATACTACTTATTTAATAGAGGGTTTCCTACTGCTTTCATGCAGTAAGAACCTTGTCAAGGAATGCAGCGTAGCTACGGTATACTACTTATTTAATAGAGGGTTTCTGATACGATCCGGATGATCGATCAATTAATTTCAGATTTAAAAGAGGAAAAAAAAATAAAAAGAGGAATTTTTATAGAATTTTCAGCGAAGAACAATAGATAAATTGGGCCTCTTTCGAGACGAAGCCTTATCTCCTAGCTTTGGATGAACGGATCAAAGCCTAAGAACCCTCACAATTGATACATAGTTGTTCTTCACAAATAAGCATATCCTCACCCTAGCCCACGCCCTCACTTATATAATATTTAGGCGTGGTGCGTACAGCAAAACTAGCAAAACTTATTGTGTATAAAGAAACTTCGTCCAAACAGTCGGTGTGCATAGCAATTACTCCTTCGGCCTCCTCTCATACGTAATGATCGCATCATTACTCCGCCCCTAAAAGAGCCACCTTGTCTTCAAGGTGGTGCATGAAGTCCGCGGAGGCCCTACTCCAAATGCGCGCAAGCCTCCTGGATCAAAAGGATGAAAATGATCTCCACCGTTTTCACTTCCGTTCTGAAGAAATACAGATCTGAAAGATTCATATATGACATTTTGAAGATTTGGATCTGAAAATTTCAGATCTGGATCTGAAAATTCCAGATCTGGATCTGCGACTTCCAGATCTGGATCTGCGACTTCCAGATCTGGATCTGCGACTTGAAGATCTGGATCTGCGACTTGAAGATCTGGATCTGCGACTTGAAGATCTGGATATGCGACTTCCAGATCTGGATCTGCGACTTCCAGATCTGGATCTGCGACTTCCAGATCTGGATCTGAGAATTCCAGATCTGGATCTGAGACTTCCAGATCTGGATCTGAGACTTCCAGATCTGGATCTGAGACTTCCAGATCTGAAAATTCCAGATCTGGATCTGACACTTCCAGATCTGGATCTGAGAATATTCCAGATCCGGATCTGAGACTTCCAGATCCGGATTTGATTCAAGCGTGGAATCACCCTGATTCTCTTCCTCTTGGATCTTCTTGATGCGATCTCCTCCCTTCCTGGCCGTTAGGGTTTGTAACATCTCCATTATCTTCGAAATTGACGCCATGACTTCCTTCAATTCTTGGAGATCGCGTCCCGTCTGCGCGGCTTCCCTCCTCATGGTCCGAAGTTGTTGTAGCAAATCACCCATAGATCGTAGATGCTCTGATACCAATTTGACGAAGCCCTATCTCCTAGCTTTGGATGAACGGATCAAAGCCTAAGAACCCTCACAATTGATACCTAGTTGTTCTTCACAAATAAGCATATCCTCACCCTAGCCCACGCCCTCACTTATATAATGTTTAGGCGTGGTGCGTACAGCAAAACTAGCAAAACTTATTGTGCATAAAGAAACTTCGTCCAAACAGTCGGTGTGCATAGCAATTACTCCTTCGGCCTCCTCTCGTACGTAATGATCGCATCAGTTTCCTACTGCTTTCATGAACTTTCAGTTGGAAAGCTTGGAGTCGCCACGTACATCGTGTGTCTATGGTCATGTCGAACCTTGTCTTGAGAGCATATTAAAGATCCTTTAATATGCAGCTTATCAGTAAGAACCTTGTCTTGAGAGCATGTCGAACCTTCTTACTGCTAACCTTGTCTTGAGAGCATATTAAAGGTGCAATCATCAAACTCTTGGATGCTGTTATCATCATCTATGCAGCTTAGCAGTAAGAAGCAAATGCTCGTGCTCCCTTGTATTTTCGGACATTATTCGGTGCGTTGCTTTTGAGATTTGACACTTAATTGAGATTCATTACAGGCAGTTATTTATGTTCAGTAGATATTACATCTTTTTCTGCCAGGCAACATAGTAATCCCCTTCCAACTTAGTTCTGTTAAAGACATCAGCCCTAATGGAATGAGCATTATCAATGGGGACATATAGAAATTAAGATTTTTGTTAGGTTTGAGTATAATCTCACGAGCTATTACTACAAATTTTTCTCATTATTGTGTGTTATTGTATTGGGTAGGTCAGGAGGGCGAGTATGTGTCACCTATCCTCCATCCCATCTCTGGAGGAGGCCATAGCTGCAATGGCACAGGAGGAGACTAGACTGAGAGTTATGAAGGATGAGGGTACTCAGGTCACTCGGGCTGCACTGGCTGTACCGGCAGTGGCAGCAGTGAGCGAGGATCGAGAGTGCTACACCTGTGGGGTGAAGGGACACCTGAGCTTTAACTGCCCACAGAAGGGTAGTGGACGAGGACGTGACACAGTAGGCAGAGGAGGAGGTCGTTGGGGCCGTGGAGGCCGTGGACGAGGTCGCGGTGGCCCACGGGCCAACTTTGCTACCGCTGATGGACGACAGGAGACAGTGCTGATTGAGGCTACGCCAGCTGAGGCTTCAGATCTAGAGCAGCGGAGACAGTCCAGGTTCACCTTCATAGATTGTCATTCTCGGATGACATGGCTTTATATGATGAAAAACAAAGGCGAAGCGTTGAAGTGTTTTCAGGACTTCCATAGAAGTGTCAGAAATGTGTATGAGGCCAAGATCCGTGTCTTGAGAACGGATAATGGGACAGAGTATGTAAACAGGGAGTTTGCATCTTACCTATCTGAGAGTGGGATAACTCATCAAACCACTTGTCCCAACACCCCTCAACAGAACGGAGTTGCTGAAAGGAAAAATAGACACTTGTTGGAGGTAACTAGGTCACTCATGCTCACCATGAATGTACCTAAGATATTGTGGAGTGAAGCAGTGATGACAGCCACCTATCTTATCAACAGGATGCCTTCACGGATCCTTGGTATGAAGTCTCCATGTGAGATTCTTATGGGAAAGAACACTTTTGTAGTTCCACCAAAAGTGTTTGGATGCACATGCTTTGTAAGGGATCATAGACCTTCTGTGGGGAAGCTGGATGCTCAGGCAATTAAATGCATATTTGTTGGGTATCCTTCAAATCAGAAAGGCTATAGGTGTTGGAGTCTCGCAGAAAGAAGGCTGTTTGTGAGTATGGATGTGACGTTCAGGGAGACTGAACCTTTTTATGGAGGGCTGACAGATTCTACATCAGTATTTGATATTGGTGCCTCTCCAAACACAGGAGGAGCTGGTCGAGAGGGGGAGACTGATGACAGGAGGGTAGTGGTTGGACTTATACCGTGTCCTGTTAGGCCTACTGGTACTGGTCCTGATAGTAGGGAGGAAGAAAGGACCTTGGTGGAAGAGGAGGAAGACAGGTTGTACGGCAGGACATATAGCAGGAGACAGAAGGATAGTCATGGCGATGGAGAACAACAAGAAGACATCTTCCCCACTGAAGAACCACTAGCTCCACAGCCACATGTCGAGATTGATCAGTCTATCACGCCTGCTCGAGTCCCGACTTCCTTACTGCCTTCCTCTCCTATCACGGATGGTAACCTTTCTTTGCCTTCCTCTAGTTTAGATCTTCCACTTGCATCTCGTAGGGAGCCTCGTATCAATGCCGGCATGCCTCCTGTACGGTATGGATATGAGACTGATATTGCTAATCATGTCTCCTATGCCTCTCTTACACCTGCATATAGGGCTATCATTGCATCCTTACAGTCTATCCCGATACCAAGACAGGAGGAGGTATACTTCCTTAGAGTAGGATTAAATTTGGTATATTCATGGCAGCTTCCAAGTTGGACGAGGACGATGAGGAGTCATGGAGGGAGAGGCCGGAGGACCTATCCTGCCTGGGAGCCTGGCCGAAGGCCTGTGACCCTCCAAGGCACATGGATGCGGGAGAGGCGACGGAAGGAGTGGATGTGCGGCAGAGTTCGGCGATGACGCCGGATGGGACGACTTTGAGGGGCGTCGCGGAGGTCACCAGGGAGACTACGGGAGTCACGGAGGCGGGCCACCCCGGCACTACGAGACACTGGAGGAGAGGCGTCAGCACTACCGTCCGCCGCCCAGACAGGAGGGGAGACCCGAGCAGGGGCGTTTTGGAGGAAGATACTTTACGGCCCAGAGGCGACAGCCGGTGAGGAGCTGGGAGGAGCTGAAGGATATGGTGCTGGAGAAGTTTAGAGACCCCCGGCTGGGAAACTTGCACGAGCAGCTTTACGCCCTTAGGCAGGAGGGGTCGGTACGGGATTACATCGAGAGGTTCGAGACACTGGCCGGGCGAGTGCATGGCGTCTCAGACGAGTCACTGGAGGGAACCTTTCTGAAAGGGTTGCGCCCCAGCCTGCGCGCAGCAGTGAGACCCTACAAGCCTAAGGGGCTTTCGGAGGTCATAGAGATGGCACAGATGGTTGAGCATAGAGGCGGTCCGTCTGCACGCAGAGATGAGGGGCAAGAGACAGAAGGGCTTATGCTTCCGGTGCGATGAAAGATTCTCACCAGGCCATAGATGCGCAGGGCGCAAACTCCAGGTGATCCTACTGGAGGACGACAAGGGCGAGTCTGAGATCGAGGAAGAGACCGCTGCGGCAGAGGATGAGCTTGAGGGCCAGCAGTTGGACGTAGCGGAGGTGTCCCTCAATTCCGTGGTCGGGTTCACACCGAATCATACCATGAAGCTGAGGGGAGAGGTCGGAGACCAGGAGGTGACGGTGCTGATCGACAGTGGGGCCACCCACAATTTTATTTCCAGGAGGGTGGTGACACAGCTGGGCCTTCAGCTGACAGATTGCGGCAGCTTTAGCGTGATGATAGGGACAGGGAAGAAGGAGAGCAGCCGTGGAGTTTACCGGGGTTTGGTTCTGACCATGCAGGGGATACCGATTATTGCAGATTTTTTTACCTCTAGACCTTGGGAGCACCGACGTTATCCTCGGCATGACTTGGCTCCAGACTCTGGGGGAGATGACCATTAACTGGAAACTACTGCGGATGGCGTTTCAGGAGGCCGGGCGATCGGTGATACTACAGGGAGACCCCAGCCTCTGCAGGGCATTAGTCTCTCTGAAGACCATGGTTAGGACCATTCAGATGGAGGGTGGCGGATATTTAGTGGAGCTGTACTCGCTGACCAGGGAGGGAGGAGCCGAGGCCAGTTCCGAGCAGCCCATTCCGAGGGAGGTTCAGCAGTTGATGGGGCAGTTTGAGGAGATATTCCAGGAGCCTCGGTGACTTCCACCGCCAGGGGACCACGAGCACGCCATTGTTCTACGAGAGGGGGTTTCCCCCATTAGCGTGCGGCCCTACCGATACCCTCAGCACCAGAAAGATGAGATCGAGAGGATGGTTTCAGAGATGGTGCAGGCCGGGGTAATCCAGCCAAGCATTAGCCCGTTTTCCAGCCCTGTTCTATTGGTCAAGAAGAAGGATGGTAGTTGGCGGTTTTGCGTGGACTACAGGGCACTGAACAAGGAGACGGTCCCGGATAAGTTCCCTATATCAGTGATTGATGAGCTCCTAGACGAGCTACATGGAGCGACTTGGTTCAGCAAGCTAGATCTGAAGTCGGGCTATCACCAGATTCGGATGCGGCGGGAGGATGTGCCCCAAACGGCGTTCAGGACGCATGAGGGCCACTACGAGTTCCTGGTCATGCCCTTTGGGCCGACCAATGCCCCGGCCACCTTTCAGGCTCTAATGAATAAGGTATTCCGTCCCTTTCTCAGGCGGTTCGTTTTTGTTTTTTTCGACGATATCTTGGTGTACAGTCGTTCGCTGGAGGAGCCTTTGGACCACCTGCAGGTAGTTTTTCAGGAGCTGCAGTACCACCAGCTTTATTTGAACAGGAAGAAGTGCCTGTTCGGGCAGCCACAGGTGGAGTACCTGGTACATGTGGTGTCAGCGGGAGGAGTAGCCGCCGATAAAGCTAAGATAGCGGCCATGCTGGATTGGCCACGACCTACTACTCTCAGAGGGCTGCGGGGCTTCTTGGGGCTTACAGGTTACTACCGCCGTTTCGTAGAGGGATATGGGACGATCGCCTGGCCATTGACAGAATTACTAAAGAAGGATCAGTTCCATTGGGGTGACGAGGCGACGACAGCTTTTGAGGCCCTGAAAAGGGCAATGACCACGGTCCCGGTCTTAGCATTGCCCGATTTCACCCGACCTTTCGTGGTCGAGGCGACGCGTCAGGACATGGGTTGGGCGCGGTACTGATGCAGGACCATCGTCCTATTGCATACTACAGCCAGGTGTTGACCACCAGGGCCCGATTGCGGTCAGTCTATGAGCGGGAGCTGATGGCGATAGTCTTGTCCATTCAGAAGTGGAGACCTTATTTGTTGGGACGGAGCTTCATCGTTCGCACTGATCAGCGGAGCCTGAAGTACCTACTTGAGCAGCGGATGGAGCAGAAGAACATCAGAAGTGGTTGCGCAAGCTGATGGGTTACAGATTCGAAATAGAGTACCGTCCGGGACTAGAGAACAAGGCAGCTGATGCTTTATCCCGGCGGGAGGAGGAGACAGAGATAGCAGCACTTACCGTATCCATCCTGGACGATTGGGGCCCACTGCAGCGGGAGGTTGAGACAGACCCGGATTTGGCGGCTATACGAGAAGCTCTTTTGCAGGGGTCGACTGAGTACCCGGGGTATTCATTGCAGGAGGGGCGATTACTGTACTGGGGCAGACTAGTGATACCAAGGACTTCTCCTTTCTTACCGACCATACTCAGAGAGTTCCACGGCAGTGCTATTGGAGGACATTCTGGGGTCCTCAAGACCTACCAGCGGTTATCACGGGAAATTTACTGGAAGGGGCAAAAGAAGGATGTGGCTAGGATGGTGGCGGAGTGTGACGTGTGCCAGCGTCACAAATATCAGGCTATGTCTCCAGGAGGATTATTACAGCCACTATCCCTACCAGACAGAGTGTGGGAGGACCTTTCTATGGATTTTATTGAAGGGTTGCCTAAGTCTGGAGGGTTCAGCGTCATTTTTGTTGTGGTAGACCGCCTCAGCAAATATGCACATTTTATCCCACTTAAGCATCCTTACAGCGCTGTGTCAGTGGCCGACACTTTTGTGCGCGAGGTTATCCGTCTACATGGTCCCCCAAAGTCCATTGTTTCGGATAGCGACAAGGTGTTCCAGAGTAAGTTTTGGCAGGAGCTTTTTCGCCTACAGGGGACATCATTAAAAAAGAGCATTGCTTATCACCCCCAGACAGATGGCCAGACAGAGGTGGTCAACCGCAGTGTAGAGACGTATCTGCGATGCTTCATCTCGGAGAATCCTAAGGAGTGGGTTCGCTGGTTACCATGGGCAGAATATTGGTACAACACTTCATACCACACGGCAGCCCAGACGACACCCTTTAGGATTTTATATGGCAGAGACCCTCCACACTTACTTCATTATGGGCAGAAGACGACCCCGGTTTCTGATGTGGAGCAGTACTTAGCTGAGCGGGACCGGGTTCTAGAGGAGCTGAAGCTCCATTTGACGAGAGCTCAGCAGGTGATGAAGGCTCGGGCAGACCTCCACCGTCGAGATGTACAGTTTGAGGTGGGCGACATGGTATATCTGAAGTTAAGGCCCTACCGGCAGAGGTCGGTGGCTCATAGGAAGAATGAAAAGATGTCACCACGATATTTTGGGCCTTTTGAGGTCGAGGCACGGGTTGGATCGGTAGCTTACAAGTTGCGCTTGCCGCCAGGATCGACCATTCACCCGGTATTCCATGTTTCACAGTTACGCCAGGCTATTGGCACCCACACTTCTTCTCCGACATTGCCCGAGTCACTTACTGCGGATATGGAGGTTGGACTGGAGCCAGAGCTACTGAAGGGGGTACGTCGGACCGACACAGGCGCGCGACAGGTCTTGTTGCAGTGGAAGGATCTACCAGAGCACGACATCACTTGGGAGGACATGGCTGATATGGTGTTGCGATTCTCAGATTTCCACCTTGAGGACAAGGTGGCTCTTTGGGGGGAGTATTGATGGGCCTGGGCCCAAACCCATGCGGGTTTACACCCGCCGGCCCAGGCCAGCCGCCACACCCCCCCTCTAGCCGACCCCTTGCCACACCCTCTTTTTTGTACTTGCCCTTTCCGAGTCCTCCTTGGAGTAGGATTCCCCCTCCCGCCCCGAGTCCTCCTTGGAGTAGGATTCCCCCTCCCGCCCCGAGTCCTCCTTAGAGTAGGATTAGCCGGACTAGTCCTACTTGGTTTAGGATTGTCATGGTTTCTATTATAAATAGGGGGTAGCCTTCTCTTATTTTCTCATGCTTAATATTGGAATATTTCTATTGAGCATCCATTAGGAGTAGACGAGTGCGGACGTCCTCTAGGCGTCTTGGGAGGAGGGCACACCTCTTTTGTGTCCAATTATCTTTTTATTTCGCTTGTTATTTTCTAATAAAAATTCCATCTTTGTTAGTTCCTAACATATACATGGAGGTTCCACCTGGCTTTAGCACACAACAGACAATAGGAAAGGTGTGTAGACTGGACAAGTCTTTGTATGGGCTGAAGCAATCTCCAAGGGCATGGTTCGACAGATTCAGGCGTGCAGTCATCACTATGGGCTACAAGCAGAGTAATGGTGATCATATTGTATTCTATAGACATTCAGGACAGCGGATTACTCTTTTTTTTTGCAGAGTAAGTAATATATTAAGGACTAAAAAGAATGTACAACGTGGACTAAACTTGGATGCGGTCTAAATGGTTAGGGGATAAGACACAAGCGTCGTCACCCTAAAACAAATAGACCCGCATACAAGTCTCGAACCACACACCAGATTACAAGGAACATAATACATACACAACAATTAGAGCTACAAAACAAGTCATCCTTTGTCTTGAATATCCCAATTGGCATAAGCAGTTGCAGCTTCATCATCAATGTCTTCCAAGTTCCTTAAAATTGTACGTACATCACAAGCTATGTCCTCAAAAAGCGCAATCTTTGTTTTAGTGACATTTTCAAACACACGTCTATTGCGTTCACGCCAAAGATGCCAAACCACTGACGCAAGAACAGTTTTACAAAGCAACCCAAGAGAGCCTCTATTGCCGTAACCAGATAGAAATTCCCGGCCCACATTGCTGAGAGATAATACAGCCGGCCCAATGGAGTTTAGCTTGAGTAGGGCTCTTCTCATTATGTAATTGGAGAAAGTGCAATCAAAGTATAGATGCTCAATAGTTTCGGTGATAGAATCATTGCACAAAGAGCAATTAGTAGAAGGGAGATCAGTCCAGGTTGCCAGGCGGGATTTAGTGGGGAGTTTGTTACTATAGGCACGAAGCAGTGTAATAGAGTATTTAGGGATAGACTTACTGTACCAAATGAGTTTATAATATGGGAATGGAGAAGATTTCTGACGCACATGTTCCCAAGCATCCTTGAACGAGAAGGCCGAGCCCAGCTTCCACTCCCATGAGTCAGTGCCCGCAGTTAAAATCTGTTTTTGTAGAATTGGTCTGAGATTGGAGATATCAGGATCATCAATCCAAGAAACCCCATTCCAATAGTCAGCTACACACTTATTACTTGCCCCATCCGGAATATTGTGTAAGCATTTTAGGGGGCCACACGGGAGCCAATTATCCTGCCAAAATAAAGTATTCCTACCATTCCCAACCTTCCTCTTAATAACACTCTGTGAGACACCTCTGCAATGGAGCAGGAACTTCCACGTGCCAGAATGGGTTACCGCTCCCAAAGCGCCATAGAATCTAGAAGAGTCTTTGTATTTGTCCCGCATGTACTCCGCCCATAGCCCTCTAGAATTAAGCAATCTCCAAGTAAGCTTGATTCCCGCAGCGATGTTCAAATCAGTGAGTAATCTCAAACCAACACCTCCTTCCTCCTTAGGTTTGCAAGAGTCTCTCCAGGACCATGCTTTAGATGTGCCCCAGATAAATTTTCTGCACATAGAAGTTAAAGTACGGAGCACAGTAGTGGGGAATCTGTAAACCTGGATCCAAAAGTTTATCATGCCGTAGATAACAGTTCTCACCAGTTCAATCCGACCCGCAAGAGATAAGGACGAGGAAGTCCATCCACTAAAACGCTTTCTACATTTGTCAATAAGACGATTGTACATCTGAGCCTTGGGGTACTTGGAAGACAAAGGGAGCCCCAAATAAGTAGTAATAGTATGTGAAAGTTTAGCTCCCAACAATGCAGCCAGATCTCCCGGATTCCTGACACCTTTACTGAACATAGAAGTACTCTTGTCCCAGTTGATGTCCAAGCCTGTGAAATTACGGAACTCCTCAAGTAAATTTTTTAGACCCTTAAATGATTTCTGAGTGGCCCTGCAGAAAACAAGTAAATCATCTGCAAAAAGCAAATGTGATATAGCTCCAGCTCTTCTCATTGGCGGATTACTCTTTTGGCTGTGTATGATGATGATATTATTATCACTGGAGATGATGAAGAGGGAATCTCTCATTTGAAGGTAAGGTTGGCGAGAGAATTTGAGGTCAAAGACCTTGGACAGTTGGGGTATTTCCTTGGACTGGAGATTGCCAGGTCCAGGAAGGGTATAGTTCTCTCACAGAGGAAGTATGCCCTGGATTTACTGGCTGAGACTGGTATGTTGGGGTGTCGTCCAGCAGTTACTCCTATTGATCAGAATCATAGGTTGCATTCACAATCAGGGGAGCCAGTAGACAAAGAAAGGTACCAGAGACTTGTTGGACGCCTTATCTACTTATGCCATACCAGACCTGACATTGCCTATGCTATCAGTGTGGTAAGTAGATACATGCATGATCCTAGGACTGGACATATGGAGGCAGTCTTCAGGATATTGAGGTATCTGAAGAATAGTCCAGGAAAATGCATATTATTTGGTAGTCATGGTCGCATGAATGTGACGGGCTACTGTGATGCGGATTGGGCCAGTTGCCTAGATGATAGGAGATCGACCTCGGGTTACTGTGTGTTTGTTGGGGGCAACTTGGTCTCTTGGCGCAGCAAGAAGCAGGATTTGGTGGCCCGTTCCAGAAGCACATAGAGATTGACAGGTTCTTCATTAAAGAAAGACTGGACAAGAAACAGTTGGAGATCTCCTACATTACTTCTGGACAGCAACTAGCTGATTGCCTTACAAAGGGGTTGAACTCTAAAGGAGTAGAAGATGCTTGTAACAAGATGGGCATGATAAATATCTTTTGCTCATCTTGAGGGGGAGTATTGTGTGTTATTGTATTGGGTGTGTGTGTAAAGAAAGACAAGGGATGATATATATATGAGTGTTAGCCATTATTTGGGCTAATCACTATTTTCCCAAAATCAAGACACATTATGCTGTAAGTAATTTTCATGAAAATAGTGGCTTTACAGATCGAAACTTTGCTAATCTTAGAATTATAATTAAACTGCACTGTTTTCATGAAGATCTCTTGGTCTTATGAAGAAAATCATGAAAAAAAGATCTTACTAGCCATATCTGCAAAGTATATTATAGTAGACTAAACTAAAATTTTAAGATAATCAAGGAGCTAAAACCAACTTCTGCTTCACTTAATTCCTCCAACTAAGCACTCCTAATGTCTTAACACATTAGTATAAGTTATGGTGTTTCCCTCACACACCTTCATGTTTTGTTTTGTATAACAGTAGTGGTTATTAATTGATCTAATAACCATGTCTAGTTAGCACCCGCATGGCAAAGAGAGCGTTCCAATATAATTTCTTGAAATCAACACAATTCATCTTGCTCTCTCTCATGCCGACACGTGCAATATTTGAGTAAGGACTAGCTAAGTAAGTGTCAAACATGAGAGGTTTTCCACATCACATGGTCGTACTTTCTGCAGACATTAGGAGTTCATATCGCAATGGTTTGACTAACTTATTTATGATAGAAACTACTTAATCATAGATCACCTCCGTCTTCTATAGCTCCTTCCCATGGTATACTACGACCAACCAATTGTACCTCATTATAAGAAAATTACATCCTGGATAGGTAGGAATATGGTTGAGCAATGTCACTATAGTGATCTGTAGTGTGTATGACACTGAATTAAATGTATATGTAATTTAGATGTTCAATCTATAGTTTGTGCCACAACCTAAGAACAGAGATGCTTATGTGTATATGTCGGAACGGGCATGCGCCTCATGCATGGCGAACTTTGCACATGCACAACATGAGTAGAAACTTGCACATGCATGGCATGCTGCATGTTTTTTTATTCGTGCACACACTTTCAGTTAGGGTTTAGGATTAAACTTAGATCAAAAATTTAAAAATTTGATTGCTTGTTGGTTTTAACCCAAAAATAGAACACCCAACCATGATCCATTTATTATTTTTCAAACATAGATCACACACAGCATATCAAGATGTAATAAATCATAAATCATGGCATAAATATTAATTGGATCTATAACAATAGCATGGAACGACAAAACTTTGTTTTTAATGCTTTTAGGTCAAGATCTAATTAATGCATGAATTTTCATTAGCTATATAATCATAGTATGTAATTAAAAATAGATAAACATGATAAAAAGTCACTTTTTAAGTTTTAATTCAAGATCCAAGTAAAGCATGAATTTTACTTACATCTATGATCACAACATGTCAAAAATTTATGAACATAATAAAAAATCGAGTTTGATATTTTACTCCAAAAACCAATTTAAGTAAGATGCAATTTTTTATCAGAATAATAAGATTGGATTTACAATGCGATATCATTAAACTAATTAGGCTTATAATTAGACCTGTTTAAAGAAGTACAATGAGCAACGAGATCTAAAAACAAACGCTTAGAAACCATGGTTGTTCATAGCATGCTTTGGAACAATTATGGGGCATAAAGCAAATCATAATATACCACATGCCAACAGAGAATAAAACCCTAAGCATGATCTTCTACATGAAACATATGTAATTAAAACTGAAGTAATACTTGTTACGAGGATTATATATATCAAGCTCGTTGGACGTGCTTCTCCTTCTCTCTTAAATGGTGAATGTCGTCATATGGATTGTCACCTCGCTGCCTAGAAGTCTATACGGATAGGGAGAGTCGTCCATCTCGTGTATATCAAGGATCTTTTGTGTGTAACTATTTGGTCATGTCTCTCTTTATATAGAACTTGGTAATTCCCTTTTTCAAGAGAGCAACATCAATCATTTGATACATGGAACAAGGTTGCCTCTCCTCATATCACCAAAATTCTTACCCTAATCAAGCAAGTGTGTAAGGAAACCACCATTTTGCTTTGTTGAAGTTTATGGCATGTGATGAGATCGCACCTAATCGCAAAACAAAATTTTTTGAACATAATGACAGATCTATAATTTCTGGACACATGAACATTTTTATAATTTTGAGGGTCTATATGGCAAGATATGTAATTTAGGTTGAAAACCCTAGATAAGGGATATTTGGTTAATTTAGGGACGCCGACTCATTAGGAGTTTTATTATAACTAAGGAAAGAGATTAGAGAGGGGTGTTATGTCGAGTTTTATGAATGAATTGATTGAGAGTAAGGATAAATCCCTTGGATCTAGTGTGAGAGTTCATCTTCCTCTCGAATTAAAACTTGAGAGTGGTCATCCTCTCGAAAGATGTCACCTATCCTTGTATATAGTTTACTATCAATAAAAGTATCAACCCTCCCAAATCTATTTTCTATCCCTAAAAATCCGTCATTTACCTTAAACAACCAATCTTTACTTCTAAAATCCACTTTTTATTTCACAAAACCCTAGAAAAACCTATCAATTTGGTATCTGAGCTTAGATCCTGATGGGAACGACGTGAAAGGAGGATGCTAGGGAGAAACGACGGCCCGCGATATTGGAGGTGGTGGAATCCATATTGGAGCAAATGTTGGAGGAATGGAGGTGCCCGCCACCAGAGAAGGAGACTACCATGACATATTTAAAGAAAGACGAAGTCAGGAACACAGTTCTGGGGCCAAAGGCAGCGCCTTTGGATAAAGGCAAGGGAAAAATCATCTCTTGAAGAAGAGATCCATCAATAAAGAGATCCGTTTTATATCCGGTCACCGATGACGATTTCGACGCAGATTTGGAGTAAAAGGCATCCATTTGACTCAAAAAGTTGGAAAACTCGGCAACTTTGATGTAGATCTGTATTCAGACGGTGAAGATTTGCGCATAAAGGGAGGAAAATCGCCCCTCAACTCATGGGGGGCCACACCAAAGAAGGAATGAGTGGCGGCCCACTTCGGGCAGCCTCCCCTAGGGGCTCCCCTGGGCTAGCCGTCCAGGGCATAGCGGCCCTTGGATGAGCTGCCGAAGGGTTCCCGAACATTGGGCGAGATGCATATGGCATGGTGGCCTTTGGCTAGCCTGCCTGGGGCCTGTGAGGGCCATGCGAGCTGTCCTGGGCCCACGAGCCCTGGGCGGGCTGCCTAAGACCTGCTGACTACTTCTTGGGGCCCCATGGCCCCTGGTCTGGAGGCAGAAGCCATCATGAGCCTCGACGACATCTTGGATGCAGCAGACCTTCAATTAAGCAGGACGCCTACCGTGGCTTTCATCTGGACTTTGTGGGGGATGATGAATACCTTGGGTGACTTTACGACGTTGTGGGAGACACGTAAGTCTTTGGCAGAGCTAAAGGAGGCCCACAGGTACGCAATGACCCCTTCGAGAGCAACGACGATGGTGACGACATTATCTGAGCTTTAACCCAAGAGGGACATGCATCCTCACTCGGAGTAGCGTGGCCCAATGACTTCACGCACTGTCTTGAGAATAAGGTGATTCTTTGGAGACGGAGTAATGATGAGATCACACGTAATGGCAAAATCACACGTAATGGCAAAATAATTTTTGTACATAATGGCAGGTCTGTAATTTCTGGGCACATGATCATTTTTTAATTTTGAGGGTTCAAGGACAGGTCTGTCATTTAGTTTGAAAATCCTAGATCAGGGACATTTTGGTAATTCAGGGATGACGGCTCATTAGTTATATTATAAGTAAGGAGGAAGATTAGAGGGGGTTTATGTGGAGTTTTGTGAAGAAATTGATTGAGATTAGGGATAAATCCCTTAAATCTAGTGGGAGATTTTGGCTTCCTGTCGAATTAAACCTTCGGAGAGCGGTCCTCCTCTCGATAGAGGCCAGCTATCCTTGTTTTTCAGTTTACTATCAATAAAAATATCAATGTCCCCCCAAATCCAATTTCTAGACTGACCTAAAAGGCATCCTTTATCCTAAAAATCCTATTTTCCCTCAAAAATCCTCTTTTTATTCCACAAAACCCTAGAAAAAGTATGTGTTTGGGTCACATGTATGGCCTAAGCAGGTACCAGATCTGCATAGCGCCAACGATATTTTTCATTTTCTATGTGAGCAAGTAAATGCCTTTGAGTGAATACAGCGGGCAATCTAATTTTGATTATAATAATGGAATATAATTCTCTGAGCACGCAATGCTTGTTACAACTGAGTTTGAAGGTTTATTAAAATCAATTTTGCACTTGCATTTGACACTTTTATGAGATGTAATGTATAACATGTAGTAAAAATAGGTTGGATACGCTTAGCGACTCGGTTTATAAATATTGGTAGATAAATTTAGTTATAATTTATTGTATCTTCTGATTCAATTTTAAATTTTAAATTGTGCGTGCCAAGGGATGAACCCAAAAAGGCCACCGGCTACTTGTTACGTCTGCTTCTTAACCTGTTATAGAAAGCCCATATCTACTTTGAAATCTGAAGTACGGTTAAACCTTAGATTCAACGTGATTGAGAGATGTTATTCTCGACATGGATGCTGCATGAATGTAGATGTAGGTAATTGTATCTCAGAAATGAATAAACATGTAAATATGGAAAAGTCGTCGTCATCATCATTTAGTACCATCTATCAGAGAATATAACTAATCTTAAGCAGTGCATTTAATTGACCCTCATATTTTTTTAAACCTCTACTACAATTTGCACTGCTACATCAGTTGTGATGCTGCAACGTCGCTGCTTTGTTTGTTAATGGAAAACTTTCTTTGACAGCTGCTTATCAGTTCCAATGGTTATGCTGCTCCGGAGCTCAGTGTTCCTGGAGCTGATATGACCAAGAGCGACATGTACAGCTATGGGATAGTTTTATTGGAGCTCTTAACTGGGCGAAGGGCCTTTGACAGGTCTGTTTTGCACTCTTATAATTGACCTACTCGAAGTTCCTTATGCTTAATGAGCTGTTTCTGCTGTCATACTAGCTCAAAGAAAGAAGAAGAGCAACTGTTGGTCAAGTGGGCTTCTTCTCGTCTCCATGACTTCAGCTCCTTAGAAGAGATGGTTGATCCGGCGATTAAAGTCACCATGTCCTCTAAAATCCTCTCGCGATTTGCTGACATCATCACATGGTGTATTCAGGTATTGATTATATAAAATCGGCATGCTCTGTATATGATCGCCCCCATCCGTAAAGTAGTTTTCTAGTCTTGGATGTAAGACGGTAGGACCATCACCCATCATCCTTTTTCCCTGGCCATGTACCTGTTTATGGAAGGTTGAAATTGGGTTAAACTTAGCCTGGCCATTTAGAGGTGCGCTCAAAGGGTACTGATTATTGGTTGTACTTGAAAGTAGGTGTTCCTGGGGAACAGCCTTGAATGATCAATCCACAGATGTGAAGCGTCTGATGGAAGTTAGCCATCAAGACAATATAAGAGGTCCCAATGCTCGTCTAGGAATGTGGATTTCAGTGTTGATTTGCTAATAATGCCGTTTGATTCTCTGAAAATACAACAGTACTAAATATTTATGCATACAGCCGGTGCCTGAATTCCGTTCCCCAGCATCAGTCATAGCAGAAAGCCTGATCTGCCTGGTTCAGAAGATGGGTCATCCTCACCGTCACAGCCACCGGAAGAGGAGCTCAGTTGATGCCTCTGATGTCACTGGGACCGAAATTTCCTTCAAAACGACCATTGCTTCTTTCGAGCAATCCTCTTCCAAGCACAACTATATGCATGACGGAAGTAGCAATTGATGTGCGTATAATAAAAGGAAAGGAGAGGACATAGACGACCATTTTTTGTGAAAATATCTGATCTCGCGTTGGTAACTTGTAAATATGAGTCTAAATGTAAAGGTGACCTTTAGTCGACTTGTTGATTTTTTCGGTGTATATAATATGCCAGTAGTCTATATTCTTTCTGTAAACAATGGTCTGACACCGCAGTAACAAGGTGTCTAAAAAAAATTCAGTTTGTTTTAGTTTAGATTTGCGTACGATTTTTTTGATTCTACTGATTCTTGTCTGAAAACTGTTCCAGTGTTATTTTCTTGTACTTCATAAATCTTAACGACCATGTTAATTCAAATATTCTTAGTTTACAGAACAACGTACGCGCTACGAGATGATTGTGGCACTCTATTGGAAAGATTGGAATCCAGTTTCATGTCTGCCCCCTAAATATGTATTCTGGGAATGGGAGGATACGATCACAATCTGTTGCTTCTTTGCAAGAGAACGCAATTGAATAGTAAAATAAAAATTTGTTTCTGGGTTTCATTTATTTTGAAACCAAGAAAACCAAGCGTGGGTTGGTTTATAATATTACGA
This sequence comes from Scilla litardierei, assembly GCA_030789695.1. NCBI lineage: Eukaryota > Viridiplantae > Streptophyta > Magnoliopsida > Asparagales > Asparagaceae > Scilla > Scilla litardierei. Next base: position 124,379,132 of record CM061142.1, read on the forward strand.
GTTCATGATATGCACAATTTATAGTGTTGTATAGCATGAAAAATCTAGAGATCCATGTAATGCTTGGCAAGCATTGAAATTTAATGGTATAAAAAAGGTGATGAACCTTTGCGTTGATGCCCTCGGATCTACATGGTTGATAGCTTCTTATGTTGTAGTAATTGCATAATCTTAACACAATAAACTTGACCGTATAAACATACCATCTTATATAGTCAAACGTGATATTTTCGTAATCACAAAACAAACCATCGATCGGCTTTGAATGTGGAGCCTTGTATTTTAAGTCGGTTGGTGCCATTCTCGTTGGGACAAATCTTGCTTTGACCTAAACAAGCCCAAAACTTCCTGCCTATGTCATATCGCCTAATGTGTATCCTTCTATGGGCCTTGGCCTGCAACACAATCCAATACTTCTTGCCTTGGGCTGAAGCCCATCCAAACAGGTTGAATCCTCGTATACATTTCCTGTGTGGGTTTCTATCCTTTTCGGCATGTTTGGAAAATCCTTATATTACAATTGCCACTCACACCATTGCTCACCTCGTATGGGGATTGTAGTAAAGGTACCTGCCATTTGATGTGATATCCGGATGAAGCCACCACGTTCATGAAATCATAGCCAGTACCAATATTCCACAAAATTGTTAGTCATGCGTGGAAAAATCTTTTGCTAGACATTTATTTAACCATCAAGATAGTTAAGTAAAATTAGTACGAGCTTATCCAAGCGAAACAAAACCCATACTTGGTTATCAAGCAAGTTAGAGTGAGCCGTAGAGGGCAAAAACCAAAACATTCACATACAGGAGAAACAAACACTCAAACCAAAGCGAGCCCGAGAAGGTGAAACCCAAAACAATACCCTGAGGGACAAAACCATATCAAACCCCTAAGGGTGAAATCAACACTCGTTTATCAAAGCAAGCCAAAGCAAATATCTAAAATTCAACTAAAACATACCCTGAGAGACGAAATTGAATCAAACCCCCAAGGGCATAACCAAAGCAGCTTCTTAAATAAACAACCAACGTGTACCTCGTGATGTAGAACCGAAACATGTTTTAGTGAGCAAAACAAATACCATGCAAAACATTACCTGAACTGTATCCGTCTAGGATGAGACCAACTCATATTGGATGAAGCTTGCCGGTCAAAGATTGTTAGGGCCTGTTCGTTTACTGTTAAGTGGTCAACAAAGTGGCCCCTTTGCACTATAGGGGGTACTGTAGGCGCACTATTCCCGCATTTCCCCCATCATGGAACCCTCATGTGTTCGTTTCTCTCCTTGGGTTTTTGGGGGAAAATTGTCACCGTGGCAAGCGATTTTTGTCGTTGCGGATTCTCCGCTTTTTCTGACAATTTTGCTGTGGAATCTGGTCTTCGTGAGTCCCACTGCCTCTGCTCACTTCCCATCTCTGCTGCTACCTTCTCATCTCTTCTCTTTGACACCATTCGCACCATCAAAGCTCCGATTTTGGGCGATTCTGAAATGCTAGAAGGCGGATTCAAGACGAGATCTCTAGGGGTTTTGTTTGATCTGCATCAATGGTTCCGATCTTGGCTGTTTTTGGGTCTTTGGACTTTTGCGCAAGCCTGACCCTACTGTTGTCCAGTTGGGTAGCATCGATTCCTTGCATTCATTGTGCTCGTCTGTTGGATCTGCAACTAGGGTTCAGATCTTGCTGGGTTGGTTGCGTTGTCCTTTTGCAAACTCTTGGCGTCGCTGTTGGATTTGAGGTAGCATCGTTACTTTGCGATTCCCCGTGCTCGTCTATTGGTACTGCCACTCTATTTGCTCACTGAGGTATAATTTCTGTTTACATTTCAGCAAACTATGCTCATTATGGATCCTACAAAGTAGGAAATGTGTGAGACTTCATTCTCATATTTGTGGGGGTGTCGATATTATGTGGGTATAACTAGATGATGGTTTCTTGCAACCTATGGGTGGTCGAGTTGTTCCTCACCATCACATATTGGCAGGCATGAAACCCTAAATTGGGATATTGGTAATTACCATAGTTTCCTAAACTACAAAGGCATGCATGCAACATATTGCCAAGAGCCAACACAAATCCAACACAAATTACAATAGCCCAATGCAGAGACAGTAAAGAAACCATAGTTATTAATTGTTTATGTTGTATTAATTTCAATGAATTGGTTGAATGAAATAGCCAGCCAATCAATTCGCAAGCCCCATGACTCCGTAATTATTTAGGTACATATCGATTATTGCCCCATGATGATACACACAACATGAAGCTAATAAGTTTGAAAATTAAAAAACACCTATTATATTTTGCAATTCTGAGGGATATTGTGTAGGGTTGAAAGAAATTTTTGACAAATTTTGGTGGCACATGGATACAATATAGGCTTGACTATATGGAGGGTGAATTTTACACACATCCAATGAGGATTAATGAGAACCAACATATATGAACCCTTCATAAAAGAGCCCAATGACGAGGCACGGAAAGTGAATATATTGTGTGCGTGATTGGGATTTATGATGTTACGATGGTACATTGCTATTGTATGCGTGAAGTATTTCAATAAACCAGCATTGAAACTTATACTGTTATATCTGAGGGCAACATGTTACAGAGTCATGAATGGCTTGGACATGATTGGTGGGTTGTTGTTTCATGTGGTAGGCATTGAATTGTTTTGGCATGAAATATAGCATTTTAAAACTGAAGGTATATGTTTCAATATTAGCCCAATAGTAGGCCAAACAGTGTTATTGGGCCACTTTCTTGTTGATAGGCTCATATTTTACACTTTATTTCTGTATTTTTGCATGCCATTTCGGTTGCTCATATCACGATTTTCACGATTATACGACGATTTTGTGATACTTTTTATTATTTCTTTCGTCTGATTTCAGGAGATATGGAGCAATTGGGAGCGATTTGGAGCCATGAGAGCATACATACGTCCCGGAGCGTAATTGATGACGATATCGAGAGCTAACGGCGCTGGAGGATGAATAGAAGAGGAAGAGCGGCGAAGAAATCAACAAGGAAGCAAGGAGGAGGAGTTTTGAGAAGATTTACAGGCTACTCGGCCGAGTGAAGTGGCTCACTCGGCCGAGTGAAGCTGATACGACGAATCAAGCATGATTGAGAGCTTAAATGTACTCGGCCGAGTGGAAATTTTCACTCGACCGAGTGGAGTAAAATTTTGTGAAGAAAATCTTTAACACTTCTATGTTTCGATCGAGTGGAGCAAAATTTTGTGAAGAAAATCTTTAACACTTATCTGTTTTTCAGAGGATCTGCAAAAAACTCCACGCGACCGAGTAGACACTCCATGTAACGGCCGCTTTCCGACCGTTCGTATTTTCTACGTGCACGTACCTTTCGTGCACGTATTTTATTTGACTCTTTCTTGGTTTTGGTATATACGATGTGATATGCCATTGTGACCGTATGGAAGTGTAGAATTTTATGGTAACTTTTGGGAACGTCATCTCACGGCTCGTTTTCTCGCAAAACATCTTTGAATGGAATGGCGTTTTGGTCTTTTGGCACCAATACGCGGTTCCCGATTTTACGATAATTTTTGGTAGGTGTAACACGCAATCAAACACCGTAGCCCCGTGCTTCTCGTCTCCACGATCGTCCCGGTATTTTCGGATTATTTTTCCGATGCCCGTAGTGGAAGATATCTCCTAATCAATTCTCAACCGTTGATTAGCCCTTAATCCATTTGAATTTCAAATCTAAACCAAATCTAATCAAATCCCTAATTTCACTCATACGTATCATGGGAGAATATTGCAGTCACTATTCACACATCTCCTTTTCCCTATCTCCACTCTCCCTATCTCTATATATCTCTCCCATTTAACCAAAAGCCCAAAGCTAAATATCAAAACCCTAATTCTTCATATGGCAACACAAACCTAGCCGCCAACATCTCATGCTAACCCATCTCTTGCTGCATTTCCTCTTCTTCTCCGGCCACCCCAAGCCACCTCCGACCACCTCTGGCCGTCGGCCACCCATCCCCCTCCAGCCCCCTTTCTCTCTCCTCCATTTTCTCTCTCTAAAAGACCTATAGCCGCAAGATGGCACAGATCTGGCCGCCGGGCATCTAACTCACGCCCAACCGCCGCCGGCCGCCGCCGCCGGCCACCACCCCTACCACTTTGTTCCCCTTTGACACCTCTCTGCTCTGCAACTTCCCTCACGCTCATAGCCCACATGTAGCTCCCGGAATCTTCGTTGGAACACGCCATATCGGCTGTTTTTCACAGATCTGGAGGCTGAACTTCAACGACGGCTCACGCCCACCTTCGACCACCCCCTCCAGTGATCTCCACCACCATCGAACTCTCCTTTGACCCCCCAAGCATCTCCAACTCCCCTTACCTTCTTTCCTCATCTCTACCTCCTCGAAACATCTCTCGAACTCGATGTAACGACAGTTTTACAGATCTGCGCCACCGCTGGGAAAACTTGCGCCCATCGGCCATCCGGCCACCTACGATGACCACCCTACCGCCGTTGGATTCTTATCGAACCCCCTACCAACTGCAACTTCACTCACGCTCATAGCCCACCTGTAGCTCCGGGAATCCTCGTCGGAACACGTCGTATCGGCTGTTTTTCACAGATCTAGAAGCTGAACTTCGATGCCTGTGCCGATCATCTCCGACCACCCCCGGCAACAACTCCACTGTCGTTGTCTTTTTCTTGAAGTCCTTAACCTTTTGCAACTTCCCGTTTTCGCTGTTCATCGCTGGAATTCCTCTGAGACGCACGACAACGAACGTTGCGCGAATCTGTCCCCTCCGGCTTCTCATGGCCACCCACCGCCGTACGCTCACGCCGTTGGCCATCCACCGGGCAGAGCATCTTCCTCTGGTCCTACCTCATCTACCGACAGCCCCTTGGACCCTCGGAATACACGTGTGTCACCGTGCACATGTGTTTTTACCCGACGTTGTCACCGTCGTGAAGATTCGTTGCGCTACCCGCAACGGGAAGGAGATCGCTGATTAGCTCACTGATTTCACGTCACCACCCCTCTGTCCAGAGGTACCTCGCTGTGCTACCCGTGGCCGAGGAGTTCCAGACGATGCCGACGTTTCGCCGTTCAGACCCGACTTCCGCTTGTTGGACGGCATCACGAGGTTGGTTCCCCTAACGAGTAGCAAAACCCACACCGTAGCTAATCAAACCATAAACTAAAATTGGACAACTATAACTAAATTTACTTTCAGTACTTGTAAAATGCTGCTCAACGTAGAAAGATCGACAATCGGACAATTTTCTGTGCACATAGGATAGTAGTCGATCTGGGTTGAACGAAACACCAAAAATGTGACTTTGACGAGTAGGGTAGTCCCGACAATCTAGAAACAAACCCTAAATAGGACTTATTGAAAAACACGACTTGACACCGTTGCCATGACCCTTTTTCAGGCGGACTACCGCGGACGCGACGACTGGACGAGACGCCCCAGACAGACGACACACTCGCCATCACAGGTAAGTGTACCCACTTGCATTTTTGACCGCGTCTTAGTCTTAAATTGTTAGAACTGTTAGACTGTGAGTGTATTGAACCGGACGTGAAATGTCCGGGTCGCCCTGATGACTTAGACTTGACGACGAAGTCTAAGCTCGACAAATAACAACTTTGGACACCGTAGGATTATCTTGTGTGTGCGTGCGTGTGGACACCCTAGAATAACTTTCCCTTACACTTGTCATGTCTTGTCCCTGTTACACAAAAAGCCTTCAGGCGTTTCAGATGCTTCCCTAGCGGAAGTGATCTCCGTGATACAAAAAGCCTTCGGGCGTTTCAGATGCTTCCCTAGCGGAAGTGATATCCGTGATACAAAAAGCCTTCGGGCCTTTCAGATGCTTCCCTAGCGGAAGTGATCTCCGTGATACAAAAAGCCTTCGGGCCTTTCAGATGCTTCCCTAGCGGAAGTGATCTCCGTGATACAAAAAGTCTGCGGGCGTTTCAGGTGCTTCCCTAGCGGAAGTGATCTCTGTACTTCTTGTCCTGAGTTCCTGGGTTTGGGTTAGGGTTGAGCGTGCGCACGGGGAGAGGGTCTGATCCCCCTCGAACTGTAAGGCGTGAACCCTTCGTGTCTCACGTGTCCTGTCCGTCTTGTCTTGTCTAGTTCCGTCTTGTCCTGTCACCTTTAGGATAGTCCCATAGTCGGTAGCACACGCTACGACTACTGTTTGTAGCGCTTTACTTTCCTGCTACGTTACTTCTTTTACTTCTCAGTTATAACCCCAGCATGCTAATCAACTAGTAAAACGATGTTTAATAGTTCGGTACACTTGCAGTAGAGTCTGACCTCTTTTGTAGACTTTACCTGACGTACAGTTCCTTTTCTTTTGGTGATGTACGTCAGGGGATTGAACTAGAGTTTGTGGACACGGTAGACTTACCGGAGTACGTGGAGCCCGTGGACGTCGACACAGAATCTCTGTGCACGACGTGCTTACAATACTTGTACTTGTCCTTGTAAATGTTTACTTGCCCATGCCATGTTTTTACCTGCCATGCTTTAAATCATGTCATGTCATAAACTGCTGTTTACTTTACTTGCTGTTATCCTTGCATAACATGTCATGTTATACCATACTCTAGAACTGCTAGGTTGTTTTTACTTTCTTTAGTTTCCTTGCACAAGTCTTGTAGACTTGCTGACATGTGCCCCTTCTCTTTAGGTGTCGCATGTTAGTTGCTGAGCCAGAGATTGCTGTTGAGGGCGACGAGTTCGTGGAGTTCGTGTCCGATCCTGTTGTTGACGTGGAGTACGAGGACACCGGTGACCAGTCCTAGTGTTCCTTCGTAGTTTTGCCTTTAGTGGTTGTTGTTGTTGTCGGTGAGTAGCACCGTTGTTGTTAGTTTTCTTGTTGGCCATGCTAGGCCTTTTCTTTTGGACTCTTCTGTTTGCCTGGTGGCATTTCTGGTTGTTGAAATATTATCTGGACTTGAAATGAATAATTTTATTTATTTGCCTCTTTTCTATTGTTGTTACCTTTGTTCCGTGTCACATTACAGGGACCTGCGTGTTTATTCCAGACGCTTTACAGGCGGGGGCCTCACATCTCCAAGCCTGAGCGGGCCTCGTCTCGCCTTGCCTCCATTTTAGGGAAGCGGGTCGTGACACCAAGCAAGAACAAGAGCAATCTCTTAACCCTCACGGCCTCCCAAAGAAGTTTGACACATGCATCTCCTATGCATCGAACATCACGTGCTAAACAAAGAAATCTTAAGGGGTCGATCTCAAGACCTTAAACAAGCGCTTATCAGGAGGCAACCTGACGTTCTATATTAGTTCTTTTAGTTGAATTTTATTTTTCATTTTCGTTTTAAAATTTTAAATGTTTAGAGAGTCAAGAGTCTAATAAAAATCTGACAAGGGGCAACGTTTTTCATTCCAGGAAGAAGATATAAGGAAACAATTCAATGAAGGATAGGCATGGCGATGGAGAGTAGCTCTAGGGACGTACTTAAATGCCAAAGGAAGGAAGAAACTAAGGGGAGAGAAAGAATGAAAAACTGGAGAAGAAACAGAGAGTTTGGAGCTGAATGGAGCATCCCACTCGGCCGAGTGAAGATCTCACTTGGCCGAGTGGGATACTGTACATGGAAGCCTCAAAACCCCATCTCTGAAAATTATATGCCACTCGGCCGAGTGACTTTGTCACTCGACCGAGTGACTTTGTCACTCGACCGAGTGAATTCTAGGTTGAATAGCCCTAAATAATGCTCTGTGAGGCCTGTTTACTCGACCGAGTAGATTAGTTCACTCGATCGAGTGACTATTTGTAATCGACCAAGTAAGAGACTGAAGCAGAAATTTCGAAAAATTCACACTCTATTTCTATTTGCCACTAGATCGAGTGGAACTTGTCACTCGCCCGAGTGACTCGAACCATTTGGCTGAGTCACTCGACTCAGCCGAACCGTCATAATTTGAAAATTTCGTCGATTGGGCTACTCGATCGAGTGACCACCGTCACTAAAATATCACATTAATATTGAGGAGTTATGAAGCTAACAATTATTAACAACAAATATTAATTTGATGTGAACACCATCTCTAAAATTTTTAGAGGGTGGATGCAGGGAATCTACTATAAGTTGCGTTGATCCGAGGAGGAAGGCACGCGTAGGGTTCACCGGCGATGGAATCGGGATCGTCGGAAGCTCGTCGGGCATGTGAAGTCAACGAGATCTCGTTGGGGTATTTCATCGAACACCTGGTGTCTTGGAAGGGTACAGGGCAGCGAAATCAACCAAGAAGACGTGGAATCACACCTGGCAGGAGGGGAGGTGATGCCTCCTATCCGTGGCTGGCTTGGGCAGGGGAAAATGTGAGAGATTGCTGGAGTTGAGGCGAGAGGCATGAGAGCGATGGAGGGCGGTGGTTCCTAGGCTAAGGAGATGGTGGATGCACGGTGGCTGAGGAGGTTGTAGCAGTGGAGAGAGGAGACACGAGGGATTGTCGGGGAGGGGTTACGGCAGAGGGTGGCGCCGAAGTTGCACGGAGGGGCGGTGCGGATCTGGACGGTAGGGTGGCTGGCATAGGGTGAGCCGAGTTACTTAAAGTGGGCCGTCCCTATAAAAGCCCCGAAATTCGACAGCTCGGCCAAAATTTCCCCAATCGATCGAAATCCATCTTCCATCCGACTCGATCGAACCCTCCTCTCGCTCGCCCGAGTCCCTCTGTCCACTTGCCAGTGGCCGTGTCCCCCACTTGTCGGTGGCATCAACTCTGACGACCCTTAGGCACCACTCGACTGGCGATCACCGCCACATCTCGCCCTAATTTCGCAATTTCTTCTCCTATTCTCTTCGTAAGCCCAAATTCAACGCCATTCCTATATCAACCCTATTTTTTGCCTAATACTCTTGACTAACCCTACAATTTGATGAATTTTAATGCTAATTAATCTTTTTGTGCTTCAGGATAGCTTGGGGGAGATCATACACTGATTCGGAGCTTATAGGAGGTGCCTCTCGCTCACTTGCTTGCGTGGAGTCGCATCGTGCTTGGTACACTCGCTCCTTATTTTATTTTAAGCACATTGTGACTGTTGCATGTTTCATGGCATTTATTCATGCCTCCACACACTCTACCCCGTACTAGGTCTAGCGCGGGGTGCTTGCTGCCAAGCGGAAGAAGACATGTGACCCCCCTGCTCTTCTTCCTCTAAAGCGGAGTCCCCACCACATAGAGACCTCCCACACTCCTATCTTCTACTACACCTATTCCACCCCCACAAGCATAGCCTACCCCTATGATCGACACGCTTGGGATCACCTTAAGTGATGATGCACACCACGTCAGATTTGAGGGGGTTTCCAAGCGTCAGATCGTACCCGCCAGGTTCGCATACATCGACACACTCGAGAGCCTGGGGGTACTGCAGGTCCTACTCCAGTTGTATGACAACGTAGGGTGGCGGAAATTTTTGTCGGTGTTGGCGGACACCTTTGTCCGACCAACTCTCAAGGTCTTGAGTTCTATTCGTAGGACTCCCAGTGGTATTCTTTTAGGCTTATGGATCGTGAGTGCGAGATTTCGCATGACATACTCCTAGCCTACTTTTACTGGCCCCATGTCCCAGACCCTGGCCGAGCTTACGGTCCCACGCACCACACCTTGTCTGTCTTTGCTTCTGATGCTTTCTTTGACACGATCACTGGCACACATCGCTTTGACCCTAGCCGGGTCAAGTCCTCTTCCATTGTCCACCCTTGCCTACGGATTGCACATCGCCTTTTGGCGACTACCATTTTAGCCAGGCCAGAGGTTGGGATAGTGTCCATGCCAGAGCTCTTCATTCTCTACGCGATGGCTCGGGAGAGAGCCTTAGAGGGCGACGGGGACATCTTAGTCCCTTTCATTTCTATAGATGTAGCCAAGTGTTATTTAGACCACATATTTTCCATGGTCGCCTCTAGGAAGGCGATGTGTTGTGGCAGTTTGATTACCCTCCTCACTCCCATTTTTGGCAAAGAGTTCCTGCCGGTTTGCGTCATCCTACGGGCCCCACTTCACTATCTCTTGATGTATTGGTCCGTATGAAGATGCTCTGCCCCATAGTCAGTGACATTGGGTCTGGTTATAGGGCCTGTTTTCTACTGATTACATGGTACTTTCGAGTCCTGCTCGGACCCATATTGGACCCGCAGGTGGGTAGTGGAGGCCCGCGATGGACCTCCTCATCTTAGCTGTCTACATGCTAGAGCCCGATGGCGACCCGGTGGAGCCCCTTCTCGACCCTCTTGCCCATGAGATTCAGTTTCCTCAGCTTGCCCATGATCCGATCCCCAAGCCCAACACATCTGTGCCACTGAGAGTTGACCCCATTGCATATTTGAGCATTGAGAGCTCCACCCCCATGAACTTTATGAGTGGTGAGCGTTCTTTTTCCGCGACCGTCGAGACCCTGCACACCCTTGATTTTTCGACTCAAGGGAGTCATTCTATGTTGATTTCACGACCTCCCCAGTTGTCGATGTCTCTGTCTCTGCCGCCGCTGTATATACCGAGAGCATCGTGGTGTCTTTCACCACAGCTGTTGCCATGACTTCTCTATCTGCCTCGTCCTCTGCTGACGTCCCATCCTCCTCAGCAGCTGCACACATTTCTGAGAGCATTCCAGCGTCTCAGCCTCCACTAAAGGCTGAGCGTCCTATTGTGAGCACCACACCATCCACATGTTAGGATAGATAAGACACCCTAGAGGGGGGGGGAATAGGGTGAATGTGGGATTAAAATTATTTAACGATGTAAGAATATGCAGTTATATGATTTACAGAAATAATCACAGGCAGTCAAAAGATATGCAGAAAATGGCAGACAACCAATCATAGATGACACCAAGATATACCCTGGTTCGGTCGAACCTCGACCTACTCCAGCAACCCCCAAAATCTACTCTTTGATTAATCAGTTTCTCCATGCCTACAAGACACTATGAACTCAGAACTCCCTTTGCTCCTTGCCTAATAGCTCTCTAGACTTGCAACTCCCATTGCTAAACTGAACTAACCAAACAAGCTAGACCCTGTCTCGATCATATCCCATGTATCGAGAATCCTCCAAACAACGACAAGTAGCTTGTATAAAAAGTTTGTAAAAATAAGGTGTACAAAGAGCAAAGCATGACTCAATAATACATTCAGAGTTTATAAAAGCTCAGATTGAGTTGTTGCGATGTCTTCATCCTTCTGTTCATGCACAGCTTCTCAATGGCTCTGACCGTTAATCAATCGAAGATCTGTGCTGAAAGATATGGCTCCACGAACTTTTAAGGGCCTTTCGCAATTTTCTGTTTCTTCTGAGATTTTTGTGCAAAATTCTGTGCTCTGTTCTTCTATCCCGCACCTTGATTTAGTTTGTCAGGTTTTCGACCGTTTGTACTCTCTTTTCCAATAAATTTTTTTGGGCATTTGATGTTCTCTACACAAAAAAATAACAAGGTTTTAAAACTTTAATTAATTAATATAACCAAAGCACTAACCTCTTTTTGCTAATAATCTTGATGGTAGACGTCCTCTGGGTATAAGTTTGCTTCTCTCTTACTTGGACAAGCTACAGAACCCCTTTTTAAACCTTCACACGAATTAAGTGCTTGCATGCAAGTGGTTGTAAGTGGAGACATTAACTCAGATTTTGTGCACAAGATTCTTCTCTAATTATCTTACCTCTTTCCCTTTGTGTTCAATGGCTTGCGTATGATGCCATGAAGTGGGGGCCGGCCATGTTCCAATGAGAAGGTTGTTTATTTTTCTCGTAACTGCAGCCGCATTAAATGTTGGTGAGGGCCTGTGCGTTTTTTATCCCGCCTGCAAAACAAAGATAATTAATTGAAAGAGATAATCTAATGGGCTTGTTAATTTCCCTCCATTCTATCCCTCTCCTTCTCCTTTGATTCAAAGCTGCCGTCCAAAAATAATTTTTGGAAGAGTTCAAGAAATTTAGGCCGGCCAATATGTGCTATTTATAGGGGTTTTTAAGAACCCTAGTTTGTGTATTTACAAAATTGCCACACATGCTTCCAAGTCGCATAGTTCAGCCGTTTTAGACTCGTTTTCAGATCCGAAAATTTTTGTGTCTTCCTCGTTGTCTCCTCCATGATCCACTATCATAGTTGATATTTTATAATGTCGATAAAATGACCAAATTGCCCATTTATGCTTAAAGTGCCTTTTATATCCAAAATGACCAAATTGTCCCTGGATCAAGATGAACTCCTTTCAACCTGAAAACACTTAACAAACACATCAAAATATTTCATGAAGTTTTGTTATCATCAAACAAGAAATCTTAGACCATTGTTTCCAACACCTCACACACCCGATATTGGCCCCATTTTTTTGGAGGTCGTGTGAGACACCCCCGCCCACCACATGTTTGACCCTCTACCCCCGCTCTAGACATCCTTGACTTGCACCTTCACACAGTCGAGATGACAGTGATTGGGCTTAGAGTGGATTTTAGGGCTCTCATAGCTGCCGTTGCTGCTCAGCAGGCATGTGTCGACATGATTCCTGATATTCAGCTCACGCTGAACAGGATTCTTCAGCACCTGCAGCAGCAGCAGCAATAGCAGCCAGTACCTTAGCCTGCCCCTTAGCAGCCTGCACCACCGCCACTACATCTTCCACCATAGGGAGGTGATGACGCCCCACCAACAGCCTTGGCATGTCCTTTTGATGCATGTCATATTTTTTGCCTCACCCCTTACCCCATTATTTTGTTTGCCCATCTGTCTTCAACATTTTTCAGGGCACTATATATCAGTTTTGGGGGAGAGTATGTTTTTCTGGGCCACCATCTTATATCCATCTTGCATATATCATCTACTATGCTGCATCTATTCATCACTCTGCATGCTTGTTTGCATATACCATTTGTATACATCATCATCTTTTATTTCCTTTATTTTCTTTTATTTTGCATCATACATGCACCCTCACCCGCCCACCCATATCTTATAAGTCATTGTGCTACACATCGCACATTGAGGATAATGCGATGTTTAGCTTGGGGGAGTGAGTATACACACACTTTTTTTATTTTCTTCATTTTTGTCTTTATTTTTAGTTTTCTTTAGTTTTTGCTTATTTTCACGCCCTTTTTCATTTTATTGCCATGCATCATGTTTTCTTTATTTTTGGAGTGTTTTGCATGTGTATAGTTAGTTATTTATTTTGTCTTTATTTCTTTTACTTTCTTTGCTAGAGATGAATTTCCTATGATGATTATAGCTTGGAGTCGCTTTACTTATATGCACGTATCTTTTGTCATGCTATTGCTTTTTATTTCTGATGTCATATGCGATATATTGTCGTGCATTTGAGAAAAAGAACTTCCATAGTGTTTTATTTGCTTATGAATGAATTTTAGCGTTGGCTAAGTCTGAGAATTACATTATTATATACTCTTTGTAGAAAACACACCAAGCTTCATGCATTGACTGCCTATACTTGGAGTACTGCTTTGCATCTTATTATCACTTTTTATTTGCATGAAATGTGTTTTGAACTTCTAGGTTGAGTGATTTGATTGTCGTTTGATATGATTAGATTAGTTTACTGTTTGATATCAAACTGAGTGTTTTACATTACCATGTTGAAGTTGTGCACATTCAAAAGAGTGAACCGAGTGTTATCTTATATTTTTTTCCACATATCTTGAAAATCATTTCTATATGTATAGTAATTGATGAATCTCCCCTTTAGTGAGTCTTATAATTGAATCTAGCCCATGGTACAAAGAATAAGCTCCATGAATCCCAAAATGTCAAAAGAAAAGAGAAATTTCTATTTTTGTATATTTATCCGGGATTGTTCATGCGTATTAAAAAAAGAGAAAAGAAAAACAAAAAGAAGAAGAGAAAGTTCTATTGTATATACACAATCCCTTCTTATTTCTTATTTTCCTTTTTTATTCATATGGAGCTACAAAAATATATGGGAAAAGATTGTATTTTCTATTTGATGCCACCACCCTTATATATAAGCTTAGGGGAGGGGGTCCGATGATGTGAGAGAGTGTGGCTACCTATATGTGCATGACAACCCAAGCTAGGTAATTTCTGATACTTAGAGAGATGACTTAGGGTATAACGAAGTCTATGAATTGAAAAATCGGCATGAAATTCATGAAAACCATCTATTTCTATTCTTTTTGATTTGAAATGTGTGATATCTCTTATACTCCAATTAGAAGCAGTAAACTGAAAAGTGTGTTGTCTAGAATCACTTATATCGATTTATATGCCTCAGCCGATGCTGATTCTAAAATGATTTCATACTTAGACGATTCATGTTGTTCTTAGTTTTTTTCTATCAAAGGTACCCATATGATGTGATATCGAAATAAAAGCTTTAGCCATGTTTCTTATTCATTGCTCGTGCAATTTGAGTAAGGAAATCCAAGTTGTGAGAGAATGATCTAGCACTTTCACCTCTTCTTCTTCTTTTTCGTCTATTCATTTTTCTTTATTTTTATTCGCCAAGTTAACTTTTTACTCATCTTACTCGAGGTCGAGTAAGAGGTAATCCTGTGGGATTTTGATAGGCTCATACTTTACACTTTATTTCTGCATTTTTGCGTGCCATTTCGACTACTCATATCGTAATTTTCATGATTAGACGACGATTTCACGATATATTTCACTATTTCTCTGTTTCGTCTGATTTCAGGAGATATTGAGCAATTGGGAGAAATTTGGAGCCTATATCACTTACACGCATACCGGAGCATCACCCACGATGTTATCAGAGAGCTAACGGCGCTGGAGGATGAGTAATAGAAGAAGAAAATCGAAAGAATCGACGAGGAAGCAAGGAGAGGAAGAAAATAGTGCTGAAACAGGCTACTCGGCCGAGTGACGCAGCTCACTCAACCAAGTGAAGCAGCTCACTCGACCGAGTGAAGCTGATATGACGACTCAAGCCTGAAGATGAGCTGAAATGTACTCGATCGAGCATGAATTTCCACTCGACCGAGTGAGGATTCCACTCGACCGAGTGGAGCAAAATTTTGTGAAGGACATCTTCGACACTTCTCTATTTTTTGGAGGAGCTGCAGAAGACTCCACTCGATCGAGTCGAAATTCCACTCGACCGAGTGAGCAGTTTACTCAGCCGAGTGGCCTGAGGAGCCAGAATGCTGATATTCCTACTATGAAGTGGATTCTTCACTCGATTGAGTGAAATATTCACTCGGCCGAGTAGCGCCGCCGACCCAGTCTTGATAACTAGGGTTTGCAGCAGTCTGGGGGCAGAATTGTCAGGAATTTTTGGTTATTTTGGGCATGTATAAATGCCCAGATTTATCTCTAGCCCAAGGAGAGGCTCCATACTTTTATTTTCATAGTTGTAATTTTAGTTTAGAGATTACTTTTGACGCGAGATTGTAGACTTGGATCTTGATTTTATTATTAAAGCTTGTAATCGACATTGGTATCTCTAAAACTCTTGCAAGTTTATATTTTTATGATATATCTCTTCTTAGATCCGAGTTTTGCAATGGATTCTCTTGTCAATCTTATTTCTCCTGTGATTTTCATGATGATTGTGAGTAATTCCTTTGCTCTACGGCAAAGGGATGAACCTTAAGGATCAAAAGTAAGATTTGTGATATTTGTTGAATTTCAAAGTTGCTAGAATTTCTAAAGGAAGATTATGATTAGATTACTACATATAGCTAGGGATTTCTATTGGATCTTGAGAGCTCGAGAGAGGATCTTGATTTATGGGAAGCCATATATATTCGATTTAAATTTATAATCGAGATTCACTAGATTTGGTGCGAGAGAGCGACTAAAACTAGCATCTTTTTTATATTTCTATACTAATATTCATTTGCATGACGGTGAAACGAGTACGACCTATCACGATCTAGATCCAAACTTGAGTTGCACGAGAGCGAGCTTGAGTTGAGATTGGATATAATTGTCGATCTTAATGCTAGTATTTTGAACTAGGCTTGTGCGAGAGCGAGGCTCTAGTTTAGATTGCTATAGACTTGCATAGTGCTAGAGCGTGCATTGGTTCTCTATTTAGTTACGACAAGTTCACCTTAAACCCAAGTCTAGTAATATTGAGATCCATAATTCATATTGATTGCTTGAGATCTATAGTGGGGATTTTCGAGCCTTAGACATCTTTATATATTGAGTTTACATCGATACTTGAACGATTTTGATCAACTCTTTCAAAGCTAATTTTCCACCAAGAGCTTAGTAAATCATATAGATTACCATTATTAGTTCCTTCCCGTGATCGATACCCGCTTCCTACTTAACCGTGCGCTTGCGATAAAACTACATTGTTTTTGGAGTTGTATTTCGAAAGGACCAGATAAAGAGTTTAATGGAATGTCCTGTTTGGGAATTCCATTGTTTGTAGTGTTCTTCTAAAACACTAATTCTCTTTACTTCTCTTTGAAGATATAACTTCAAGAACCAGGGAACAAAAGATATAATCTCTTGTTGTTTGTCAAGTGTCTCATAATAACTTGACTTGAATTCTTGTTGTTCTCTATTAGAGAAAACTTTGAAGAACCAATTACGAAACTCGGAGTTTCTTTTGCTTTGGAATTCTTGATTCAGAATTCTCCCGAGTCTGCTGTCGGGTGTAAAATCCATGAACAACAGATCACATTTGAAAACTCATTTCTGAGTTTGCAGGAGAAAGCTTTTCTTTCTCTTTGTAAATAGGATGAGGTATGTTATTATGGAATATATTAATCCCTTGAACCTCATTGATTCTATAAGAATCAGATCTAGAGACAGATCTTCTGGAAGCATTAGTGACATCAGATAGTCTGATAGTCATAGTAGGATTAAACATAATCTCAACTTCACCATCAGCCGTCTGGATAATTTGATGAATTTCTTGATTCATAATAGGCTGAGGTTGGATAGCATTGGGTATAACCCAACTATCAAGAAAGCTTGTTACTGTCCATTTGATTTGTCTATTGACAGCAATATGGGATGAAAGTAAATTTGTTTCAACTAGGACAGTTTTGCCTGGTTTAGTATGTGCTTTAGCCTTAGGAGCTAAAGTGCTCATAGCTTTGTAATGGATGCGGTATATAATCGCAACCGTCTCTGATCCAGGTAAGAATTCATAACCATGAGTCTTAATATTAAGACTAACAGCTTCAAGTATATTAGGATTAGCTAGAGATAAACTCAAGTTTGGGTATATGTTGAAGTATACAGGTCCATTATATAGGCTAGTTTCCATGATGCCCATAAGGGACTGAGTCCAATTAAGACATCTAGCATCACACAAACAAGCTAATAATGAAGCATTCAACCCTTGAAAGGTTAAAGGTTTGCAAGCAACCTGAATCAATCCAATATGGATATATTTGTATCGTTCCATATATGGTTCGATATCTTCAGAACTGAGCAAATGAATATTCTGCTCACTCTGATCAAATGTGCAGGTTCTTTCTAATGTATTAATGGCAATTAAAGACTTATAATCAAAGAACCCAATCTTGTAAATGTCCCTATTAGTAAGATCTGGAATTGACCACTTATTAAGTGATTCCAGTTCTGACGGAAATTCCGTCAAACGGACATTCTTAATCCTTTTACTCGTATTACAAGTCATTGCAGAGGTAGAAGCAGAAACTAGTTTTGACATGGGGTGTTCTTACGGATTTTTATCATGCTTTACAAATAAGCTAGGGATAAAGAAATATGATTTTCCTTACTTATCTTCTATTGCTGAATATTGAATACTAAAACCAGTTTCTGAATGTTTAAACATAACCAATAATATATGAGGGTATGATTACTGATTTACAATAGCCGGTTTCAATTTGTTTATACATAAGAAATGTTTCATGAGAGCATAATCACCAGACAACGATTTACGACCCTTTTGGCATCTCTCACCTCCGCGAGACTTACAACGCGACTACGGTGACTACCCACCCCTACAACCACATGCTTATGGACAAACAAATTAAACATTGCTTAATCCGGTGATTAGCTAATAGTAATAAAAAACATACTCTCAAATCTCATGATTATAAGAAAACAAACAAAAACAATTTCTGAATCATAAGATCCGCTATTCGTACCCAAGTATCAATAGAAGAGAAGCAAGACAGATCACACACACACACACACACACACACACACACACACACACACACACACATATACTAGTCATAACCCGTGCCCGCGGGCACGGTTCATTTAAGATTTCCCTCGCGAAATCTTTGTTCCCCGAAAAATTATTTCCACAGACAAAATTTAACAGAACAATAAATTAGCGTAAAAATATATAGCAGCACGGACGCCTTCGGCGCGGAACAACAAATTTGGTGTCGAACAACAAATTTGTTGTTCCGCGCCTTAGGCACGAAACAACAAATTAGCTTAAAAATATTTAGCGGGCGCCTTCGACGTAGAATAACAAACCTCAGGGTATTTTTACGCTAATTTGTTGTTCCGCTAAATTGTTTTACGCTAACTTTTTTATTTTGTTTAATTTAATGGATCATGCTTTTTCACAATCTTTCCCAAAGCACTTTTAATTTCAAAGTTTAGGTTTTCAATGCACTCCCCCCCAAATTTAATCTCCACAATCTTTCCCAATGCACTTCTAATTTCAAAGTTTAGGTTCCCAAGGCACTTCCCCCCAAATTTAATCTCCACAATCTTTCCCAAGACATTTCTAATTTCAAAGTTTTGGTTCCCAAGACACTTTTCCCACCAAAATTTAAGTTTTTCCACTAAAATTTTCACAAAATCCAATCTCAATCATTGATTTACCAAGATCAAATCTCAGCCACTCTTTATCTTGTCCTAGTCAGCCCTAGAATTCAAAAAAGGTTGTCAAATGTATATAAACTAGTCATAACCCGTGCCCGCGGGCACGGTTCATTTAAGATTTTTTCCCGTGAAATCTTTGTTCCCCGAAAAAAATATTTCCGCAGACAAAATTTAAAAAAACAACAAATTAGCGTAAAAATATTTAGCGGTACGGGCGCCTTTGACGCGAAACAATAAATACGGCGCGGGCGCCTTCGGCGTGGAACAACAAATTCGACGCGGACGCCTCCGGTGCGGAACAACAAATTCGGCGCGGGTGCCTTTGGGGCGGAACAACACGCGAGCGTATTCGGTGTGGAATAACAAATTCGGCGCATGCACCTTCGACACGGAACAACAAATTCGGCGCGGAACAAAAAATTAGCGTAAAAAATTTAGTGGAACAACAAATTCGGCGTGGAACAACGCGCGAGCGCATTCGGCGTGAAACAACAAATTCGGCACGAGCGCCTTTGGCACGGAACAACAAATTAGCGTAAAAAATTGCTCGAGCGTCATTTGTTGGCGCAGAGCAACGCGCGAGCGCATTCGGTGCGGAACAACAAATTCGACGCGGGTGCCTTTGGCGCAGAACAACAAATTAGCGTTAAAAAATTTAGTTCGGTGCGGAACAATAAACCTCAGGGTATTTTTTGGTGACGGTAAATTTTTTTACGCTAGTTTGTTGTTCCACTGAATTTTTTACTTTGTTTAATTTAATGGATCATGTTTCTCCACAATCTTTTCGAAGACACTTTTATTTACAAAGTTTTGGGTCCCAAGACACTTTCCCCCCAAAATTTAATTTCCACAATCTTTCCCAATACACTTTTAATTTCAAAGTTTTGGTTCCCAAGACACTTTTTCCCCCAAAATTTAAGTTTTTCCACCAAAATTTTCACAAAATTCAATCTCAACCATTGATTTACCAAAATCAAATCTCAGCCACTCTTTATCTTGTCCTAGTCAGCCCTAGAATTCAAAAAAGGTTGTCAAATGTATAATAGATAGTCATAACCCGTGCCCTAAGGGTACCCTTTATTTAAAATATTCCCATCAAAATCATTGATCCACTAAGTTTAAACAAACAACAATAAATAAAGAAAAAATAATTGTTATTAGGTCTTCAAAAAAAATTTATGTCCCTTCAAAATTTAGTTTCCACCAAAGAATTTAGTTCCTCAAAAATTTTAGTTTCTCCAAAATTTAGTTCCCTCAAGACTTAACACATGCTAGAAGGGCATGGTTCATTTAAAATATAGCCCGCTCAAAAACTTTGATTCCTAATTTAAACGAACAATAGTATTTAAAGGGCAATAATTGTTATTTAGTTCTCCCAAAAATTTAAGTCCTCTCAATATTTAGTTCTACCATTCATGTAAATTATTCCCAGTCAAAATATTGGATCCACTAATTTTAAATAAACATCAATATTTAAAGCACAATAATTGTTATTTAGCATCTCAAAAATTTAGTTCCTCCAAAATTTAATTCCCTCCAGATTTAGTTTCTCAAAATTTAGTTTCCCTAGAGAATTTAGTTCAAGTTTAAAATTTTAGTGCCCCCATAAAATTTAGTTCCCTAGATATTTAGTTCCACCCAAAATTTTAGATTTTTCCGTTCTCATAAAACATTGATAATGTGATGGAATCATTCAAGAAGAAAATTGTTTGATAAAATTTCAAATGATGGGAGGAATGTGCAAATCGTTCCCATCTTTTTTGTTTCCTTCCCTTGATAAATAAAATATTTTTAAGACATTGGTCTTCTGTTTACATCTTATTTTAAAAGAGCCATTAGACTTACGAATTTGTCCCCAAAAATTTCTAGTCCCCAAAATTCATATGATTTACATCTACATTTACATCGTCCCATGCTCCCCAACCCCCTCCATAGCTCCCTAACACCCTCCACTCATCCCCATCACTCACCCCCTCATCTGCCGCCCTCCCCTGGCACCACTCGTTCCCCCCTCCCCGCTCCCCTCATTCGATGTATGGATAGATGAAGATGGTCTATGCACACAGATCTAAGGGCTTTTTCAGAAAGCAAATGGCCCTTATACAAAAAGTGTAACGACTGCTTTTCATGTATCTGGATTTAATATTATATAATATATGTTTTGGTGGATTTTCTCCTCATGTGTGGTTTTCGTCTCCGTAGTTTTCATTTTCGATCGATTCGTCGTATTTTCTCGCTTCTTTCTTAGGATTGTTGATTTCGAAGTTTGTCACTCGTGACGGGCTTCATAACGGTCGTATCTAACTATTAGATCAAGCCTAGGAGTCTTAGGAATCGATCCCGGGGCCTCGCGCTCCGTATCGGTACTTTCTGTGCTCATTAGCCGGTGTAAGAAGGGCCACCGACCGACTAGATGACGATCCAGTCGGTCGGCAATCCTTCTTGGACCGACTAGTTAGCTTTCTAAATTTCTCGGGAGTTACTGTTTATCGTTAGTCGGTCTAAGAACGTTGGTTGACCGACTAGGTTGCAAACTAGTCGGTCAGCAATGCTTCTTGAACCGACTAACTCATCATATTATTTTTGTATCAGTTACTGTTCACTCTTAGTCGGTCTAAGAACGTTCATCGACCGACTAGATGACAAACTAGTCGGTCAGTATTTGTTCATGGACCGACTAACTCTAGAATCCTATTTTCGTTCAGGAGTTACTGTTTGCACTTAGTCGGTCTGTGTTGGTCGACCGACCGACTAGTTGCCAAACTAGTCGGTCAGTGGTTGCTCTTTGACCGACTAACCAGTGTCAAAACCCTAATTTCTGGGCAGCCGACAGCCTAGCCTATTTAAACCCAACCCATTCGACTTCTTCTTCTCCAACACGACCCAAACCCCTAAAAACTTCCCCCTTCAGCCCCCATCTTCCTCCAAGCTCCATTTCTCCATTCCAAGCCCTAGAATCATCCTCCAATCCATCCATTCAGTCCATCATCTACCCCTCATCTTCCCCAAATCTCCATCAAAACCCATCAAATCCCCAAATCCCCCAAAACCCTAGTTTCCCCAAACTTCTCCAATCTTCTCCAGATTTGATCCTAGGGTTCCCCGGAGTGTTTCTTCTATCTCCTCTCGGTAAGAAATCGATCTACTATTGTTTTCTCAACCTATTTATATTTTTATAAAAGCCCTAATTAATTTCATGTGTTTGATGTTTGTTTCCCCCTTAACAGCGATTTCCCCCGTAGATAGCATCCGTGTGACGAAGTAGTCGCCATCCCCGGTGCTAGGCAAGTGAAACTTGCCACTTAGGGTTTAGGCCATGTTTTAGGCCATTTTCTTGTTATAGGCGTAAAAGAGGCTAGGCGACGAAATGATACTCGCCTAGGCACAAATTGGGGAATTAGCTTGACAACGAAGCTAATTCCGACATTTAGCATGTTGCACAAATACCATGTCATGTTTACTTTCCATTAACGGTACGCAAATTAAATGTCATGTCATTGCATTGTTTTGGTGATCCCGTGATTGCGTAGCTTTGCTACACTACTTGTGTTACCTGGCTCGTGTTCCAGAAGCGAGCCCTGTAGTTGGAAACCCCAACGCTCGATATTGAATTGTGAACTAAGAAACAAGCTCCCGTGCGGGGCAACCCTGGCTCACTTGCTGGGCTCATGCTCAGGGACCATGGCTTGTTTAGTGCGGGATGGGGTGAGGGTTAAGCGGCCATTCAACTGGGAGTCTGTTTGATCAACAACTGCAGTTGTAAGGCGTAAACTCTTTGGGGTGGGGTAGTGTTTGGGGCCGATCGGACTGACATGCTAGCCATTCAGCGAAGGGCGCAAACATCTACAAAAACAACCGTGAAATGTGAATCGTGTTTAGTGCCGATCGGTCTGAATGTTTACCATTCAGCGAAGGGCGTAAACACCAACAATGTGAATTGATTGAGATTGATAGTAGCGTGGCTACTCTTGTCTTGTCTTGTCTTGTCTTGTCCCGATGATTGTTCTCTTGTACAAACTGTCTTGCCATGTTTTAAATTGTGCACTCATGTTATAACTGCCATGTCATGCATAATAAACTGCTAGGTTGCTAGTTGCCTTACTTTCAGTTTCCTTGCCCAAGTCTTTTAGACTTGCTGCCATGTGCCCCTTTACTCTTTTGGGTGACACATGTTAGATCCCGAGCCCGAGTACCTCGTTGAGGACGAGGTGTTCGCTGACGCCGAGCCTGAGCTAGTGTTTGACGGGGAGTACGTGGACACTGGGGACCAGTCCTAGTGTCTTCGTGTGTTTTACTTTTGTTAGACAGTTGTTTTGTTATCGGTGCGTGTCACCTATACTTTGCTTTGTTGTTGTCGTTCCTTTTGTTGGCCTTGTTCTGGGCCTTTAGACTCTTTTCTTTTAGCCTGGTGGCTTTTCTGGATGTTGAACTTATTTGTGATGTTGGACAATATTTGTGAGATGTGAATTTTATTTCAGTCTCTCCTTGTGTTATTATTGCTATTCTGTTGTGGTTACAGGGACCTGTTTTTGTATTGTGGATGCTTATCGGGTTTGGGGCTTCACAGCTCCACTCTCGTGCGGACCTTTTCACGTACTCGCCTCCATTTTAGGGAAGCGGGTCGTGACAGGTTTTAGTGGTGGCCCATGCAGGTCCTTCTGTAACTGCGATTTTTGGAATAGCAATAATAATATTTGAATGTCCAATAAATTAAGTTCGACGTCCGAGTCATAAGCTATGAGTCTAATCTGATTTGTTTTCCGTGTCATTAGATGGCAGGAAGGCGTTTCACCCGTGGTGGGGGTAGTGGTGCGCTCCCTCATGATGAGGAGCCTGAGCGGGAACCCACCAGCGGTGAGATGATGCGGATGATGTTGCAGATGATGCAAGTGCAGCAGGGCGTGCTTTTGCAAGTCCAGAATGCTCCACTTGGTCGAGCTGCACGGGCTCTTCCGGATGCCCCTCGCTCTGAGCCGGGAGCGAAGCAATTTCGGGAGCTGGGTCCCGTATATTTTGATGGTTCTGAGGGTCCTCTGGCTGCCGATGAGTGGATTCGGAACATCGAGGACAACCTGAAGATGGCCAAGATCACCCCGGCTGGATGGGTTGATTTGGCGAAGAGGCAACTTAAGGATAATGCCAGGAATTGGTGGGATGCGGAAGAGAAGTTGTTGGTGGAGCCGATAGCTTGGGCTACCTTCAAAGCCAGATTTGAGGGTGAGTTCTTCCCGAAGGCTGCCAAGGAGGAGATGCTGCAGCGTTTTATCGATTTGAAGCAGGGGAACTCGTCGGTGGACATGTATCACCAAGAGTTCATGAGGCTGAGTCGGTTTGCACCAAAGATGGTGCAGGACGTTGAGGAGAGAGCTCAGAGGTTTCTGCAGGGGCTTGCTTCGGAGCTCCAGAGTTTTGTGACCTCTTCTGACCGGGAATCTTATCAGAAGGTTCTGGTAGCTGCCAAGAGGCAGGAGCTGCTCGTGAACCAGAGGAGGGGGTCTGTTATTGGTGTTGGGAAGAGGCCTGTGGAACAGGCGAGAGCTGTGGTTAGGCCTGGATTCAGGCCTAATCAGTCTGCTCAGTTTAAGAGGCCGGGAGGGCCTATTCTGAAGACTTGCCATTTCTGCGGCAAGCCTGGCCATATCAAGGATCAGTGTCGGAAGTTTTTGGGCCAGTGTTTGGTTTGCGGAGATGCTTCCCATGTCGCGAAGGATTGTCGGCATGCGGGTCAGCTGCGGAGGGCTCCTGTTGCAGCACAGCCGTTGCAGCAGCGAGTGTCTGTTCCTGCTGGCCGTGGAGCAGCTCTTGTTCCGCAGGGGCAGGCTTTTCGGCAGGCTGTTCCGCCGAGGAGGCAGGCTTTTCTGATGACCGCTGCGGAGAGCGCGGCTGTGGATGAGGTTATCGCAGGTAATCCTCATTCTAGCTATTACTTTCTAATTTGGTCTTGATTGCTAGATTATGTTGTTTGCTTGAACTTGTTTGTTGCTAGACTGGGGTTTGATTGTTAATTGCTTGATAGGTGTGATTTTGGTTTGCACATTTCCTGCATGAGTCCTCTTTGACTCGGGTGCATCGATGTGCATTATTTCTCGGAGCTTCGTGGAGAGGCATTCCTTGTCGACGTCCCCTCTCCCCAAGAGTTGGAATATCGTCACAGGGAATGGTGTGGTCTCGGTGCATCGTGGTTGCAATTCTTGCTCGTTGGTGGTCTGTGGACATGAGCTTTTCGCTGATTTCATTGTCCACGACATCATCAACTATGATGCAGTTCTTGGGATGGATTGGCTGGCGAGCTTCTATGCTACGATTGACTGCAGGAGAAAGAAGGTGGTGTTCGAGATTCCCGGACATCCAGTGTTTGAGTTCAGTCGTGGTAGCAGTTCGCTTGGTCCTGTCAGATTTCGGGCCAAGCCGGTGGAGGCTGTGGCTATGCAGATGGAGCTGGAGTGGCCAGCTGTGGTGCGCGATTTTGGCGACGTCTTCCCCGAGGAGATGTCTGGTTTGCCGCCTGATCGAGCTCTGGAATTTTCTATCGATCTTGTTCCAGGTGCACAGTCGATTTCGAAGGCGCCGTATCGTATGGCACCTGCAGAGTTGGAGGAGTTGCGGAAGCAGTTGGATGAGCTCTTGCTGAAGGGTTATATTAATCCTAGTGTGTCTCCGTGGGGAGCACCGGTGTTGCTGGTTAAGAAGAAGGATGGTTCGCGTCGCATGTGCGTGGACTATCGGGAGTTGAATGCGGTGACCATTAAGAATAAATACCCGTTGCCTCGCATCGATGATATTTTTGATCAGCTTGGAGGTTCGAGGGTGTTTTCTAAATTGGATTTGAGGAGTGGTTACCATCAGTTGAAAGTGAAGAAGGGTGATGTTCCGAAGACAGCGTTCAGGACGAAGTATGGACACTATGAGTTCGTGGTTATGCCTTTCGGTGTAACTAACGCGCCCGCAGTTTTCATGAATCTGATGAACCTGATTTTCTACGACTTTTTGGATAAGTTTGTCGTTATCTTTATTGACGACATTCTGATCTATTCGAAGTCGGAAGAAGAGCATGCCTCGCACTTATGGACGGTGTTGGAGATTTTGAGGAAGCATCGTTTGTATGCTAAGTTTTCGAAGTGCGAGTTTTGACTGGATCGAGTTGCTTTTCTCGGGCATGTGGTGACTGGAGATGGTATTTCGGTGGATCCCGAGAAGATTCGGGCCATCAGGGAGTGGCCTGTTCCGTCGTCTGCGTCTGAGATTCGGAGTTTTCTCGGACTTGCTGGTTATTATCGGTGATTCATTAAGGACTTTTCTCGTATTGCTGAGCCGATGACCAGGTTGACGCGGAAGGATGTTGCTTTTGCTTGGTCGGGTGATTGTGAGAGTGCTTTTGGTATTCTGAAGGAGAGGTTGACGAGTGCCCCTATTCTTGTTGTGCCTGATCGCAGCGGTGGATTTGAGATCTTTTGCGATGCTTCTGGTAAGGGTCTCGGTGGTGTGTTGCATCAGCACGGGCACGTTGTGGCGTATGCGTCTCGTCAGCTTAAGGTTCATGAGAAGAATTATCCGACGCATGATTTGGAGTTGGCTGCCGTTGTGTTTGCTCTTAAGATTTGGAGGCACTTCCTGCTGAGTGAGAAAGTGAAGATTTTCACCGATCACAAAAGCTTGAGGTATATTTTCACTCAGAAGGAGCTCAACATGCGACAGTGTCGATGGTTGGAGCTTATGGCGGATTATGATATTGATTTGCAGTATCACCCTGGCAAGGTGAATGTGGTTCCGGATGCTTTGAGTAGGCTGCCAGCGGTGATGATTTTGACCTCGCAGTGGAGATTGCAGCAGGATTTTTGCGAGTCTGGCGTGGAGATTGTTCTTCCTGGAGAGGCTTCTTCGTTGATGTACATGCAGGTACAGTCGACGATCGTGGATCGGATTAAGGCTGGCCAGGCTGAGGATCCGAAGCTGGTGAGGATTCGGGAGATGGTGGAAGCCGGTCTGCGGACTGCCTTCTTGATTCATGAGGATGGCTCGCTGAGGTTTGGAGCCAGGTTGTGTGTGCCAGCTGGGGATATCAGAGAGGAGCTGATGGTGGAGGCCCACAGTTCGCCGTATTCTGTGCATCCTGGTGGCACCAAGATGTACCAGGATCTTCGTCTGAATTATTGGTGGCATGGTATGAAGAGGAGCGTGGCTCGGAGTGTAGCCAAGTGCTTGGTTTGCCAGCAAGTGAAGGCGGAGCATCAGCGTTCGGCCGGGTTGCTACAACCGCTTCCGATTCCGGAGTGGAAGTGGCAGCACATCACTATGGATTTCGTGACTGGACTACCTCGGAGTCCGAAGCAGAATGACGCGATTTGGGTGATCGTAGATCGATTGACCAAATCTGCGCATTTTATTCCGTTCCGAGTGGGACAGTCCACTGAGGCGCTAGCGAGGAGATATATGGAGGTAAAATTCTTTTACTCTCCGTTTTTATTTCCTTTTCCTAGTTTGGATAGTGATGTAACGTGAATCGTGCAGGAGGTTGTGCGACTTCATGGAGTCCCCGTGAGTGTCGTGTCTGACAGAGACACGAGGTTCACATCTCAGTTTTGGCAGAGTTTGCAGAAGAGCTTGGGTACGCGTCTGAGTTTCAGCACGGCGTACCATCCGCAGACGGATGGCCAGTCCGAGAGGACGATTCAGATTTTGGAAGACATGTTGAGGGCGTGCATGTTGGATTTCAAGGGTTCGTGGGAGGACCATCTACATTTGGTGGAGTTTTCCTACAACAACAGCTTCCAGGCGAGTATTGGCATGGTGCCATTCGCCGCCCTTTATGGGAGGAAATGTCGATCGCCATTGAGTTGGGATGACGTTGGTGATCGGGAGTTGTTGGGACCTGAGATGATCGTGGAGGCCGTGGATATCGTCAGGAATATTCGGGAGAGGTTGAGGATTGCTCAGGACCGTTTTAAGCATTGGGCGGATGCTAAACGATGTCCTTTGGAGTTTCAGCCGGGCGACCATGTGTTCTTGAAGATTTCCCCGAATCGTGGTGTGATTCGTTTTGGGAAGCGTGGGAAGTTGAGCCCGCGATACATTGGACCATTTGACGTTTTGGAGAGGGTTGGCGAGGTAGCGTATCGCTTGGCCTTGCCGCCATCTTTGGAAGGAGTTCACAATGTTTTCCATGTGTCGCAGCTTCGTCGATACATTAGCGATCCGTCTCATGCGGTGGATTTTTCGGAGATTACCGTTCGCCCCGATATGACGTATGACCAGCATCCAGTGCAGATCCTGGACAGACGTCAGAAATCGCTTCGGAACAAGATTGTCAATCTTATGAGGGTGATGTGGCGACACGGTTCACCTGGAGAGTCTACTTGGGAGAATGAGGATGAGATGCGAGAGCGTTTCCCACTTTTGTTTCCGGACTCGTGAGTTTTTGGAAATTCCGAGGACGGAATTTTTCTTAAGTTGGGGAGGATGTAACGACTGCTTTTCATGTATCTGGATTTAATATTATATAATATATGTTTTGGTGGATTTTCTCCTCATGTGTGGTTTTCGTCTCCGTAGTTTTCATTTTCGATCGATTCGTCGTATTTTCTCGCTTCTTTCTTAGGATTGTTGATTTCGAAGTTTGTCACTCGTGACGGGCTTCATAACGGTCGTATCTAACTATTAGATCAAGCCTAGGAGTCTTAGGAATCGATCCCGGGGCCTCGCGCTCCGTATCGGTACTTTCTGTGCTCATTAGCCGGTGTAAGAAGGGCCACCGACCGACTAGATGACGATCTAGTCGGTCGGCAATCCTTCTTGGACCGACTAGTTAGCTTTCTAAATTTCTCGGGAGTTACTGTTTATCGTTAGTCGGTCTAAGAACGTTGGTTGACCGACTAGGTTGCAAACTAGTCGGTCAGCAATGCTTCTTGAACCGACTAACTCATCATATTATTTTTGTATCAGTTACTGTTCACTCTTAGTCGGTCTAAGAACGTTCATCAACCGACTAGATGACAAACTAGTCGGTCAGTATTTGTTCATGGACCGACTAACTCTAGAATCCTATTTTCGTTCAGGAGTTACTGTTTGCACTTAGTCGATCTGTGTTGGTCGACCGACCGACTAGTTGCCAAACTAGTCGGTCAGTGGTTGCTCTTTGACCGACTAACCAGTGTCAAAACCCTAATTTCTGGGCAGCCGCCAGCCTAGCCTATTTAAACCCAACCCATTCGACTTCTTCTTCTCCAACACGACCCAAACCCCTAAAAACTTCCCCCTTCAGCCCCCATCTTCCTCCAAGCTCCATTTCTCCATTCCAAGCCCTAGAATCATCCTCCAATCCATCCATTCACTCCATCTACCCCTCATCTTCCCCAAATCTCCATCAAAACCCATCAAATCCCCAAATCCCCCAAAACCCTAGTTTCCCCAAACTTCTCCAATCTTCTCCAGATTTGATCCTAGGGTTCCCCGGAGTGTTTCTTCCATCTCCTCTCGGTAAGAAATCGATCTACTATTGTTTTCTCAACCTATTTATATTTTTATAAAAGCCCTAATTAATTTCATGTGTTTGATGTTTGTTTCCCCCTTAACAGCGATTTCCCCCGTAGATAGCATCCGTGTGACGAAGTAGTCGCCATCCCCGGTGCTAGGCAAGTGAAACTTGCCACTTAGGGTTTAGGCCATGTTTTAGGCCATTTTCTTGTTATAGGCGTAAAAGAGGCTAGGCGACGAAATGATACTCGCCTAGGCGCAAATTGGGGAATTAGCTTGACAACGAAGCTAATTCCGACATTTAGCATGTTGCACAAATACCATGTCATGTTTACTTTCCATTAACGGTACACAAATTAAATGTCATGTCATTGCATTGTTTTGGTGATCCCGTGATTGCGTAGCTTTGCTACACTACTTGTGTTACCTGGCTCGTGTTCCAGAAGCGAGCCCTGTAGTTGGAAACCCCAACGCTCGATATTGAATTGTGAACTAAGAAACAAGCTCCCGTGCGGGGCAACCCTGGCTCACTTGCTGGGCTCATGCTCAGGGACCATGGCTTGTTTAGTGCGGGATGGGGTGAGGGTTAAGCGGCCATTCAACTGGGAGTCTGTTTGATCAACAACTGCAGTTGTAAGGCGTAAACTCTTTGGGGTGGGGTAGTGTTTGGGGCCGATCGGACTGACATGCTAGCCATTCAGCGAAGGGCGCAAACATCTACAAAAACAACCGTGAAATGTGAATCGTGTTTAGTGCCGATCGGTCTGAATGTTTACCATTCAGCGAAGGGCGTAAACACCAACAATGTGAATTGATTGAGATTGATAGTAGCGTGGCTACTCTTGTCTTGTCTTGTCTTGTCTTGTCCCGATGATTGTTCTCTTGTACAAACTGTCTTGCCATGTTTTAAATTGTGCACTCATGTTATAACTGCCATGTCATGCATACTAAACTGCTAGGTTGCTAGTTGCCTTACTTTCACTTTCCTTGCCCAAGTCTTTTAGACTTGCTGACATGTGCCCCTTTACTCTTTTGGGTGACACATGTTAGATCCCGAGCCCGAGTACCTCGTTGAGGACGAGGTGTTCGCTGACGCCGAGCCTGAGCTAGTGTTTGACGGGGAGTACGTGGACACTGGGGACCAGTCCTAGTGTCTTCGTGTGTTTTACTTTTGTTAGACAGTTGTTTTGTTATCGGTGCGTGTCACCTATACTTTGCTTTGTTGTTGTCGTTCCTTTTGTTGGCCTTGTTCTGGGCCTTTAGACTCTTTTCTTTTAGCCTGGTGGCTTTTCTGGATGTTGAACTTATTTGTGATGTTGGACAATATTTGTGAGATGTGAATTTTATTTCAGTCTCTCCTTGTGTTATTATTGCTATTCTGTTGTGGTTACAGGGACCTGTTTTTGTATTGTGGACGCTTATCGGGTTTGGGGCTTCACAGCTCCACTCTCGTGCGGACCTTTTCACGTACTCGCCTCCATTTTAGGGAAGCGGGTCGTGACAAAAAGACCGAACTGTAACATGGAAGGATTGATTTGATTAATAAATAAAATTCATTTCCTAATTTGCCTTCTAAAATCTGTTAATTACTTCTCCTTGAAATTAAGCTCCATGAATCTTTGTTGACTTTGCAATCATTCAAGAAGTATCAACCCTGCAATCATCCAAGAAGTATCAACCCTAGACGTGTTCAAACTAACGACAATAACAATTCAGAAAGTTTTGGCAAATCAAGAGCAATTAAACCAAGAGATTGCAATTAGCAAAGGTTTTTTTGCTAGTAAATATATGATAAAAACCAAATTTAATGCAAAAACCCATAAGCACAACCATTCAAGATTTAGAAATTTCAAAATCTTCATTATAAGCATCCTTGATGTGATAAAAAGGACATTATGCTTTCATTGAATAATCACGTGCATATATTTACAATGAAGGTTCCATAGTGACATTCTAAAATTGGTGACTAATTCACTATCCAAAAAAATTCGCTATTCTCCATGTTTACTTAGTACACTTGTAGTTCGAATCGCGTGACTTCTTTATGTAATCGTCCATCATCTGAAGTTACTTACTCTGCCAAAAAACAATAAATAAATAAAGCAACTCACAACCATAAGAAGTGAGTAAATTTTTCTTCGATTGTATGTCATTCATTGTCTAAAAACTACTTGCTTGCTTCTGCGCCTTTTTCTACTGTGAAACAACAGAATATATCAACTCAAAAATCTTTATGCTCTGAAAACATAATAAGAAAATTTCCTTGGAAATAAGACTTTTGCCACTTGCAAAATCACCAATAGTCTGCCATTTGGCCATATGACAGTTAATATAATAAAAATCCCACCAAAGAAACATAAAAATAAAAAAAACAATCTGTGACTAACCATGGACATCAAAATTAGCATTCAAATCATGAGCTTTGGTAATAATATCGGCCTCCGAGATGCCTTGGGGAAAATTGAGAACAAAAGACTTGATGCTGATCTCAGCACGTGCCTTACTTTTCATGCTCATACCTAATAAAAATATCTCAACTTTAACACACACAAAAATATCAGTATAAAACTTCTCTTTCTTAATGAACAAAAGATCAGTACAAAAAATATACATTGTATGTTTGATGCTTTGGAGAAAAAGATAAGTTTAAGAAAGTGTTTGGACTTCTTTGGCAATTTCGGTTCAGACTCTTGAGGCCGACCTCAACACATGTGTTTTTTCTCATGCTCACATAGCTCTGTGAGTCCTTTTGAGTTCCGTCAATCATCATAGCTAACCCTGACACCAGATAAAAACCTGATAAAACTGAACTTAACAGGAAAAACAATTAACATGTGAAAAAAGAGCATACTTTTGGCATATCATCTTATCTTGATTGTTCCTTTTTGCAAGAGCCAAGAGCAATGGCTTAATAATCCCACCACTCAGACTCAAAACCAAATAAAGTGTAGACCATGTGCCAAATTTAAAAATCAATTCTACAATTGAGGGATTAAATTCTTACATCATCTATCACCTTCTTTGCATGACAATAGGTGCATATAGACAGAAAATATTGGAAGTATTCTTGCAAGCAAAAAAGGATAGATGAGCTTAGATCTTGCATCATAATAAGCAAAATCCATGCAATTCAAATTGTAGAGTGCCACTACAGGTTTTGCAGAGCATTACATTTACCAACTCCTGTTGCCCATGAATACATCGATCAAAAAGAGCTTTAATTAAAAAAACCAACTGTTTTTTTACTTCAATATCTTTTTTGCATTCTTCTGGAGGAAGCTTCCACTTGTGTATATTAGCATTAGGAGCCAAACATCAGTGCCTTTGTATTCACATGGTAGTTCGTCAAGTCACTTCAGTTCTTTCAAAATAGCTTCATAGATAAACTGTAGTAAAAGTGAGTAGAATGTAAAACAACATTATAAATCATGACAGACAGCTTGCAATAACACAATATAAACTATAGGTTTCTGTTGTATATCAAATTTGGTTTTAGAATGATATTATGACTAAAACACAGATATGAAAGTATGTGTATGACATATAATAAAAATTACACTGCATCATCCTTACTCACATCATGCAAGATTCCCTATATTATTACAAAACTCAGCCTCAACATGAGAATATAAACTTAAAACCTCAGTGAGATAACACACATCATATATAAAAGAAAAAGGAAAATAGATGCCACAGAAATTTACATGAAATTCTTTGATTATACTGTGATGTAACCACAGTATGTAGTAGAGTTCAATTTCTGCTATTGTGTACCCAATGAGTCAGTTGGATACTCTAAAAGGTGTGGATGCTCACTTTAGCATTATCAATAACTCGTGTATGCAATTTGGCATCAGATACTGAGCTCCTTTTCCATAACATTTACACAATTAGGTTACTACTTACAACGGTATCTACCAAACATCCCAAATAAAAACTATTAGCAATGCAAGCCACCTGAGGATAGGAAAATGCCACAACGTGATAGAAATTGCATATATAATACGGGTAAATAGTAAATATTTGGTAACATAACTTAGCTCAGGACATGAAAGTACGTGTAGGACTCTCAGCACTGAAGACGCTGGATGAACAGTTGATATTGCCACAAAACTCAAACAGTTCTCTTTTGGTTTAACATTTGATTTCAAAAAGATTTTGTTTTTGACGACACACATTAAGAAAAAACACTAAACCAAAAAAAACCCATGAAGGAAATAAATGTTATTGCATCCAGATTTTTGATGTAAAATGTCAATGTGATGCCCACAAAAAGCATACATATGATTAAGATTTTCCGAGACCAAAATTAGTTCAGCACAACAATTTAATTTCTGTTTAGTAAACAATATAGTAAGGAAAAAATGGAGGTGGAAGCTCATTTATCTAAGTAAGAATGAGCTAAATGAGCGGCATCTCCCATGAGGCAGGACCCTGCAACCTGTGACAGTAGTGGTGGCCTCACCCTATGTAAGAGTACATGTCATTTAGTTAAATGAGCATCAGCTCATATACATTAACCCCATATAGTAAACATATTTCCTCTTGGAATCACATATCAAAGTTGTACATGGTAGTGTCAAAAACCAAAAGCACAACTTCATAGAAAAAGAATTAGGAAAGCTACTGCACAAAACTGCATTTCTATATTAGTTCAAATTGATCAAACTGAAAGCTCATTAAGGATTAAGGAGAAAATACAGCTAATATATAGTATAAAATGTACCAACATGAGTTTAATGGACTATAGCAAACATACTTTCTCAGAAAGATACAAACAATATTGGTTGTCCTCGAAATCAACTTTTGCCCAGTCTATGCCATCTTGGATTTATTCCTGGCAAACATGAAATATGTGAGATTAACCATATCAACCTTCACAATGTGATTATCTGAGGTCCCTTTCGATGAGATGACTCCAAATGATCCTGACACAAACCTATATGGGGAGTTGGGCGATGCTAGTATGTAATCGACCCTTGTGCCATATTTGCATATCCCTTGCACATCTGAAAATTTAAAGCAAGACAACATTTTTGAGTGAACGAACCAAATAATCAGAATGCATAGAGAGCGATAGCAATGGCCATTACCCTGCCCTGTGGCTACGACGACGACGGATTTGCATTCGCCCGCGTAATCCTTGGCGTCTGAATACTGCCATCCCTTCAAGAATTTCATCACTTCAACCTTTGTCGGTGGCTTCCCAATCTCTTTGTAATACTACAACATCCTCAAATCACCAACATTGTTTTCAAATTTGATGCAGTATATGACGGCTGTGTGTACCGTGATGATATCATTCCATCGTTCCGCAGAGTAATCCGTCTCGTCGAGCGAGTTCAGGCCACCGGTGAGGATGTGGGGCGCGTCAATCGATCCGAGGATTGCACCGATCTGCTTCATTCTCCAGCTCTCGTCGAGATGGTCGAGATGTATGCAATAGAAGTTGAGCTATCCTGCCCCAGGGATGTCTACGGTTGCCATCAACACATTCCTGTTGATGTAAAATGATCATATATTTGGGTCAAAATACATATGTAATTAAGGTTCAAGAAAAGACCTAAAATCAGCATCTTCGCAAATCTTCTGTTTATGTATATATCTATTAT
Source organism: Scilla litardierei (assembly GCA_030789695.1). NCBI lineage: Eukaryota > Viridiplantae > Streptophyta > Magnoliopsida > Asparagales > Asparagaceae > Scilla > Scilla litardierei. Next base: position 124,414,032 of record CM061142.1, read on the forward strand.
ACATTTAAAATATATGCATTACCCTGAAGATACTCTAATACCCTTGTCTTACCAAAATGTTATGGGTAGTATGTTAGCATCAGCAGAAAATCCATCAGTTTATGCTGATATCTGCAGGGGTATATCAAAATATTGGGAGGTGCCATTAATTGATATGCAGACTGGAAAGCCTGGACATATATGGCATCCATTTGTTGATAAGGAACATTTTCTGGGTTATCCACCAAGTATTACCTCTTTTAACCCAATGACTAATGCAACAAAAGGAAGCCCTAGTGATAGGGGCATTGTGTATCAGAAAGATCACGACATCAAAGCGGAGAGAAACAGTTCTTCAGTGAGAATAGTGGATAAATCCAAACTTTCAAGTAATGTTACTGAAAGCCATGATCTATGTAAAAACAGGCTGCATGAAGCTGCCAATAGAACATCCTACTACACACAAGTGAAGAACTTGCACCTAAAATAGCCACACTGACAGTAGAAAAAACCAGCAGTATATTTTATCCATATAGTGAATCTATGAATATTAATTATTGGCAAAATAACACATATGTTGTAAATAATAGAAAAAACATGAAATATGAATCTATGAACATATAGTGAACTAATTACATGTGTGTTAACAGTGAACATATATGTATAACCAATCGAAGGTGTTTGAGTAGTTTCATGGAGTTTCCAGTAAATAATTATGCTGCTATTAGTAGTTTGAACACATTTAGCTGGAAAATTTCATTTAGATGTTAGACCAGATATATATTGGCATAAGGTGCATTCTCTAGTTATGGAGAAGACCACATGATAACAAATTATTTTTGAAGGGTATAGTCCATCATTTAGTCCAAAATCTCAATGGTCAAATATGTTCACCCAACTCCCACTATTGCAGTTGCTCCATGAAAATGGATTATCAATTAGGCATGGCCAATTTTTTGGCTCATTGAATTCAGTAGCCAAGGGGGCTAGAGAAATTTAACTGGGTACTTTGGGACAATAGTGCTCACTGAAATTTGTGTAAGCAATAAGCATCATTGTCAATATCATACGACACATGATATGTATCACATGAGATGATTTGATTCCAGAGAAAAAATGATATGACCCGGTTGCTCAAATAGTGGAGTGCTAAATATCATTTGCTATTTTGGGATACAACATGTATTACGATGTGAACATATCATGACAGTACTTTGGCTCACTTGTAACCAGTTTGACTCCACCCTGAATCATGTTTGAGATTTGGTTTTTTATTTCTTCTATATTTAAGCAATGAAGACCCAATCCTGATTTAAGGCTTTTAAGGGATGTCACTTCTTCCACATTGATTCCTCAAGGGCCCTTTGTGAATGAAACACCAGACATAATGAAAGCATCATTGGCGTTTTTCAAACCTAAGCCTCAAACTTCGCTCGACGCCATTATCAACCTGTGTGATGCATGCTGACAACCATCTACATGTCTATTTGTAGTGTCGAGCCTCATTGACCTTTGCTTACGTTCACCCTGAGCATTGGCAGCCTTCCCGATGCTAGTCATGTGGTTTCACAACTAAAGACACTTCGGTACTCTTTCACATTGAGATTAGCAGGTGATGTATTGTGATAACCTATTATGTATGTATTGTGATGAGAAAGCCATACTCATTTCAAATGCATAACAGGTGATTATGATATCACAAATCACATTGAGATGCATTTGAAATGAGTATGGCTTTGTTAATCTCAATACTCAGATTGTAAATACTCAGATTGCATACATAACAAGTGATTGTGATAACATGTTATGGCTTTGTTTTTTATATCATTTGAAATGCATCACCTGAATGTGATTAAGTATTTACTGAATCTGAAATTACATACATATGTCAATTGGCACTAACTGAATATTTTTTAAGATTGAATTTGTTCTTCGTTGACATATGGGAACATAAATTGAAATATGAACTCAAAAACTGAATATGGGAATCTCAATTTTTTTTTGAAATTGAAATATGGGAACATAAACTTAATTTGAACTCAAAAAAACAGAACTCTAAACATATGTGGTCAAATCATTTTTCTCATCACACACCTTAAATATAAATATGAATATGAACTCTAAACATTGTGTTCTGTTTTTTCATTCAATCAATTTTATCAGCACAAACATTAAATATAAATATGAATTTGTTCTTCATAGAACTCAAAAACTGAATAAGGGAATCTCAAATTTTTTTGAGGTTGAATTTTTTTGAGATTACATACATATTTCAATTGGCAGTATTTTTTTGAGATGGAATTTGTTCTTCATTGACATATGGGAACATAAACTGAAATATGAACTCAAAAACTGAATATGGGAATCTTAATTTTTTTTAGATTGAAATATGGGAACATAAACTGAATATGAACTCAAAAAAACAGAACTCTAAACATGTGGTTAAATCAATTTTCTCAGCACACACCCTAAATATAAATATGAATAAGAACTCTAAACAATGTGTTCTGTTTTTCCATTCAATCAATTTTCTCAACACACACCTTAAATACAAATATGAATTTGTTCTTCATAGAACTCAAAAACTTGATATGAGAATCTCAATTTTTTTATTGAGTTTGAATCTTTTTTGAGAATACATACATATTTCAAATGGCAGTAACTGATTTTTTTGAGATTGAATTTGTTCTTCATTAACATATAGGAACATAAACTCACCAATGTACTCACAACATGAATATGAGATGAAGCAAAATGATTCCAGATACCAAAAACTCACCAATGTACTCACCAATGTGATATGTTGCAATCTTGTTTCAAGAGCTAAGTGGAGGTGGAAATATTTGCAGAACACCAAAATATTCAGAACACCATATCACCAAAATTTCTAGAACAATAGAATTTCTAGAAACAAACCTAAAATCCAACTGCAACATGAAACGCCAAATTCCAGATACCCAACTGAAACATGACATAAACATGAAATCCAAAAAACTCAGCTATTGAATTGAATCCCGATAATGTTGTTAGAGTTTACGCTATACCTTTGTTATCGAGCAAGAATTGACCCTACAAAGTCGCTTGATGAAGCCCAAAAAGCTCAGCTTTCCTTATCCAGAGTTGCATAACAGTGTGAATGTGGATAATGGACCAATCTTAAGTTCCGAAAACAACCAAAATTTCAAAAGACATATAGAAATAGATTGTCAGGCAGGAACAGAAGATAATTTGTGAGAAATCTACAATATTATGTGAAGAGTAACATCTTATATGTAGCGTACATTTGGATTATATGTACAGTTCCTTTTTTGGTTGGAGAGCGGGGAGTCAAATCTATCAACAACGAAGTTGGATGGGTTATTAGGCCTCTCTGATATGCTTCACGGTGAGCGAAAGCATGCCATGGCCCCCACGACCATGGCGTGTTGCACTCACAGTAAAGCAGATCAGAGCAACCGAGATGCTAGAGTTAGAACTCAAATGAGATCGATGAAACCCAAACCCAAAGTTTTTCTCAGTGGATGATGCGTGAGCGACATCAACGGCAATGGCAACAAAGAAGCAAAAGCATCGGCGGTCAGTTGGATGATCGGCGGTCAGTACCGAATATCATTTCAAAAAAAAATTTATAACAGCAATATTAGAATAAAAAACTGATATGTTAAAAATGCACATCAACTGAAACCAAATGAAATGCATATCAACTCAACAATTTTCCATATCAACTGATATTTAAAAAAATTGATATGTTAAAAATGCGTATCAACACAAAATGCATTTCAACACAAAATGAATTTACACCCAGAACAACGATAACAACATTCTCCAATCCCTCCCATTCTCCAAGAAATATGAGTAGAACAATGCACATCAACAATATAATGAGTAGAAAAATGCAAAGGGGATATTTGAAACTTTCCCTCCAACTTAAATTTGATCACAACTGATATAATTCTGTGACTATATTTGTTGATTTGCATTGCTTTCGCTGCATTGCATTGATATAGTTTTGAGAAAGCAATGCACATCAACAATAACAGTTTTTAACTCTATCAGTTTTTAACATATAATTCTGTGACTAATTTCTCTGTGTTGATATGTTAACGTGCGTTGATATGTTAAAAACTGTGACTATGCAAATGAGTTCCAATTGTGTTGATATGTTAGTCATCAGCTAATTGTGGTCCAATTTCAGTTTCATTTAAAAACTGATATAATTCTGTGATATGTTCTGTTAACTAATTGTGTTCCAACATCAACTAATTTTGTTGATATGTTAGTTAACTATATCTATTTTTAACATATAATTCTGTGACTAATTTTGTTAAATCATTTAAACGCTGTGAATATGTAGTCAAAACTGACATTCAATTCAGTTAAAACTGATATCACAATTCAGTTAAATCATTAGTATAGTAGAAAAACTGACATTCAATATGTAGTCTGAATTTCCATGAACTGACATAGAATTTTTGCTGAATGCAATGATTTAACTGAATTGCATTAGCATTCAACACAAATAGAAATTGGCATTCAAATAGAAATAGGCAAATTAGCATTCAACACAAATAGAAATTGTCATTCAAATAAAATGCACATCAACTGAAATGATTTAACTGAATTTCCATGAACTCACATTCTCCATTAGTAGAGTAGAAAAAACTACATATTCAGTTTTGACTACATATTGAAATGATTTAACTGACATTAGTAGAGTTGAGTTTAACTGAAATTGAATGTCGGTTTTTCTACTCTATTTAAGCTGTGAATTTGTGAAAATTTCTTCATTAGTAGAGTAGAAAAACTTAATTGCCATGAACTCCCATTCTCCAAGAACTCCACTATGCAAATCAACTCTAGTAATGAAGAAAAAAATGCATTTCATTGAATTTTAACATATCAAACTGTTTTAAGCAAACAAACTGATTTAAGAAAACTGTTTTAAGCATCAAACTGTTTTAACATATCAAACTGTCAAACTGTTTAACTAACATCAAACTGATTTAAGAAAACTGTTTTAAGCATCAAACTGTTTTAACATATCAAACTGTTTAACTAACATCAAACTGTTTTAAGCATCCAACTCATCTACTGCTTACTCAGAGTAAAAAATTCCAGTTCCAAAATATTCATATGACAGGATGCGTGAGGAAAACTCAAATAGCATCAGGATCCTGGGTGTAACTAACATCAAAATGGCATATAACAGGATCCTGGGTGTAACTGGAAAAATTGCGTGAGGAAAACTCAAAAAAATTCCATATTGAACTGGAAAAATTGCATTTAGATCAGATGTGAGTGGAAAAACCAATGTATTGATAATTATACATCAAAAAATTCAACATTTATAATTGGATGTTAACTCAAAAAAAATTGGATTATCAATGTATAAGCAGGAGGTTAAAAATTGTCAACATATTGGAAAATTCCAAAACCATTGGTTAACATCCAAATTCAAAAACCACTGTATTGAAATTTGCAATTCAAAAATGCATATCCTTGGATAAACCAATGTTATGAACCAACTGTGAGCAAAACCATTCCAAATTATCAAAACATGCAAAAAATCCAGTTCAAGCAATGTTTTCCAAATTATCAAAAATGCATTATCCAAATTATCCAAATTATCCAAATTACAATGCAATGATTTAACTGCAATAAAAAAACTGGAAAAATCAAAAATATTTTGGATTATCCAAATTGCAATACATTGGTTTTTGCGTTAACATCAAGATATTCTTGTGTGTTTATTAACATCTAAATCAACCATCAGTGAACAATTAAGCCGCACACGATTTAATCCATAAGGAAAAAAAATTATAAGGCTCAATAAGCCGTGGGGAAAAATGAAATCCATTAATATACCCATTTAAACAAATGATATTAAAGTTACCAGATCACTATTATTTTAAGCAATGAAGTTGGAATTGGGTCCTGTCAAAATGCAGCGTGCATGGTACACAATATAGACCATAATGATAAGAATTTGTAAAAATTGCATAATTCCCTGGTTCCCTTTGCATGTTTGTCTACTTTTTCACTAATTCAACATCAGCAATCAGCATGCCTCAAAGCAAAGGTCCCCATGATAGCTACAAAAATAAAGCCATACCCTATAGTAAATACCTTTTGAAAACACAACATATCTTCAACAGTAAATTTTTCGCGAACTTGAGGGCCTACAGATTTCTTAGAGAAAAATCCATGTTTTCCTGCAGATTGAATCTGTTTCTGCATGCCCACAGAAATCCTTCAACCTATAAATTTTAAGCATAAAAGTTACAATATGCAGAGCAAACAAAAAAAGGAATCAGTTCAATTCAAAATCATTGCATAAAGCAAGACTACTTCATTGATTAATTCAAGACTACTCAGCAAACAGATATCGTATTTTCAAGTAGTAAAAATAGAAGAACTGACTGAAAGAGTAATGAACCATAACAACAAAATAAAATAGAAGAAGCGACAGATAAATATGCCCCAATGGCATTGCTTGGTGGCATGGAAGACACACATAAATACATAAGCTCACATGCTTTTCTTAAGAAGTTCCTGCCTGACTAATAAATAAACCATGAGCAACCACATGAGTTACATCCACTGAAGCATTCTCCTGCAAAAACAACGGAATACCAGCAGATGACTACCGAACTACCATAGATCAACTACAATGAGTTTGCTAAAATAAATGACAACAAACCCAGCATCATTCTGTAGCAGTATCTTTTTCATGTGTGTCCCAGGAAATCATTTTTATCTCCATCCCATTCGCACTAACATGAGCATGTATCTTTTGCAAAAACAATGCCAAAATTTTAGCTGAAAATTTGAGGGAAAAATGCCACTAATTTTCTATGTGCATCTGTCTCCAATTTCTCCATATATTACACCTTTCAGTACATTAGTTGATTAAAAATAAATAAATAAAATAAAAAAAGTAGAGAGATGAGAAATGTAATGTACTACACCTGATTTTCCGGGAAATAGATAAGCTCCTCCCAAGATTCTTGAGCTCCTCATCATACTTTCCTTCTCTTCTTTCTCAAGGAAGGCATAACTCTCAAGCCAAGGTATCACACCAACAAAGAAGTTGATCTTCTGGAAAAAAAATGCATCCAATTTGTTACATCAACTGCAAGATATTCAACATTCAATCCCATTTTCAGCTACTTAGGACGCCTATATTTGAGGGTGCCAGGAGCTCCTCCAAAATCTGATGAATCATTCCTTTGATTTTGCCAAAACAGTCCATCACCTTGTTGCCACCAAGATCTCCACTGGTTATCAATGGTACTGTCTGCATATATGGCAAGCAACTTAGGATAATTGTTTGCATTTCAATATTGAAAACGTTATTTTTGTGAATACAAATCCACACAAAAATAACAGATTTAACCAAAACAAATAACACACAGATTCATTCAGATTCAACAAAACAAAGGAAAGAGGAGGGCTGTACCAACTGAAGATCCGTTCAGATTGCAAGCAAATGCACTACCAACTGAGGGTTTGAGGGTTTGCATGATCCGAGGTTGAGGAGGGTTCGAGGGCCGTACCAAATTGAGGAGGGTTTGAGGGTTTACGTAAGGTTGTCCGTGATCTATGGTTTGAGGATGAAGATGATGGAGGTCTGGGGTTGCTGGAGGTCTGGGGTTTGAGGATGAAGATGCTGGAGGACTGGGGTTGATGGGGGTCTGGGGTTTGAGGATGAAGATGCTGGAGGTTTGTGGCCGGTGGGTGAGATATTGAGTTCCACCCCAAAAATTTTGCGTTCCCCCCAGTTTTGACGATTTCTGTGCGGTTGGAAAGCGTGCGGTTCAAAATTTTTCTCTCGTGAAATTGCCCGTGGGACCCACGCACCTACGTGGCTTCATCCTGGTCCTTCCCTAGAGTGAATCCAGGCCGTTCTTGATGACTGGGACAAACAAAATATGACTGGACTTATGACTGGGACAAAATTCAAAAAAGGTTGTGTTTTATAGAATAGATAGTCATAAACCGTGCCCGTGGGGCACGGTTCATTTAAGATATTCCCCATCAAAATCTTTGTACCTCTGAAAATGTAGCTCATCCCAGGGAATAGTTCATCCTAAAATTTAGTATCGTTCAAATTTAGTTCTGCTCCAAAATTATAGTGTTCTCCCCAGTAAATTCACTTTCAAAAAATTTTAGTTTCTCCCAAAATTTAGTTTTCGCTGAGAGAGTAGTTACCATAAAAAATTGATACTCAAAAATTTTCCCCTTCAAAATCTTGAATCCCCTAATTTTAAACCGACAACAATTTTTAAAACTCAATAATTTTTATTTAATTTCCCTAACGATTTTAGGCCCACAAAATTTAGTTCAACCAAAGAATTTAGTTCCCCAAAAAAGTTAGTTCAGGAGAAACACGTAGCTCACTTTGCATTTTTTGGTATCACATTGGAAATTTTGCTTGAAATCTGGTAATTTTTACTAGCATGATCTTGAATGTGATGGTAAATCTGTAGTTTTTTTGGAAATCTTGAATGAAAGGTTGCAAATTTTTGCTGGCATGATTTTGATCTTGATTATTGCTTCGTAAATTTTTGCTTGGTTTGCTGGCATGATTTTGCTACCATGACTCAAATATGGAATTATGTGAATTTAGCTAGAGTACATATCAAATCCAGAGTTTTGGTATCAAACATTTATATGGAGAATTAGATGGAGTACATATCAACTCTACATGTATGCTTTTTTATTTATACGGCGAAATGTTTTTGTGCTAATGTTTTAATTTTGCATGAACTGCACTTTTTGTTTGGTATCAAATCTAGAGTACATAGCAAACCCAAAGTTTTGGTATCAAATCTGACATACCTAGCAAATCCATAGTTCTTTTGTATCCTGCGTTTTGGTATACAAAGTTCTTTTTATGTCTCAATCTGCAAAGTTCTTGTGGTATCAAATATGGAGTACATAATAGAAGGTTTGATTTTTTTTATGTACCACTCAAACGACCATGTTCCACCATGTACATGTTGAGCGTACAAAACAATCTGCAACTTGAACTACATGTGAGTACAATATACTTTGCTTGGTTATCAAACAAACTGCTCTGTATGTCCTTCCTAGTTCGGTACTCAACATACAACTTTTTTGCATCATCTAATAAGATAAAAAGATCATGAACAATCGATATCGTTGACCTTAGTATAACAAAGGGGGCCTTATCATCTAAAAACATGCCTTAATCAAAGCAACCAATAACGAAAAGGCCTCAACATCTAATACAATCCTTTAACATAATTTCTCTACTGAACCCAGGGAGGGATTTTTGTTCTTTTTTTCCCTCCGGTAAAAATATTTACATGCACTTCAGTGGGATGATGGGAGGATTGCTGCTTGCAAAATAGCTGCTGCCACGCGCAGTTCTTGCAATTGCGTAAGCACAAGAAGAAACCCTTTGACCCGTCTTTGAGATTCTCCTACTCAAACCTCCTGCTGGTGTCTTTTGGGGTGGGCTTCATCATTCCCCTCCACCTACATAGCTCTTGCTGGGCGTCATCATCTTCTTGATGTGGGCCTCCTCTGCTATGCAAGATCCTCAACGCCTGTAACATTCGAAAACAATGATAAGGACCAAGACTTTCCCCTCAGATAATTTTGAGAGACATTTCCTACCAAAATAAAAAGCCCACTACTTAAAAAATATTGAAGTACAAATATTAAAAAAATAACACAACAGATGAATTATATGCTATTCAGTCAAGAGTCCTGGAGGATCTCTACTTTTTTATATGCTATTCACTAAGTGATACATGCAATATTCTTTCACTACCAAAAATTCTTTGGAAGGTCCTGTAGGATCTCGTTTATTAGAATCTATTCATTCTATAATACATGCAACATTTTTCTGATGTCAAACTGCATGCTCTCCAAAAGCAGTCGGCAAAGAAAAATGATCCAAACTTGTTAACTAATATCATTCTCTCTCAAAAACACATACATCAGCAAGTTAAATTAAGCTGTATGTATTAGTATTTAACAAAATATCAACAAAAACAGCGAGCTGTCAAGTTAAATGTGCCTGATAAAAATCAACAATGCAAACCTGTTATTTAATTTAACTTGCACATACATACATATCCAGGATTAGTTTGCACATACATTTAACTTATAAATCAAATTTAACTTGCACATACATACATATCCAGGATTAGTTTGCACATACATTTAACTTATACATCAAATTTAACTTGCACATACATATTTGTATGTACATTTAACCTGTTATTTAAATTTAACATGGATCCTGGATTAGCTTGCACATATATACAAATCCAAGATTAGCTTGAACATACATTTAACCTGTTATTTAAAGTGAATCACAAGTTTCATATGACTGTTGTGAAAATAAGCAATTGGGTAGGACCTCCAAGCATCCAGAAAAGAATGTGGTAATGTTCTCCTTTTTATATTGAGAGTAGTCACAATGTCAGGAAAATATTATGAAACCAATAGTGTAGTTGCCAAATGACTATTGGAACATCAGAATTTTTTTGTATCTGTCGGATATAAAATTTGAGAATGTTGTGTTGGATCATGGAAAATGATTACAGTCCATTCGTAAACTTTTGGAAAATATCTTTGGTTTGGATCATGCAAAATCTGTTGAACACCATATATTCATATATCATAAGGTATTCAGACAAATTCATCCTGCAAAATGCATTTTACAAAATGTATGGTCATATAACTGACATCTTCTCTATAAATTCATTAGTTTTTTTGCCTGCGGTGATTATTTTATTTAAGTGGTTCTGATGCACATGCTTTGTTGAATAGCAAATTAGAGAGATTGGCTCAAGTAATGTTAACTTGATGGAATTTTTCAGTTTCCACATATGTCAATCTCTCTTCTTTTAGTCTTGGGACCATCTATCATGCTCATGTCTTCTCACTATTATAGCGTCATTGGCATATTTGATGGGGACTTAATTAAGATCAATAATCTCCATTTAATCAATATTTTTTTGAAGTGAAGTATATGTTATCCTTTCCCTTTAATTCTGCCAAGCAATAAATTGATCTTTGTTATCTTATCACTATTATATCGGCTTTGGCATGATTCTAGCTTTTATGCTCTGAGAGGGGATTATTTGTCCTCTTCAGTTTAACCTTTAAAAATGAAAAATTTTGAAGCAACCTAAGACCCTTACATTGGATAATGTTTCTACGTAATCAAAAGCAATGTTTGGAATATGTATTAATCAAAAAGCAACTTTTGCATCCCCTAAATTGTATTCAATCATTCACCAATCAATGAAACATTGAGCTGTATGCCAAAAAGTTATGACATGAACCATGATATGAAATGCTTCTTCAATCAAAATTTCTCATTTCATTACAGTCTCAAATATATAGATTTTTGAATAAGAATTTCTTAAAAATGATAAGATACAAAATTCAGAAACAATAGAACATTCTGTATATTTCACCAAAAAACACAATTTTTTCCTCAATGATCACATTTTACAGTGCAAACGACAATAAAAATTAAAATTTTAAAATGTTACCAATTAGATGAGGATGGCCCGCGCAAGAGAGTGTCTATGGTTCAACCCAAACCGCTCAGATTCTGATCCTCCACATTTCGGCCCTTTGAAATCAAGAGATAGAGAAAGAGAGAGAGATGATGGCTTTGTTGTTGGCAGCATCACTTGCGTTCCCCTTGAATTGGTCAGAAACTTAAACATTTTGTTAACATTTGAGTTTTTCCCCCACTAAACTCAAACAAAACTCAAACAGCTTTGTTGGCGGCAGTGTAGTTTCCACCCTAAAGTTTTGTTAACATTTGAGTTTTCAAATTTTGAGTTTCCCAAACATTTCCCCCACAACATACAAACATTTTGTCCCAGTCACCATTGCTTTGTCCACGTTGGACAAAGGTGTCCACGTAGGACAAACATTCAAAAACCTCCCTCAAATGCAATATAGACCAGGAGTATCCTTGTGATAATGCAATGAGAATGACATTGTTGCAGGATATTTGAGAAAGTATTACAGTTTTTATGCTGTCATAAACTTTAATCAACTGGTGAAATTTGTGTGAGTTCTAGAAATATGCTGAATCTAATGACGTCATGCTGCTGACGCCATCAGTGAACTTTTATATTTTGCTCAACCTTTATATTCTCATCACATCAAATTAATTATCCAACATATACATTTAGATTCATGTGTTGTTGATGTTTTCGCATAATGCATGTTGCAAACCGATCGATATGATGTGAAAGCAAACTAACATTGTTTTGGTAGATAAATCATCTAAGCATATTTTCTTTTGCCACAGTTTTGTAGACATGCATGATTATACGTTTCACATCATGGATACACTTTGGATATGTTTCTTAATTTTCTAACAATACAACCCATAAGCGTATATAGTTTTGTGCCCGTGTTATAAACATTTCCTTTCAACTTCATTGTATTCTGTCGTCATATTGTATATTAATACTTCCAGACTCCAGAATCACTTCTCTATCACAACCATCCTCATGTGATGTAGCCAAGAAAAGCAAAACCCATGAATACATTTTATGTAAAAAGAAAGCTAGGGACATTTCATCCCCCAATGAGAGAATATTGCTCTCCTCTTTTTGAATGCCAGTTCATTTTTGGATCAAAAAGGGTTCATGCAAAAGTATGGGCTAAAAAGAGCTAATGAAATTAGGAGCAGGGGCACATGAATCAAAGGCTGTGGAAAAAAAAGAAGAGGATTTTTGTAGTTGAGGACTACATTGAGTGATCACTACATTGTGTCCCCCCTTTAAAGAATGCAATCCCCATAACAAATTTTTTCTTCCATATGTAATATTCAGAATGAACTCTTTTTTTCATTTTTAAAAGAGAGATTTAGTGCTAATTGAGAGGCTTAGGGCTTTACTCTTTACTCTTGTTTACAGACGGCTAGCATTATTGATGTTTATCTACACAATCTATATATCAAAAACATAATGACTGCCTTGTTTAAAATCACTAATCGGCGAAAATTTAACGGCTTCGTTCTGTAAAATTTGCAAAAAGGCTTATGTTTTATTAGATATTCATTTTTATTGGATTTTAGAACCTACTCAAATTTTGGATTGTCGAAAAATAAAAGGATTTGACTTCTACACCATCGTCAGAAGAAATTTAAAGATCATAAATTTAATACTTACAGTATATATCTGAGACCTGATCATTTCATATGCAAAAAAACGTTTGCTACATAACAAGCAGAACAGTAGTATTTTTGATGGAAACGTTTGCTACATAGCGCACCACTAATAACCTACCCAACAAAAAAGATAGAAGTCAAAATTTACCCAAAAAACTAAAATAAAAAGATTTTAACAATAAAACCAGAACCTGCTCTCGCTCTCCTAACTGTTTTCTTCAAGATATTGTCAAAATAAAGTCAAAATTCATGTTCAAGCATTAGAATTCTAATATCAGAAATTTGAAACAACTTGACCAAGATCCTCAATACCAAAAATTATAGAGAACTATACATTTCTTTTTTTTTCTATTTTACAGAAACATAATGTATCTCCCAAAAATATGAAAGATATCATCACTTGCCATGTTGATAAATGAATTTTTTCCAACCCTGTTAGGACCTAGCATACAAAAGCATTCCCCAGGGGCAGAGGCAGAGATAACCCTCCAACTAACTCACCCCCAGAGATGCGGTCTTCGATTGACCTTGTGTGTAGATGAATATAGCCATGACTATTAAGAGCAGTGAGAAACCAATCGTGAACTTATCGTATCTGAAAAGTCTCCCGGGAGAGTAAGTCTACCAAAAGCAATCCTAGCAGGCACAAAGATATACATATATATTGAAATCAATATCCAAATGTGCAGCATTCAAACTCCATAAAATGGAGAAAAGTGATGTGATAAAAATATGATTATTAATCCAAATTTCATATTTAAAAACTTCCAAAAGAAAACAGTGCATGCATCTATATCTAGCATTCCAAAAAAATGGCACCCCAAGCATGGATACTTTTTTACATTAGAGAATAGCATTCCATATGAATAAAATATTTCAAGTGCAAAGGTAAAATAAAATATTTTCTCTGATACTTTTTTACCTTAGATGAAGATGGCTGATGCTGCTGCTAAAGGTCCGATCTTCTAAATCATTCATGTTCGAGCAAGCAGCGATTCTGGGTTTTGGAAGATGACTGCAGTTCCATAAACTGCGATGAAAAAGAGTTGCGGCATGCTTAAAAAATGAAAAAATGATGACCATAAGTTCAAAAAAGAAAGAAAGTACCTTGATCTATAGAACAAAAGTGAAAGCAACATGCTTACTTGAAGGCGAGCTGTGTCATTTGGCATAAAAGCCTCCACCTGCAAAAAACCCCCCTCCATTTTTATCTTATTTTGAGAAAACAACCCCATTCTGGGTGTAATGTGCAAAACAAAACAAAAATAGTTACCTCAGTAATTTGTAGAACTACTCCATCCATACAGATGGAGTGTTTTGAATTACCTGCCATACAAATACAACACTCAATTTTTGCTGGATTTGAAGTTATTTAGATAGGAATCGTCTAAAATTGGAATGAATTAGAAAAAAAATCGTAACCCTTGCAAAGATATGAAGAGAAAAAATAGGATAGACCTTTTTTGGTTGGAGAGCAGGGAGTCGAATCCATCAACAACGATGTTGGACGGGTCATTAGGCCTCCATGATCTGCTTCACTGTGAGCGAAAGCACGCCATGGCCCCCATGGCCATGGCGTGTTGCACTCACAGTCAAGCAGATCAGAGCAACCAAAAGGCTAGAATTAGAACTCAAATGAGATCGATGAAACCCTAACCCAAAGTTTTTCTCAGTGGATGATGCTTGACCGGCAACAACGGCAACGAAGAAGCAAAACCCTCGGCGGTCAGTACCGAATATCATTTCAAACAAAAAATTTATAATAACAATAATGGAATAAAAATTGTAAATTTATCCCAACAGTTAACCAAAACAGGGTTAAAAATCAATACCTGGTCAAAGAGTAGATTTTGGCATCATAGTCTCAGTCTGCGACATTTTGGCATCATGTGAGAAAAATCTTCTTGCCCAAATTGCATAAAGAAATATGTATATGACTATCCTGTTGTAATCAAAACATTGTAATCACAACATGATTTTAGCGCAAATTTTACCTCAATATGAAATCCTGTATTAAAACATCAAATTGGAAGTTTATAAATTGCAGTGCAACTTAGTATATACAATCACAAATCTGAATTGCCATGAACTGGAACTGATATGCAATCACAAAAAAATCTGTTTTGCCATGGACTCCCATTCTCCAAGTTGATATGCATAGGGATTGCATATACGGGAAAACCCAACTTTGACTATGCAATCACAAAATTGACAAATGTTGTTAAATTAACATTACAATGAACTCAATAGGAAATATTTTTTGTGAATTGCCATAGTCATATTAACTAATTTTGTTAAATCATTTAAAAACCGTGACTATGCAAATGATATGTCTCATTTCACAAATCAAAACTGATATAACTCATTTTACAAATCAAAACTGACATTCAATTTCATAAATCAAAACTGATATGTAGTCAAAACTGATATAATGAGTTAAAACTGATATAATTTAAATTGGGTTGATATGTTAAAAACTTATATGTCAAAACTGATATAATTCTCCAAAACTAATATAATTCTTCAAGAAATATGTAATGAAATATGAGTAGAAAAAACTTAATTGTCATGAACTCCCATTCTCCAAGAACTCCACTATGCATATCAACCCTACTAATGAAGAAAAAATGCATATTTTGAAAAAAAACCAACTGTGACTATGCAATCACAAAAAAAATTAACGGTAACTATTTTTTGTGAATTGCCAAGAACTCCAAGTTGATATTTTGAAAATTGTAAGTTTTCAAAATATGCATTTTTTGGGAAAACCCAACTCTGAATTGCCATGAACTCTCATTCTCCAAGAACTCCACTATGCATATCAACTCTACTAATGAAGGAAATAAAACTGAATTGCCATGCAATTTCCAGTATATGCAATCACTAATTGTGTTAATATAACTATGGAAATCAAGTTTATGCAATCACTAAGTGTGTTAATATGCAACCAACTCTGACTTCCCATTCTTCAAGAAATATGCAATGAAATATGAGAAGAAAAAACTGAATTGCCAGGAACTCCCATTCTCCAAGAACTCCACTATGCATATCAACTAACTCATTTCACAAATCAAAACTGACATTCAATTTCACAAATCAAAACTGATAAGTAGTCAAACTGATGTAATGAGTTAAAACTGATATAATTTTTTGATCAGATTGATCTGAGATTCTAATGCATATCAGTTTGAGCAAAAATTCTAATGCATATGCTAATTGAGCAAAAAATTCTAATGCACATCAGTTGGTTTTTTACTCAGAGATATTTTTAGTTTGAAAATGTCAATACTTATATATGAGAATCACAAATTATTATGTGGTGAATATATGTTATAACCAGGTCACATGGGCTAAGCAAGAGTTTAATCACAATATTTATTTCATGAATTTCTTTTTTTAATTTCCCCAACATTACACCATCAAAGCAACATTTTGTGACCTCAAAAAATAAACAATATCCCTCTTTTCTCCTAGAAACAGAAAAAGCTAATTAATGTATTATTGAAGTGGGATGCATTGTTACTCGTCCCCCTTTCCCTTGTGAAATAGGAAGTCCATTGCGATTAATGATCTTGATCATATTCATGGCATTATACATAGTTTAATATCTAGTGCAAAGGAATAACTAATTCATTTTGATTATTTTTCTGTATAAATCTGAGTCTGTCAAAAAAAATTTAAACTTAAATGGTGCTCTAAAAGGTATCTAAGCCTTAAACACAAATTTTCACAAACCATATAGTGTATATAACCCCTCTAGGTATCTAAGCCTCAATTCCAATGATAGATTTCAGTATAAATCCAAGTAACAAAAGAATGCAATGCTACAAATACTTATTCAAGATCCAACCAAGTTAAATAAATGAGACTCGGCATGGATTTGCTCCAGCTGAGCCATCCTTTCCTATCAACCAACAAATTTACAACTTCAAAAAATAAATTTAAACTAAAAAATAAGATTTTTTTTCTCCTTTTGTATATAAGTTTCAAGGAAAAAGAGCCAACCCTTACGGTTCTTTAGTTCTACTTGATGGATTCTTTAGGTTTCTCACCCAATTTATCAGCAGTCTTGGTCTTCTTCTTCTTCCTCGTCGTCAAAATTGCTTCACTTCTGTCATCCAAATTGAGTCGCTTCCTCACTGACTTCTCCTTCTTGACTCCATCTCCAATTTCCAAATCTTCCACTTCTTCCCTTTCCTTCTCCAGATCTAGGGTTTCAAACCCTTCATCGACTGTCGGCACCGAGAACAACGTGAGCGTGGCTGCGGGGCGAGGGGCGAGGGGCTGAGGGGCTGCACGGCACCGAGAGAGGTGAGGGGCGAGGGGCTAAAAAATAAGATTTTTTTTCTCCTTTTGTATATAAGTTTCACGGAAAAAGAGCCAACCCTTACGGTTCTTTAGTTCTACTTGATGGATTCTTTAGGTTTCTCACCCAATTTATCAGCAGTCTTGGTCTTCTTCTTCTTCATCGTCGTCAAAATTGCTTCACTTCTGTCATCCAAATTGAGTCGCTTCCTCACTGACTTCTCCTTCTTGACTCCATCTCCAATTTCCAAATCTTCCACTTCTTCCCTTTCCTTCTCCAGATCTAGGGTTTCAAACCCTTCATCGACTGTCGGCACCGAGAACAACGTGAGCGTGGCTGCGGGGCGAGGGGCGAGGGGCTGAGGGGCTGCACGGCACCGAGAGAGGGGGTCGGGGTAACGGCAGGGGAGAGGATGAGGGTTGGGTGAGTGAGAAATAGATAGGATGAGGGTTGCGTTTTCATTTGGAGTTTCCCCCCAAATTTTTGGGATGTTTGAAGACAGGGCATATAAAAACGCAGCTGAAGATTTGGAGTTTCCCCCCAAATTTTTGTTTCCCCCCAAAAATTTTGTTTCAAACTCAAAAATTCAAACTCAATTTCTCTTAACTTATCTAATTTCTCATATCTTATCCAATTTCTCTTATCTTATCCAACAACTCTTAACAACATCCCTCATATATACCCAATTTCTCATCTCTTATCAAAAACTCTTATCCAAAAACCCATGATAACATCCCTGTTTTATAATATAGATATATTCTATAAAACATGAATAATTTGAATTTTTTCCCAGTCAGCAGTCCAGTCATATTGCTTTGTCCCAGTCAGCAAACTCTTTTGAATTAGAATAAGGAAATTGATCACATTTCAAATGACCTCAAATGAATTTGACTTGAATTTGACAGCATGGTTAGAAAATTGGAGGGAAATTTAGGAGGGAATTATGGGGGGAAATTTGTGATGTGATCAAATAATTTGATCACATCAGAGCTTGGAGGGATTTTGGAACCGGAGAGAACAACGTTGCCCTCTTCAAGCTCATCTTGGAGGGAATTTGGAACCGGAGAGAACAACGTTGCCCTCTTCAACCTCATCTTCAACCATTCCTCACGTTGACATTTTTTCTCACGTTGGGTGATCATCTTGAGCCTCATCAACCATTCCTCACGTCAACCATTCCTCTTCAACCTCCTCTTGCGCCTTCAGGTAAAATTATGTAATCATCTTCCTCACGTTGACATTTTCTCGCGTTAGCCATTTTCATGTGTTTGCAAGGTTGCTGGGTGTGTTTAACCATTCAACCTCAGATGAATCTGTGAATCAAAAATTTGTTTACACGTGAAGGGTTCAAGTTGGTGTTTTGAACTTTTCATCTGTGAATCAAAAATGTGTTTACAAAGTGAATTCAGCCATTTTCATCTGTGAATCAAAAATCTGTGAATCTGTGAATACTTTTTTGAATATAACCAACTTGAACTTTTTGAACTTTTTGCACTTTTTGAACTTTTTGAATATACCATGAAGGGTTCAAGTTGGTGTTTTTGAACTTTTTGAATATAACATTTGAAATAGCACTTGAAAAATCAGTTTTGAACTTTTTGAATAATTTTGAACTTTTTGTAATAACATTTGAATATAACAGTTGATAATGTTATCTGTGAATCTGTGAACTTTTTGTAAACAAATTCACTCTAATTTTTTGAATTCACTTTTGTGAAACTTCTGCAAGGTGATTTGAACCCTTCAAAAATGTTGATATCCTGTGAATTTCAACTCATTCAAATTTTGAACTTTTTGAAAATTTTGAACTTTTTGTTATAAATTTTGAAATTTTTGAAATTTTTGAAATTTTTGAATATAACTTATGAATATAACACTTGAAAAATCAGTTTTGCACTTTTTGAATTCAAAATCAGTTTGAGTTGATAATGTTATCTGTTTCACTCTAATTTTTTGAATTCACTTTTGTGAAACTTTTGCAAGGTGATTTGAACCCTTCAACTCATTCAAATTTGATATCCTGTGAATTGCGTGGGGATAACATTTGAATAACTCTGTGAATAACATTTGATATCCTGTGAATGATACTTCAAAAATCTTGATATCATGTGAATTGCAACTCATTCAAATTTGATATCCTGTGAATGATATCCTGTTATCTGTGAATGATTATCTGTGAATGATTATCTGTGAATGATTAAATGTCCTGTGAATTGCAACAGGATATCAAGATAATTTGATATTTTCACTCTGTGAATGATTATATGTGAAAATTTGAATGAGCGAATATTTGATACTTAATTTGATATAACTCTATGAATGAGTGAAAATTTGCAACATCAAGTTATATGTGAATGATTTGATAATTTGCAACATTAGAATTTTCACTTGAATCAGGATATCTCAGTTATCATTAGAGTTGAAAATTTCAAAAAGTTCAAAACACCAACTTGAATGTTAAAGTTCACATAAGATTTCATATCTCATAAGTTCAAATAAGTTCACATAACATTTCCTGAAGTTTAACATTTCATTTCACACCAACCTGAACTTGAATGTTGGTGTTTGATACGAAATTTTCCTGAACTTTAACATTCAAGTTGGTGTTTGAAATTTTCTTGAAGTGAATACCAAGTTCACTTCAAACCACTGGTGTTAAAGTTCACATTCACATATCACTTCAAAACACCAGTGATATGTGAATGTTAAAACCTGGTATTCACTTCAAAACACATCACATTCACATTCACATTCAAAACACTGGTTAAAGTTTAACACTGGTGTTTTGAAGTTTGATTTTGAAATCACATTCAGGTGAATACCGTTTTCACATAACACTGGTTAAAATTTTGAAATCAAATTTTGACAATTTGCAACATTCACATTCACATTTACGTCACATTCACAAATCATGATTTTGCATATCCTTCACCTAAAGTTCACATTAGCACATGTTAAAGTTTAACACCAGTGATATGTGAATGTTAAAGTCAAACACCAACATGAATGTTAAAGTTCACATATCACTTGAAAAGTAACATTAACACCAGTGATATATGAATGTTAAAACCTGGTATTCACTTCAAAACACATTCAGGAACTTGAAATATTAACATTCAATGTTAAATTTGGTATTCACTTCAACCTGGTATTCACTTCAAGTGATATGTGAACTTTAACATTCAAGTTGGTGTTTGATATGAAATGTTAACATTCAAGTTCACATAAGATTTCCTGAATGTTCACTTCAGGTTGGTGTTTTGAATGTTAAAGTTCACTTGAATGAGTTGATGCTTGATGTTGCAAATTAAACTTGAATGTTAAAGTTCACATAACATTTCATATCACACCAATTTTGAATGTTCACATAAGAATTCAAAATTTGATTTCAAATTGAATTTTCACTTCAGGTGAAGGATATGCAAAATCATGATTTCAGTTTTGAATGAGTTGATAATTTGCAACATCAATTTTCCTTTCATTTCAACATCAGGAATAGCAGAAGTATTTGAAAGCATCAACTCATTCACAAATACTTCACTCACAAATAGCTTTCATACTTTAGTATGATTTTTGATATACTTCATTCACAAATAGCAGAAGTATATTTACAGAACTAAAAGCATTGGAAGGAAAATTTTCATTCAGAGATTTTTAACTCATTTGAAATCACTTGAAGATTCATTGACTAAAAGCATCAACTCATACTTGAATGTACTTCACAGATTTTGTGAATATCCTGCTGAAATGAGTTCTTCATTGACATGAGTGAAATGAGTTCAATTGAATGTACTTCACAGGTTGATTTGAAGTATCAATTTGAAATGAGTTCTTCATTGAAATCAACTAAATTCACAGATTTGAAATCAACTAAAAGCATCAACTCATACTTTAGTGAATAGGGTTGACTAGGTGATTTTTAGTGAATTAAACTGAAGCTTTTTAGTGAATTCACCTGAAGATTTCAACTGACTAAGGAAAATTTTCATTCAGAGATTTTTAACTCATTTGAAATCACCTGAAGATTCATTGACTAAAAGCATCAACTCATACTTGAATGTACTTCACAGATTTTGTGAATATCCTGCTGAAATGAGTTTCTTCATTGAAATGAGTGAAATGAGTTCAATTGAATGTACTTCACAGGTTGATTTGAAGTATCAATTTGAAATGAGTTCTTCGTTGAAATCATCTAAATTCATAGATTTGAAATCAACTAAAAGCATCAACTCATACTTTAGTGAATAGGGTTGACTAGGTGATTTTTAGTGAATTAAACTGAAGCTTTTTAGTGAATTCACCTGAAGATTTCAACTGAATGAGTTGATTTCAACTCAACTCATACTTTAGTGAATATACACTCAAACTGAATATACACTCAAACTCATACTTCAGAAATTTCAACTCTGTTGATATCAAATTTTAGTGAATTCAACTAAATTCACAGATTTGAATACTTTAGTGAATTCACAGATTTCAAATTTTGTGAATATAGTCAAAACTTCAAAAATCTTCAGGTTATTTTAGTGAATGAAGTATATCAGAAATTTGATATACTTCATTCACAGATTTTCACAGATATGAAAATCATCAACTCATTCACAGATTCAAAAATTGATTTGAGATACATCATTCACAAATTTCAAATTTGCTATAACCCTTCATGCAACATCAGGTGAATGTATCAGAAATTTGATATACTTCATTCACAGAATTTGAAAACTTGATATGAACTCAAATTTTTGAATTTGAAAACTGGATATGCACTCAAATTTTCAAAAATCCTGTGACTGTATCAGAAATTTCTAATTTTGAAATATGTTTGAAAGGTGAAAATCCTGTGAAATCAAATTTCAAATTTCAAACATATTTCAAGTTATGTTTGAAACATATTTCAAGTTAATGTATCAGACCTTTCAAAAATTATATGTTTTGAGTTGATAAAAACATTTTTTTTGAAATGAGTTCTTGAAACAAATGTTGTTGCATTTGGAGAATTTACTGGTGCGATTTGATAAAATGGTGTGCGTATGCATTTTAGCAACAATATGCTAATTGTATCAAAATATGAATATGCTAATTGTCTTAACACATCCTGTCATTTGCATATTTTGCTATTTGGATTAGGGTCCTGATGCCCAGAAACTGCGCAAATGAATATGTCACAGTTTGACATATGGAATTTAAATTTGAAAAATTTATTCAAATGAGTGATAAACTTCAAATGAATATGTCAAATTCACATCAAATTTTATAAACTGTGATAAAATTTGAATATGTCAACCTTCAAACTCATTTGAATATGTCAAATTCACTCATTCGCTCAGAATAAATGTTCATCTGTGATAAAATTATGTTAACACTAAGTTTAAATGATTCAGTTATACGTTGGCATTCTTTGACCAGCCTACGGATTTTCGCATTCCCATTTGCTTCACACCAACATGCGAACGGTATGGAATTTGTTAGTATAAACTACTGTATTCAAGCTTGATTGATCATCATTAATCAAGGTTATGCTATGCACTCAATTTAGGCATCTGTTGATAGTGACGTATCAGCCTCACGGAAAGGACAAGAACAACATAGCTCTCTCACTGAGCCTATGATTAGTTCTTCACTACCAAGTGTTCGTCGCATTTCACCCTTGCGACAATGACAACATAAAAGGAATCATAATGATACAATTTTTGAACACGACGTAGAACCATCTGCCAGGTTATTTCCATTTGAATGTGCCAAAAATCAAATATACTCTACTCTATTTTAATTGTAATTAGTTTGGGTGTACTTTGGATAGGTCTTTAGCTCAACGCAGAAGGCGAGATCAAGAGCGTGAACAAGAACACCGAAACATATCTCACGCTCTGACGTTTGACAGTGTCCTTGATATTCCTCATATAACACCAGCACTCACAACTTCCCCGGTTGAACAAGAAGATGCTGTCTCAGCCTCGTGGAACGCTATGAATTCTGGACAAGTACCTGGACCATCTGTTAGGTTATTATCACCTGACTAAACATAAAATGTATACTACTATCATGTATTTTAATTGTAATTAGTTTGGGTGTTATTTGGATAGGTCTTTAGCTCAACACAGAAGGCGAGCTTGAGAGCATGAACAAGAACACCGAAACATATCTCACGCTCTGACATCTAATAGTGTCCTTGATATGCCTCATATACCACCAGCAATGACAATTTCCCCGGTTGAACAAGAAGATGCTGTCTCAGCCTCACGTAACGTTATGAATTCTGGACAAGTACCTGCACCATCTGTCAGGTTATTATCACCCGACTAAACATAAAATCTTTACTACTACCATGTATTTTAATTGTAATTAGTTTGGGTGTAATTTGGATAGGTCTTTAGCTCAACACAGAAGGGGATATCGAGAGCGTGAACAAGAACACCGAAACATATCTCACGCTTTGACTTCTGACAGTGTCCTTGATATGCCTCATTTAACACCAGCGATGACAACTTCCCCGTTTGAACAAGAAGATGCTGTCTCAGCCTTGCGTAACGATATGATTTCTGGACAAGTACCTGGACCATCTGTCAGGTTATTATCCACCTGACTGTACATAAAATCAATTCTACTCATGTATTGTATTTGTATTTAGTTTTGGGTTTATTTTTGATAGGGCTTTAGCTCAACGCAAAAGGAGAGATCGAGAACAAAAACAAGGAAACATATCTCGATATATGACTCCTAACAGTGTACTTGATATACCTCAAAGCACACATGCATTACCAACTTCTACTGTTGAACATGAAGATGAGGTCTCAGCCCAAGATTCTGAACCATCTTCCAGGTTATTATCTATAGAATCTATCTACTTTAATGTAATGTAAATTTATTTAATGTTGGTTTTATATTGGATAGGTGTTTAGCTACAGGATCAATTAATACACCTCACCTAATACCTCCAGTCGCAACTTCTCAAGCTGAACAAGAAGATGATGGCACAGCTTCGATGTTAGTTTGTAGGTCAACTCATCATATAGCTGGTCTGCCAACAGAGGTTGATTATGGTCGACATTATCTTGGATTAATGAACATTCCATGCCCTCATTGTTTAGCCTTACACTGGTTGGATGAACGGTTGTCGAGGTCAACTTTGATAACATGTCTTTTTGGCACATGTTATTTGCAAGGAAAAGTAAAATTGCCAAAACTTAACGAACCCCCTCCAGCACTTCGAGAATTATATGATGGTGACAGTGAAGCATCAAAATCATTTCGAAAGTATACTCAGGAGTATAATGTAGCTAATGCATTTACCAGCCTTGGTGCGACAATGGATCACAGATTGATTGCTGGCAGAGGCCCGAACATATTTACTATTCATGGAGAATTACGCCATCGAACAAGCTCACTTCTGTCACAACCGGATCAAACAGCCAGTTATTGTCAACTTTACATTTATGATCCGGATTCTGCTATAAAGTTACGAAGTACTAGAAATCCACATTTGACCAAGGATGTCTTACAAATTATTCAAAATTGTCTATCAGGCATAAATCCATTCATCAAACTATATTGTCAGGCTTATTCTGTTTTAGCTCAAGCAGATTTAGGTGGTCATGATCTTCCTGTATATCTGCATTACAATTCAAACAAGGATCGTCGACGTTATAACCTCCCAACCGTAGATGAGATTGCGGTTATTTTACCTGGAGATGGCTATCGACCTTCCGGGATGCGAGATATAGTTTTACATCTTCGAGGAAATAATCAATTAATGCAAATCAATGAGGCTCATCCTGCATACTTACCATTACACTATGTCTTATTATTTCCTGATGGTCAGCTTGGATGGGAACCTGAGTTGAAGCAGTGGGATCCAGTTCAAAACATATCCTCAAGTAGACGCCTTACCATGTGTGAGTTTTATATCTACCGTCTGTTTGAAAGACAGAACGAGTATTCTACAATTTTGAGAGCTGAAAAATTATTCCAAGAGTTCATAGTTGATGCTTGGGAAGCAACTGAGCAACATCGTTTGACATTCATCAAACTTAATCAAAGAAAACTCCGCTCAGAGCTATATCGGGGTCTTGCAGATATTGATGCCTATGTCAGATGTGACCAAATTGGACATCACATGATACTTCCCTCATCTTTCAATGGCAGTGCCCGTTACATGTTTGAAATCTTTCAAGACTCAATGGCTATCACACGTTATAACCAACACTCGGATATTTTTCTTACCATGACTGCAAATCCAAAGTGGCCGGAAATTACTTCGGCTCTACTACCCAATCAAAAGGCTACCGACCGGGCAGATTTAGTTGCACGTGTATTTGAGTTAAAAAGAAAGGCTTTGATGAAGGAGATTGATGTTAATAATGTATTTGGAAAGAAAGTAGCGCATGTATTTACAATTGAATTTCAGAAACTGGGTCTTCCACATATGCATGCTCTTTTCTTTCTTCGTGGTCCAGATAAGATTCGTACATGTGATCAAGTGGATAGAATTGTTTGTGCTGAATTTTCTGATCCTGCTCAAGATCCTGCATTATTCGATACTGTGTCAAAATGTATGGTACATGGACCATGTGGTGTTCGAAATCCAAATGCTTCATGTATGGGAAATGGTAAATGTACTAAGAAATACCCTCGAAATTATGCAGATGCAACAACCATGGATCGTGATGGATATCCTATTTATCGTCGTCGTAATAATGAACATCAATATACTGTAAGGGGGCATCAAGTTGATAACCGCGAAGTTATTCCGTACAACATGTATCTCTCAAGATGCTTTAACTGCCATATTAATGTCGAAGTTTGTGCCGGGGTAAGATGTGTGAAGTACATTCATAAGTATATTTATAAAGGTCATGATCGGACTACAATGGTGTTGGGCGCAGTAGATGAGATCCAACAATACCTTGATGCAAGATATATTGGACCACATGAGGCAGCTTGGCGAATATTTGAGCATCCCTTACATCAGGAGATTCCGTCAGTTCAAAGATTGATACTTCATTTACCAGGTCAACACCGTGTTATTTTTGATCCAGATGAAGATGTAAATGCAATAAGGTCAAGGGCTGAAAACGAGAAGACAAATTTGACTGAATTTTTTACCTGTTGCACTTTGCATGAGTCTGCACATGATCTCACATATCAAGAATTTCCTCAAAAGTTTGTGTGGCATTCGTCAACAAAGGTCTGGACTCCAAGACAATATGGATATGCAATAGGCAGAATGTATTTTGCATCCCCTAATTCTGGTGAGCGATTTTATCTACGGTTGCTACTAACAGTTGTTAAAGGGCCAACATCGTGGGAAAATTTACGCACATACAATACTATCGAGTACCCTACATTAAAGCAACATGTATTGCAAGAGGTCTTCTTGAAGATGATTCCGAGTGGAGACAATGTCTTTCCGAGGCTTCCATTATGAAAACAGGATATCAATTACGAAGACTGTTTTGTATTATTCTTATCGAATGTTCGCCGATCGACCCCCTTGCATTATGGAATGAATTTTCAATGCCAATTTGCGATGATCTTCCACATAAACTACACACTTTATTTGCAATTTATACCCCAACTCAAGGCCAACTTGAAGATTATGGATTATTCCTTATCAATGAATTGCTTGAGGACTACGGTAAGTGTCTATCTGACTTTCCACCAATGCCACTTCCTGCTGGAGATTGGAATGTAATTGTTGGCAATAGATTGTTGCATGAACATCAGAAACTTATAAATAAAGTGAAACAATTGGATGCACAAAAAGACATTGATTGCCTCAATGATGCACAACGCAATGCTTATTCAGCAATTACTTCATCCGTATTTGAAAATAAAGGTACTACATTCCTCTTGAGCGGTGGTGCTGGAACTGGAAAGACTTTTTTGTACAATGCAATAGCAACAATGTTGCGTAGTCTTGGAAATATAGTTATCACCGTCGCGTCTTCCGGTATTGCATCATTGCTACTTAGCAGAGGTCAGACTGTACATTCCACATTTCGTATCCCGTTAGATGTGCACGATAATTCAATTTGTAAATTTAGCAAGCAATCCATGCAAGCACAATTATTCCGAAAAGCGAAACTATAATATGGGATGAGGTACCTATGCAACATCGGCACTGTGTTGAGGCAGTGGATCGATTGTTAAAAGATATCTGTGATAACAACAGAGCGTTTGGTGGTATTACTGTTGTTCTTGGTGGTGACTTCCGACAAATCTTGTCCGTCATACCAAAGGGGGTTCGAGAAGAAATTGTTGGCGCCTCATTGAGACGATCTGTATTATGGTGCTCTGTACAAGTTTTGATATTGGATCAGAATATGCGGTTAAATAACTCATCTATTGAGAATACAAATTTTGCAAAATTTATTTTGGAGGTATTTTATTTCAAGCCTAATTCAATTTTACGAACTATTTTTATCTTAACCATTCCTTAAACTTAAATTATATCTATATTAGGATGGGACAAATCCTACAGAAGTAGTAGAACTTCCTTCTAACATATTCAGGTGCAAGGATTTAAACGAGTTAATACTTCGAATTTATCCGCAGCTTGATATTAAGGGTGCAGTGACTCCGGTATACCTTACTGAACGAATAATTCTTTCTGCACGGAATGATGATGTTACTTTTATAAATGTTGCTGCATTAAACATTTTTCCGGGACAAAAGATTACGTATCAAGCTGCAGACAGTTTGTCTGAAAATGAAGAATCCGATCCAACCATTATAAATAGTTATCCAACTGAGTACATAAACTCTTTGGATCCTCCTGGGTTGCCACAATTTACACTTGAGCTTAAGGTTGGTTGTCCTATTATTTTATTACGAAATATTGCACCTAAAGACGGGCTCTGCAATGGCACTCGATTGATGGTTGTCAGATGTGCATCACGTGTCATTGAAGCTCAAATTTTAAATGGGGATAAAGCCGGTTGTTTTGTGTTTATTCCAAGAATATCTTTGTCACCATCGGCCACAGAATTACCTTTTCATATGACAAGAAGGCAGTTTCCTGTCCGTGTGACATATGCTATGACGATTAATAAAGCCCAAGGACAATCTGTAAAGTTTGTTGGAGTTGATTTGCGGACCCCAGTTTTCAGTCATGGACATCTTTATGTGGCACTTTCAAGGTGCACATCTTTTGATCGTGTATGTGTCCTTCTTCAGCCTAATATAAATAACACAGTAAACATCGTTTACCCAGAAGTTCTGCTATGATTTCCAATGTATGATAAAAATTGTATGTAAGTTTTTTAACTTTCTTTCTTTACATTGTTTTATTTATATTATTTGTTTAATTGATCTTTTAAAAAATTATTTTTCGATTGTTGTCTAACATGCAGATATATCATTATTATACGTTGCCAAGCTTTAAAATGTGGACACACATTACCATATATGGCAGGGTAAGAAATTTTTTCCTTTACTACATTCCATTGCATGACTTAATAGTTTTCGGTATGCATTGTTTGATAAAAAATATTGGTTTGTATTTTTATATAGATAGATGATGATGAAGATTTGGCAAAAACTGTAAGTTTGTTATCATAATTCTACATTATATATTTTATCTATTAGGTTTGCATTAACATTTTTGGTCTTATAGGTTCTATTACTTCAAAACAATCACATAAATGTCAAGCTACGTGGTTATATCGGATTTTGGTTTGATAAGGTATGCATACCATTACAAACATTCCCATTTTGCCATTAAAAATTAGTTACTGTTTATTATTATTATTATTTTCAGCAAATTGCTAAAAGAACTTTACAAGCAACGGCGACGAGGCACATTGAAGACAAATCAATCTTCTTTTCTGAGGTAATATAAAAATCTTAGATTTTGTTTTTCAAAATATCCTGTTCATTGACCATCCAAATACCTTTTTTGTTATAGAAGTGGAAGATGGTTCTTGCCGAGCTTGCTTGGTTCCAGAAAGCACGACCTCCACCACTCCAACGAAAAAAGGTAAATAAATGTATAAATTTAAAACTTTCCATATTATCAAATATATATTAATTTTTCTAAGAAATTTATGTCTTAATTTATCTAGGTTATTGCTCATCCCATTAACTCTCCACTTTGGATTGAGCTTGACACGTCATCTTTTTATAATGTGATGATGAAAAGGTTTTCTGCTTAAACATGATGAAGGTAATAAAAGTGAGTTGTACAAAGTAATTAGATATATCTTCGTTTCTAATTTTTCTATTCTAAGCTATGATTTTATTTTTTATTTTCAGGACACAAGGCCCTAGCTTCATATGTAAATTTTGTTGGATTTAAATGCCTCTGTGAGAGATGGTGTTTTTGAAATTGGACTGCATGGTTGTTCAATCCAAAATGTATTTTTGTGTATATTTGTTCATAGTTAAGGGTTTTTTCTTTTGGCATATAGTTTAGGTTGTGTGATATTATTATAAGTCGATGTAAAAATATGTTGTCTTAAGTACTATTTTGGTTGAAACTATGATTTGGGGAAAACTCCCTTCAAAATATCCATGCAAAAAGTTTGTGCGGTCTTTTGGATTTCTATTTCCTTCTTTGTTTCATTTGGGAAGTTATGCTGATCTAATTTTTGTTGATTTTAGTGTCCGTATTTTTTGTTGGTTTTGTTGCTTCATTTGCAGGTTTACAAGGAGACTTTGTGAATTTTATTTGAGTTGTTGGGTTTTCCCATGCGAAGTCCCCCGAGCCCTTGGGTTTCTTCATTTGGACAGTTAAGGTAGGTAGTCGAGCTGTGAGTGCTTATTTTTTTTATAAATTATAACATTCCAGTAACTCTCCTATTCAAAATTGCCATGCACGCAAAGCATCATTCGAGCAATTTTTTCCCATGCTAATTGCCATGCACGCAATCTCTGTTTGGTTATCTGTATTGCCATCCTTTGTCAAATAGTGGATGCATCATTTCTTTGTATTGCTAGGTTTTAGCTTGAAGATGGATTTTTGGGTAGTTTAGCACTTAAAGCTTGCATATTTTGTTTGATCTTCCAAAAAGCTGCATCAAAGTCTGGGTCTATGTTCATTGATCTCACAGTGGGGTTTTAACTTTTGAGAAGGAAAGCAAAAAAGGTTTTATTTTGGTTGACAGTAAGCATGAGAGTTTAGGAAATATCCATATAACATCCAAAGAACTCTCATTTCATATCCATATTTCATATCCAGGACTATCCATATAACTCTCAAAAAATTCTAAACTCTAATATTTTGACAGGATATTGTATATGAAATTAGAGTCCAGTTCCAAACATTTCAAATATCCTTTCAAAAACTGATTGTATATGGTATATGGTTGTTACTGTGAGGAGATTGATTCCTCTGCTCAACTGGGTGAGGTTTTTGTTGATCTAAGATTTGGTTTTGGTTGCCTTAGATTCAATCTTTACACAACTATTGATTGTAAAATGGAAGATTAGTAGATTGCGTTCCTTTCGGTAATTTTATTGATATGTGATACACATTATAGCTTATCAACATAGTAAATTAGTAGTTTCTTCTTGAAATTTCAATCTCTTAAATGGAAAATTAGTAGATTGAAGTTGGAATCTTAGCTGAAATGTAGGATATAGATTAATTAATTTGAGAGATAAGATGTGGTAAGATTGGTTGAGGTTTTCTTTATTAATAATGATATGAATTCCTATATATGCATTGAAATTACTGTGGTTATTGGTTTCATCCTGAAATTTTATTTAAAAAGTTTCATTTTCGATCAATTTTGAACAATATTTCTTACGATTCTCATGAATCTACTTGCTTTATTATAGTTTAGGCAGTGATGAAGTGAAGGAAGCCGAAGGCTAACCCATCCAAGGCCACCGACAACAAATGCGTAATTTTCTTTTGGCTCCCTTCTCTACTTTTCTTAAATTGCATAACCATGTAATTATACTTCAGGTTAATTTACATGTATTTTTGGCTTGATATCATTTAAACTGACTTCCTATTGGCCATTTCTTGCTGATTAGGATTTACATTGTTTTAGCCATCTTTTTTGGTAGCTATATGTTCATTAAAACTTAAAATTGTTTTTTCCTCCAAAAGAGTTTCCATGGCAAAGCAGGAAACGGTAATAACCCAAGTTGAATTCACAAAACCAATAAATTGCTTTACTTGGTAACCAATTTTCTTTTGAGTCAAAATTTTCTATTGAATTAACAAAGGCCAAGAAATTACATTGCACAAGAGAAGAAAGAAAATAACAACAGTGAAATGGCTAAGTACTCCCTTTTTTTCCCACTCTGATGCTCTGAATCTATTTTTCTCATGACCATTGTTGCAACAGCCTAAAAAATTAGAGTTTTTTTTAATGTTTAGTAGTCTATGATTTGTTTAGTCTATAAGAGAAGATATAAGAGAAGATAAACAATAAACAATGTATAGTCTTATATGGTACAATTAGTAAACTGTGTAAAGTGCCATTTAAGTTTTTAAATTTTCCTATCTTTTCTTCAAATTTACAGAAGGGCTGGAACTGAAGGAGAGGATGGCACTTCTCGAAATAGAGCCTCGAGAACTTAAGTTCGCTTGTGAGTATATTTTTACTCATGTTCTATTTTCATGTTTCTAGCACAGAATTGTGAGTGTGAATGATGCTGACAATAATTTTTTTGGTTTATATTGAATGATCGAAACAAATTTTATCATGTTATCGAAACAAAATTTTTTTGGTTCCAAATATTCACAGATACATCAACCCATACATTGATATGATTAGCATTTTGATAATGATATCATGTTATTATCCATTAAGTCACAGATACACATATTGATTATCCAATAATTCACATATCCAGTAATTGGCATAAAATCATCAAAATAATTCAATTAGCATTATTTTGACATTATTGTGAAATATCAATTAGCATTATTTTGATGATAGCATTATTGAATTAGTCCAATTTGCTGATAATCCATCAAAATAAACACACATATACAACGATCATTCATCTTCCATGTTATTTTCGGTCATCTTTTAATGGACATTGGGTCTAGCATTATATACTTCAGTGGAGGATATGGATTCAAAGTCATTAACTAACACCAAAGAAGCATCTGCCATGTTATTTTTGGGTGTGTAAATTGGATTATTGGGCGTGTAAATGAAATATTGGGCATGTTATCAGCAAATTCAATTTCTGGGCATGTAGCATCTGCCAAAATAATCCAATTAGTCCAATTCACAGAAACACATAGAAACATACATATGAGATGTAAATTACTGGATTATTTTTGGACATTATTTTGATGATAACATGCCAATTAACATTATTGTTTGCGTTATCAAAATAATTCACATATACACATGGATTATCCAGTAATTCACATATCCAATGGATTATCATTATATGGGTTATCAAAATTACTGGATAATGTTATTACTGGATACTGGATAATGGTATTATCAATATACTTGCTGATAATTTTGATAATGTTATCCATATATTGATAACATATATATAAATTACTGGATAATGTTATTACTGGACCTTGAATTTTCCAGTGGAACTGATTTTGGAATTTATACTTCAATTTTTATAATTTTGATCCTTCAATTTTGTTATAAGGTTAAGGGCTTGGCTCAAAAACTTGCATTTTAACTTACTATTTACTAGATGTGTGCCTTAACTTATATTTTAGGAGGGAATATCCACCAATTCTAGAGTTTGCTGGCCAATGTCCTGTCAAAAAGAGAGGGAAAAGATCATTTGCAGGAATTCCTGACAAAACTGGGTTAATATCTTTGTTTGTCGACCAATTTTCTGACAAAACTGAGTTTACCGTCCAATTTTCTGATTCTTTGTCATCAATTTCTCTTTCCCTTTGGTTAATATCTTTGTTTGATTATTCATGTGCCTTTAAAACTATCAATGCAAATTATTGATGCAAAAATGTGAAAAATGCACACACCAAAAATCCAGAATGCTTATTTAATTATCGATGCAAATTATTTGCCCATGTCTAGGTTTTCTGCAACACTTTTAAGATCATTTCTATTTTTTGTATTTGTCTTTTTGGTTGCAGTAATCATGTGGATCATTTGGCATGAATATTTGATACTTTGGCATGGATTGTTACACAGTTCATGTGTGAGTTTCCAGAATATTTATATACCCAAATCATTGAGTTTCCAGAATATTGGCGCATTTGGTTGCAGTAATCATGTATCATGTTACACAGTTCTATGTTGGCATGAATATTTGATACAAGCTCTTTCCAGAATATTTATATACCCAAATCAATTTCCAGATTTGCTAGGAGTAAGATACAAGCTCTTTTTTTGACATGACTATTTGATTGCTAGGAATAATGCCAGATTTTTGTAGTTTCCATCATTTAGCCCACTCTTGAAATATCTTTAACAAGAGTGCAAAACAGTGAATATGATTAGGAAATTGCGTTAAATTGCGTTACCAAATGGAAGTTTTGTTATTAAGTTGCAAGATCAATACAACTATAACAAAATTCATAAACATGAATCCAGTAACTATGGTCACCAATTTTTCTGAATGGAATCTCGGTCATTGGACAAATACCCTCCCTTTTTCATGGTAGATCATCCACCACTATGTTTTCTTTGCCTGATACTCCATTATGTATGACAAAAAGTTTTACCACCCATCTTTATGGATCCCTAAGATCAATAGCCAAATTTCATTTCTTCTTTGAAGCAAAAGCTGTATCCTTGAAAGGTTGTTTGGTTCATTTCATGTGTGAGTTTTTTGTCATCTGATTATATTTGTATAGCCAAATTATAAGATCCTTATGTCCGCAGTCTTTTGAACTGATCATATTACTGATATCTTGCAATGAACTAATTACAGGTTCGGAGCACCCACTTGCGGCCTGCTGTGGCTACGGTGGTGTTGCATTAAACTTCAATTTTGATGTGAGGTGTGGAGATACCCGACTGTTAATGGGACTGAGGCACTGCTCGGAAAGTCATGTGAGAATCCAGAGAAGCGGATCATTTGGGATGGGGTGCATTACACTTAGGCTGCCAACAAATGGGTGTTTGATCGAATATCCAGCGGAGAATTCTCAGACCCTCCCAACTCCTTGAACATGGCATGTTGAAAAGCTGGAACTATATTATAAGCTTTAGAATCAGCTTACAACCTTTTTCAGCCTTGGAGATGAACTAGGGTTAAAACAGTGATCGAGCTTTCATACTGTCTCAATATGTTCAGAGAATGTTGTGAATACAAGTCTTACATTGTGGAAAAAATGTCAATAACAATTGGGCATCTACCCATTAGCCTAAATGTTTAGTGTAAATATGGTTTCACCTATTATTTTGTGCTTTCGCTAATATCATTAGCAAGCATATGACTACATCTTTTGCTTTTGCTTGGAAGTTTTATGGTCTCCATTCCATATAACACTTAAAGAGGCTCCCGGAATTGATGAATGATTTGAATTTTTATGAAAATGGTAAACAATTGCTTAAATTCTTCTAGGTTATCATGAGTTGCTTAGCCTGTTCCAATGTTTTATTAACAGATTTAGTTATATGTTTGCTTCTTGCATAAATGATATCTATGTGTTGTAATAAGGTTTTACAAGAGAAATGTTGGTTCTACTGTAGTATTTCTTAACTATTTATCTAAATATTTATTTAAATATATTAGGATGGCTTATTCATTTGAACTATTTCATCCATGCTTGGCAGGTTCTTTACATGCTTCGCACAACGAAATAACTCTTGCATATGTTTGGCAAGTTCTTGCAGCATTTATGATACTTATCGTGCGTTAACTAAATGACATTGTCAGTCAACACATATAACCAAATAACCAAAAGTAATAATTAAAATGGATTATACTATAATGTTGAATAACACCATAGTGATGGAGCATGATGACTAGGATAAGTTTTGGGGTGAAACTTGCGGGGAAAGGTTGAAAATTGAAATTTGGTTTGAACACTTAAAAATTTGGAATTTGTATTTGAAAACAAAACTTTTGGTGGAAAAATACTCATCTGACCCAAGCTTTTGGGGGATCTCTCTCTCTCAGCCGTGTCGAAGGCGCCTACGTCGAACGTGCCAGTGCCTTAAAAACTTTTCGAGGGGAAATAATTTTTGGGGAGAGCGACGAAGGCGTCCGCACCTAAGGCATGAAGGCCACAAAATTTTTTCGCCGGATTTGTTGTTCCGCGCCGAAGGCGCCCGCGCATAATTTGTTGTTCTATGTCGAATTTGTTGTTCCACGCTGAATGCGCCTGCATCGAATTTGTTCCACGCCGAAGGTGCCCGTGCTGAATTTATTGTTCCGTGTCGAATTCGCATGCGCCGAATTTGTTGTTCCACACTGAAGGCGCCTACGCTGCTACATATTTTAACGCTTCTTTGGTGTTCCGTGCAATTTTGGCCGTGGAAATAATTTTTTGGAGAACAAAGATTTATGCGCCAAAGGCGTCCGAGCCAAATTTTTTTCGCATAATTTGTTGTTTTGAGCTGATGGCGCTCGCAATTTTTTTTCGCCGAATTTGTTGTTCTGCGCCGAAAGCGACCGCGTCGAATTTATTGTTCTGCACCGAATGCGCTCGCACCGAATTTGTTGTTCTGCACCGAAGGCACCCGTACCGAATTTGTTCTTCCATTTCGAATGCACCTGCGCCGATTTAGTGTTCCGCACCGAAGACGCCCGTGCCACTAAATATTTTTTTGTTCCGCACCGATTTGTTGTTCCGTGCAATTTTGGATATGGAAATAATTTTTTGTGGAATAAAGATTTCGCGGAGGGAAATCTTATATGAACCGTGCCCGCGGGCACGGGTTATGACTATATTATACATTTGACAGCAATTTTTGAATCCTAGGGCTGAATAGGTCAAGCTGACTAGGACAAAGTGGTTGATAGAAAGAGGGCCAGGATTAATTGTTGGGGAATGAACGGTTGGGATTAAATTTTTGTGGGTAAAAAGAGTACGCATGATTAAGCTGTCAACGCGCTTTGGAAATTGGAAAAAAAACAAAATAGAGGAATGTGCCTTCTCTTGCTCTCCCAGCATTAAGCTGTCTAGGGAAGCTCAAGATTTTGCGTATTTGTTGTTCAGTGCAATTTTGACCGTGGAAATAATTTTTTGGGGAACAAAGATTTTGCGGGGGAAAATCTTAATTGAACCGCACCCGCACCGAAGGCACCCGCGCTGAAGGCGCCCGCTAAATGTTTTTACACTAATTTGTTGTTTCGCACCGAATTTGTTGTTTCACGCCGAATGCGTCCATGTTGCTAAATATTTTTACGCAAATTTGTTGTTCTGCGCAATTTTGACCGTGGAAATAATTTTTTGGGGAACAAAGATTTTGCGGGGGAAAATCTTAATTGAACCGTGCCCGCGGGCACGGGTTATGACTAGTTAGTGTATATATATATATATATATATATATATATATATAGGAAAATTTTCAAATGAGAACATTTCGCACCGTGCGAAAATGTTTTTATCTTTTTTTTGAAATTTTTTTTTTCAAAAATTCTTTTTTCCACCCTCATTATATGTTGTTATACCCCCCTCAAAAAATAATGGTTGAGAAATAATGTCATTTGGCCTTCGATCAAGCCATTTCATCAAATTCGCACGTTTTGAGACCGTTAAATTTGTAACGGGTGGATGTGTGCTCTAATGCCCAACGGGTTCACCCATTATTTTCCCTGGGGTATATAATTGTATGGATTAAACATCAAAAAAAGAATTTTTGAAAAAAAATTTCAAAAAAAAGATAAAATTCTTTTCGCACGGTGCGAAAAGCCCCTTTTTCGCAATGGAAGATTGCCATATATATATATATATATATATATATATATATATATATATATATATATATATATATATATATATATATATATATATATATATCTATTATACATTTGACAACGATTCTTGAATTCTAGGGCTGATTAGGACAAGATAAAGAGTGGCTGAGATTTGATCTTGGTAAATCAATGGTTGAGATTGGATTTTGTGAAAATTTTTGGGGGAAAATGCCTTGGGAATATAAACTTTGAAATTAGAAGTGCCTTGGAAAAGAGTGTGAAAATTAAATTTGGGGGGAAAAGTGCATTGAGAAATATTGTGGACATTAAATTTGGAAGAAAAAGTGCATTGTAAACCTAAACTTTGAAATTAAAAGTGCCGTGGGAAAGATTGTGGAGAATCATGATCCATTAAATTAAACAAAATAAAAAATTTAGCGTAAAACAATTTAGCGGAACAATAAATTAGCGTAAAAATACATTGATGTTTGTTGTCTTCGGCGCCCGCTAAAATTTTTTTTCAAAGATTTGTTGTTCTGCTCCGAAGGCGCGGGCGCCAAATTTGTTGTTCGACGCCGAATTGGTTGTTCCGTTGTTCTGGGCCAAAGGCGCGGGCGCCGAATTTGTTGTTACAAAGATTTGTTGTTCTGCGCCAAAGGCGCGGGCGCCGAATTTGTTGTTCGACGTCGAATTTGTTGTTCCGTTGTTCCGCGCCGAAGTCGCCCGCGCAATTTTTTTACAAAGATTTGTTGTTATGCGCCGAAGGACCGTGCGCCAAATTTGTTGTTCGACGCCGAATTTGTCGTTCGACGCCGAATTTGTCGTTCGACGCCGAATTTGTCGTTCGACTCCGAATTTGTTGTTCCACGCCGAAGACGCCCGTGCCGAAGGTGCCCGTGCCACTAAATATTTTTACGCTAATTTATTGTTCTGTTTAATTTTGGCTGTGTAAATAATTTTTCGGGGAACAAAAATTTGTCGGGGAAATGTTAAATGAACCGTGCCCGCGGGCACGGGTTATGACTATTATGCGTTATTTGATATCTATTATACATTTGACAACGATTTTTGAATTCTAGGGCTGATTAGGACAAGATAAAGAGTGGCTGAGATTTGATCTTGGTAAATCAATGGTTGAGATTGGATTTTGTGAAAATTTTTGGGGGAAAATGCCTTGGGAATATAAACTTTGAAATTAGAAGTGCCTTGGAAAAGAGTGTGAAAATTAAATTGGGGGGGAAAAGTGCATTGAGAAATATTGTGGACATTAAATTTGGAAGAAAAAGTGCATTGTAAACCTAAACTTTGAAATTAAAAGTGCATTGGGAAAGATTGTGGAGAATCATGATCCATTAAATTAAACAAAATAAAAAATTTAGCGTAAAACAATTTAGCGGAACAATAAATTAGCGTAAAAATACATTGATGTTTGTTGTCTTCGGCGCCCGCTAAAATTTTTTTCAAAGATTTGTTGTTCTGCTCCGAAGGCGCGGGCGCCAAATTTGTTGTTCGACGCCGAATTGGTTGTTCCGTTGTTCTGGGCCAAAGGCGCGGGCGCCGAATTTGTTGTTACAAAGATTTGTTGTTCTGCGCCAAAGGCGCGGGCGCCAAATTTGTTGTTCGACGTCGAATTTGTTGTTCCGTTGTTCCGCGCCGAAGTCGCCCGCGCAATTTTTTTACAAAGATTTGTTGTTATGCGCCGAAGGACCGTGCGCCAAATTTGTTGTTCGACGCCGAATTTGTCGTTCAACGCCGAATTTGTTGTTCCACGCCGAAGACGCCCGTGCCGAAGGTGCCCGTGCCACTAAATATTTTTACGCTAATTTATTGTTCTGTTTAATTTTGGCTGTGTAAATAATTTTTCGGGGAACAAAAATTTGTCGGGGAAATGTTAAATGAACCGTGCCCGCGGGCACGGGTTATGACTAGTATGTGTATATATATATATATATATATATATATATATATATATATATATATGTATGTATGTATGTATGTATATATATAGAGGTTAATGGGTCAATGCTGACAGCGCTGGAAATTTTTCCAGCGCTGTCCACATTTTGGACGAGATAAAAGTATTTTTTTGAAAATGTTTTTTGCAGTAGTTAGATATATGTGTTAGGAAGCTCTCCACAAAATCTTAGCTCGATCCGACACCGTTTGAGCCTCCGTTCATCGATTTCAAAAACGTTACGCAAAACTGTGGACAGATTTGCGTAACGTTTTTGAAATCGATGAACGGAGGCTCAAACGGTGTCGGATCGAGCTGAAATTTTGTGGGGAGCTTCCTAACACATATATCTAACTACTGCAAAAAAAGTTTTCAAAAAAAATACTTTTATCTCCCCCAAAATGCGGACAGCGCTGGAAAAATTTCCAGCGCTGTCAGCTCTTCTCCATTTTTCTCACACACACACACACACACACACACACACACACACATATCTATATTATAAAAGAGGGATGTTATCAAGAGAAATTGGATAAGAGATATTGGACAAGAGAAATTGGATAAGAGATATCTATATTATAAGAGAGGGATGTTATCAAGAGAGATTGGATAAGAGATATCTATATTATAAAAGAGGGATGTTATCAAAAGAAATTGGATAAGAGATATTGGAAAAGAGAAATTGGATAAGAGATATCTATATTATAAAAGAGGGATGTTATCAAGAGAAATTGGATAAGAGATATTGGACATGAGAAATTGGATAAGAGATATCTATATTATAAAAGAGGGATGTTATCAAGAGAAATTGGATTAGAGATATTGGACAAGATAAATTGGATAAGAGATATCTATATTATAAAAGAGGGATGTTATCAAGAGAAATTGAATAAGAGATATTTGACAATAGAAATTGGATAAGAGTGATGTTATCAAGAGAAATTGGATAAGAGATACCTATATTACAAACGAGAGATGTTATCAAGAGAAATTGGATAAGAGATATTGGACAAGAGAAATTGGATAAGAGATATCTATTATATAAAAGACGGATGTTATCAAGAGAAATTGTTAAGAGAATTTGGACATGAGAAATTGGATAAGAGAATTTGGATATCTATTATATAAAACAGGGAAATTGAATAAGAGAAAATATAAGAGATGAGATTTTGAGGGATAAAAGAGGAGGTGGGGAATTTTGCACATATAACCCCGGTTTTTGTATTTTTGCCTATGGACCCTCCCCACACACACACCCACACTTTTTATTCTCACCCCTTCAGGCCATTTTTTTCAGTTCTATGAAGATTTTGAATCTTATCCTACTAGGACAAAGCTTTGTCATACGTGGCAAGTTTGTCCTTGGTGGTAATGACAATATGTGGGACTTAAATTTTGGGGGAAAACTTAAATTTGGGGGGAAACTTGAAATTTTGTGGGAAAACTTGAAATTTGGGGGAACTTGAAATTTGTGGGGGAGAAAAACTCAGCCATTAAATAAACTGTGCCCTATGGGCACGGGTAATGACTAGTATATATATATATGGGAAAAAGGGATCTAGGGTGCCTCCTTAAATGAAATCTAAGGAGGCGCCCCCATTTCCTCTTGTTTCCCACAATTTTTTGGATTTTTTTTCATGGGGTTGTTGTTCACATCATGGATGATCAACATACCAAAAATCAAGTAAGTCCAACACTTTTAGAGCCACCATCTACCCCTTACAACTTCAACGGTCTGAAAACGTGTTGAAAATGCCATGAAATTGCAAGGGATAGATGTGGGCTCTAGAAGTATTGGATTCACTTGATTTTTTTATGTTGATAATCCATGACGTGAACAACAACCCCATGAAAAAACTAATCTAAAAGAATGTTGGAAATAGCGGGAAATGGTGGCGCCTCCTTAGTTGAAATCTAAGGAGGCACCTAGGATCCCTTTACCATATACATACATACATACATACATATACATATACATACATACATACATATATATATATATATATATATCTATATGTATGTATGTATGTATGTATGTATGTATGTATGTATGTATGTATGTATGTATGTATAGGAATATGGGCCTGAGCTGACAGCCCGAGAATTTTTTTCTGGGCTGTCAGCTCATTTGGGCATGCTAAAAAATTTTTTTGAAATTTTTTTGCAGTAGTTAGATATACTTGTTAACTAGCTCCCCACAAATTTTCAAGTCAATCCAACACCGTTTGAGCATCCGTTCATCGATTTCAAAAACGTTGCGGTAAAACTGTCCAGAATTCTAGACAGTTTTGCGCAACGTTTTTGAAATCGATGAACGGATGCTCAAACGGTGTTGGATTGACCTGAAAATTTGTGGGGAGATAGTTAACAAGTATATCTAACTACTGCAA
Organism: Scilla litardierei; assembly: GCA_030789695.1. Classification (NCBI taxonomy): domain Eukaryota; kingdom Viridiplantae; phylum Streptophyta; class Magnoliopsida; order Asparagales; family Asparagaceae; genus Scilla; species Scilla litardierei. The sequence continues at coordinate 124,455,617 of CM061142.1, forward strand.
AAAAAATTTTAAAAAAATTGTTTTTACCCCCCTAAATGAGCTGACAGCCTAGGAAAAAATTCCTGGGATGTCAGCTCGCCTCCATCTTCCTCATATGTATGTATGTATGTATGTATGTATATTCGATGAGGTATAATGTATTTTGACACATTGTTACACACTCACATTATGGCACATTTAATAAAAATTATGTTACATGCATTTCATAATACTTATCTCTAACTAGCACTAATGCGGGGGGGGGGGGGGGGGGGGGGGGGGAGAAACATCTCCATAACAATCATGAACTAATGAAGGGAGAGTAAGTATCTCATGGTTTTGTAATTTCATAATTTTTAATCTAATTTTTTGCCATCATCAAAAAGGAGGAGAATATTGGGTATTGCAACACTCATAAGTGAGTTTTGATTATTAAGCGCAATGTTACTCATTGTGTTTTAAGTTAATTTGTAAGCGTGGGTCAAATAAAGTCAACAATGGTCAAATTTAAAGTTTATAACATGATTAAAGTCAAAGATTGATGATGAAGAGCCAAAGGACTTGGAACTTACATTGAAGATATTTGCCAAAGCCAAAGGACTTATGAGAAGTTGAAATTCTCAAAGACAATGAATCTAAGTTCATAAAGATGCATTAAGTTCACCAAATTTAGTGACTGATGTATCATATTTTGATCTTGTTTTAGATTATTAAAGTCATTAGATGAAGCTTGCACACACACTGTAAACAATTTTTTTAACACTACAAATGTTTTAGAAAAGATTTAAAATTATTTAAAATTAATTTCATGGAGTTTCATTGCTTTTAAAACCCCATATCATAACTGTAACCGACTAATTTTTGTTTTTAGATGACTAATTTGAATGTGAGATAAGTTCTCCATTTTGACCCCATTATAGTCGACTGCAGCTCTAAAATTAGTCAACCGTTGCTGTCAAGGGAGTCAACTACCTTCATTATGGGAGCCGACTACATATGTGTAAAAACATAGCTCTGAGTTTTTTATGAGGGCAGTTGATTTTACCGTTTGAAGGGCAGTTTTGTTCTAGTTTTTCTACGGTTTTTCGGATGGTATTTAAAGAGGTTTTGCTGGAAATTTTTACACCAAGTATTGCATAATTTCTGAGATTTTCAATCTCTAACTCTCATCTCTCAAGCCTTAATTTTTAGATTTGAATTTCCAAAGCTTTTAAGCACTTGGGCAGATTTGTTTTTGAATTGCCACAACCTTTCTTTCAATTGTCTAAGATTCAAAACAAGTTTTCTCATGAGATATTCAAGTTTTATTTTCAATTTCTTAGAGATCAAAGATTTTACTCCATAGACATTTGAGAACACAAAAGCTTCATCTATTGGCTATATGATCTTGTAAGAAGAAATACATCTCCAAGAAAGGTTTGTAATACGACAAGTGTAGTGGTGGGTTGGTAAGTTTGCATTGTTTTTGAGTTGTTGTAGAATTCTCCTTGAAGGAGAAGTTGTGTTGAGTTTGAAAATTCCTAGTTTGAAGAACTACGTGGTAATTGTAATTGTATTGGGAAGACCCAGTAAGTGAAGCTAGGCAAGTGTATTGAAAGCCCTCTTGGTGAGGCATTTGATATCTTGATTAAGAGAGTTGGTTAGTGGAAATCCAAACAAGAGGTTGGGGACCGGAGTAGCCTAATGGAGGGTGAATCATGATAAAACCATTGGTGTTTGCGTTGTGAGTCTATCTACTTTACATTTGCTTGCTTAAATGTGTTCTTAATTTAATCTGATATGCTAATTTCTCTATACTTGTTCCAAGCATTATTTGTGTTGATTAGGTTCTAGAGTAGGTAACTTTATCAAGCAACATATGCTAAACTTGAGGGATTAATCGTAATCTGTGCATTATTATTAAAAATACTAATCACCCCCATCTAGTGTTTAGTTTGCTATCTACAAGATCCAACATGATGTTGCTGCAGTTGCCATCATCGGACTACATTCTTAGGAGTCCTTTAGATGTACCTAATCCCAAAAAAATTAAATTCCTAGGAGGATGAATTCTCTTAAATGTACCAAATAAGGTACATTAAAAATTAAAACAATTTGATACTTTAGAATGATATTTATAAAAATCACATTCCATAAGTAAATAGTGAAGTTCGCACTCTGAATACACCTTAAGGACCAAGCCAGTAAAGAATGGTGTTTGTACATTTATGGAACATTGCTACAACAGAATTCGCATGTTATAAAAATATTCGAAACATGAAAATTTCGGTTATTCATGCCACTAAATGTCTACATAAATAACCAAAAGGGTTTGATGATAATATACAAAAATGTTGTGAAGGGATAATACCGAGTTGGTTAGTTGGTTGGGATCACGGTTAATCTTATAGATAAGACCGTATCTATTGTATCTTATCTGTGTACGCTTCTCTAATGATATAAATAAAGAGCTGGGGGTTCCTCCCTAGATGATGATTCATAACACGTTATCAGCACGAGACTCTAAATAAAATTTCCACACAAAATCGATCGTTGCAAAAGCAAAGGAAGGTGGGAGATCCACACGTTCGGAGTCATCCACTTCAAATGAGCGTCGTCATCTGTGTAGGCTTCGTTCAACCGTCGCTATATTTGGAGAAGGGATATAGAGTTAAATCTCGCTAAACATATAATTTTTATCATGCGCATGATAGTTTTATCCATAGATCTTGTAAGATAAGAGTGGAAATAGGGCTAATCGCCTAAATCGATGATTTTTGTTGTCCAAAAATTATGTTTTACATGTTTTTAATTTGAAATTAATTGAAAACCATCCCCGAATCCACCCGCCTTGCCTGTAGCGAAGGGAGGCACCGCCGTCGTAATCGCCCCTGCCTGTAGTAGAGGGGGGCACCGCGCGCACCACCGGTTTAGACCCCCTTGCTTGTAGCAGAGGAGGCACCATGTGTGCCATCGGATTAGACCGCCCCCTACCTGTAGCAAAGAGGGCACCGCGCGTGCCGTCAGATTAGACCCCTCGCATGTAGCGGAGGGGCGCACCATGCACGCCGCCCGATTAGACCGTCCCCTGTAGCAGAGGGGGGCGTCGCACACCGCCGGTTTCAAACCCCCTGCTTGTAGCATAGGAGGGCACAGCCGTGTTGCCATATTCGAACCTCCTCCCGCCTGTAGCAGAGGGAGGAGCCGCTGCGTCGTCGGATTCGAACCCCCTCACCTGTAGCTGAGGGGGGCGCCACTGTGCCGTCAGATTCGAACCCCCCTGCTTGTAGCAGAGGGGGCACCATTGAACCACTGGTTTCAAACCCCCCAGCATGTAGCAGAGGGGGGCGCCATCACGCCGCCGTGTTGGACCCCCCGTCCCGCCCATCTCGCCCCCCGTCAGCAATGAAGGGGGGCATCGGCGGCAACCCTAGCTGCCACCACCCCTCCCTCTCTCTTGCTATAGATAGGCCATAAGCCCATCTCAAGGAAAAAAATGAATGTGGGCCTGAAGCCCACATGACATGTGCGGGCCTTTGCCCCCGCACAAAAAAAAACAAAACAGAGGAGAAAATTGGGGGTTTTGGGGCTAAAATAGATTAAAAATTCTTATTGGGGACCTAAAAATTCATGAAAAATCATGATAAAATATGAGACATTAATGGGATTTTAAGGGGACACTTGGGGCATTTGGGGATCATTTGGGGATAATTTAAAAGGAAAACTTCTTCCTTTTATAAAGAACATGTCATTTTTGGGCTCTTTTCAATTTTTTTTGAATAATCCCAAGTAGCACAACCTTTGCATTATATGATATCTTTGTAGGATCATAACTATATGCTTTGCATTATTTTTAATGGCTTATTATGTAGATAAACTGATATTTTGTTGTGCAATGTTAAAACTTAATAATTAGGAAGATCTCGCGACCGCTCTATCGTTAGTCACCTAACCTAACGGTGTATGACATTGCCTAGTGGTCCAATAATTATTAAATACGTAAATTATTTATCCTCATGGGAATATAAATGCCTGTGATGTTTGTAATGAAAATTTCTGCTGAAAATGTTAGATGATCATAAATTTTTTGCATGGATGGCTAATTGCGGTTTTCGATCGGCTGTTTAAGTTCCACATTTTATTTCTGCAATTTTCTTTTACTTTATGAGAGAAATTGTAGTGAGAAAATTATGTTATGTCCAAGACCAAATGCTACATTCTATGGAGACAGAGGCCACACTTGTAGCTGAAGATCTTATATGGTACCCACGTGGATTCCAAAGTTGTAATTTCTTTTTAAAGCTTTCATTTGTATAATATGGACTGTAATGGGACTTTGAACTTTTTATTTATGTTGGACTGACCGATCCACATAATTAGCTCTTCATTTAAAAATTGTCACCGCATGTAAATGTTTATTGTTTAAATTATTAATTCATGCTAATTTGTGCTCTGCTAAATAAAATGGCTAAAATCGCAAGTGTCGATTTCGAAGTGCTGGATGCATCAGGGAGAAACTATCTGAGCTGGCAGTTCGATGTGAAGTTCCATCTGCGGGCTAAGTCCCTCATTTCTGCTGTGACTAAGAGTAAAAATGTAAGCGATATAGAAAAGGCGCAAGCCATTATCTATATTTTCCTCCATGTGGACAAGACCCTAAAGGCTGAATACCGGTCGAAGTTCTATTTGAGCTGTGGACTGCCCTTGAGGATAGGTATAAACATCAGAAAGATGTTAAACTACCAAGGGCACGATATGAGTGGGAAAATTTGAGACTGCAGAACTTTAAGTCCATAGTTGAGTACAACTCAGCTCTTTTAGCATCACATCAAGATTGAAGTTATATGGTGAAAAAGTCTCAGAAGATCACATGCTGGAAAAGATGTACACGTCTTTCAATGAGAAAGATGCGATACTAATGCAAAAATACCATGAATGAAAGTTCACTAAGTATTCTGAGCTGCTGTTATGTTTACTCATGGCTGAACAAAACAGAGAGCTTCTCCTCGCTTACAACATGTGCCCCCTAGCACTGCCCCTTCCCAGAAGCTCACAATGCATCTTCTTCTAGAAAGAAGAGAGACAATAAAAGAAAAGAAAGACCACAGAAAGAGGGACATAACAAAAGGGCTAGGGGCCAAGTCTAGCAGAAAAGAAATGAAGGGAAGCGTAAGTTCACCTGGCACAGAAATGACAACAAGAAGAATGTTGCACCCCTACCCAAGAGGGATTGGAAAGACCAGTGACATAGCTGTGGCATGAAAGGTCACTGATCCAGAGTGTGTCGAACTCCATAGCATCTCCAGGAGCTGTATAAAGAAAACAAGAAAAAGAAAGCTGAAACAAACCTGGTGACATCTGATGCTCCAGTCAAGTTTACAGCTATCGACTTCGAACCTGATGACCTGCTGGATTAGCCATCTATTTTTATCTTAGCAAGTTGTTTAAGAACATTTCATGTTATGAGAGCTTTTATATTATGTAATTTGTGTTTGAATGAAATTTTTTTATGTTCCTTAAATGCAAATGTTTTATTCAGCTTTATAGATGGATCGCTCTCATGACTGCTTGGTAGACAGTACTTCAACACATACGATCCTTCAGTATAAGTGCTATTTTCATTGCATTATACCATAAAAAGTCCTGTAAATACAATTTCAGGGCCATCAAATATAATTGAAGGTTCTGGGAATGCAACCTTGTTGCTCCATAATGGAACAGAAATTAAAATAAAAGATGCACTATGCTTTCCGAATTCCAACCGAAACTTACTAAGTTTCAAGGATATCCGTTTAAACGGATTCCATTTGGAAACATCAAATGTAAATGAGAAAGAATTATTGTATGTAATGTCTCAAGAAAAAGGAGTAAAATCCATAATTGAATGTTTTGAGATCCTTTCATCAGGCCTCTATCATACAAATATCCGGAGAGATGAAGCTAACTTGACGGAGCACCTGAAGTGCCCGACATCTGCCAAGTTTTTACTTTGGCATGATAGACTTGTCCACCCTGGCTCTGTGATGATGCACCGCATCTTATCACAATCCCATGGGCACAATCTGAAGAACCAGAAGATTCTTCAGAAGGGAGAATTCCCTTGCATTTCTTGCTTCAAGGGGAAATTAATAACAAAGCCATCACCACTAAAAGTGAATATCGAGTCTCCAAGCTTCCTCGAAAGAATACATGGAGACATTTGTGGACTTATCCACCCCCTAGTGGGCCATTTCAGTACTTTATGGTACTGATTGATGCATCTTCAAAATATTCGTATGTGTGTCTACTGTCAACCCGTAACTTAGTTTTTCCAAAGCTACTGGCAGAAATTATAAAGTTACAGGCGCATTTTCTAGAAAACCAAATAAAGAAAATACGCCTGGATAATGCTGAGGAATTTACCTACCGGTCATTTCAAGAGTACTGTCATGCAACGGTAATAGAAATTGAACATCCAGTGTCGCATGTTCATACCCAGAACTGGTTGGTAGAGTCACTGATAAAAAGACTCCAATGGATTGCACGTCCATTGTTAATGAAATCCTAGTTGTCGGTGGATGCATGGGGACATGTAATTTTGCATGCTACATTGTTAATAAAAATAAGACCATCTGGAGGTCTGAGTCTCTCTCCAATGCAACTTGCATATGGAGGGCCACCGAACATTTCTCATTTGAGAATCTTCGGTTGCGTAGTTTACATCCCCATTGCACCACCATAGAGGACAAAAATGGATCCTCAAAGTCGCCAGGTATCTATGTAGGGTTTGACTCACCCTCAATTATAAGATACCTAGAACCCAAACGGGGGACGAATCTAAGGCACGTCTTGAAGACTGTGAATTTGATGATATAATTTTCCCTAAAATGGTCCCAGACACTGAGAAATCTGGTGCGAAGCACATCATAACGTGGGATACACAAAGTTTAACCCACTATGATCTGGTAACAAAATAATGTGAAGATGAGATCCTGAAGATCCTCTACATTCAGGACATTGTCCACTGATTACCGGACTCATTTACTGACAACCAGAAGATTATCAAATCACACATCCCTACTGTAAATACTCCAGCTAGGATTGACATCCCCGAGAATGGATTCAATCCACCACCAGCAGAAGAGGCTGCACCTCAACAGAAAAGAGGCAGATCACCATGCTCCAAGGATAAAAATCCAAGAAAAATAATAATATCCAGAGACCTTGGGACGATATCCCCACAGGGAAATGAGCTCATGTCCATATCCTCACCCCCTCCCAGAATCCACTGCAGAGGAACTGCCAGGAGAAACTGAAATATCGTTACATTATGTACGTACAGGGGAGGTGTTGGACAGAATGAGTACAGTCGTCGACGATGACCTTGCATTTCATATTGCTATTCACGTCGGCAGAAGCGACGATGATCATGATCCACATTCTGTTGCTGAATGCAAACATAGAAATGATTGGCTAAAGTGGAGTCATACAATAGAAGCTGAGCTGGACTCATTTAAGAAACGCAAAGCCTTGGGCAAATAGTCTAGAAACCTACTGGTGTCAAATCTATGGGATACAAATGGGTATTTGTGAGAAAAAGAAATGAAAATAATGAGATCGCACGCTACAAAGCACGGCTTGTAGCACAAGGATTTTCCCAAAGACCAGGAATTGACAATAAGGAAACATACTCCCCAGTTATGGATGTGATCACTTTCTGAGTCCTGATAAGCTTAACAGCAAAGGAAGGTTTAGATATGCAGCTAATGGATGTTGTGACTGCATATCTATACGGTAATCTCGACAAGGCGATATACATGAAACGTCCGGATGGCTTTTTCAATGCCTGCTGAATTAAAAGATAGCCCTCGGGACGTCTACTCTGTTAAGATTTAAAGATCATTGTATGGTTTTAAACAATCAGAAAGGATGTGGTATAACAGACTAAGTGAATTCCTTGTACAATAAGGATTCAAAAATAATGAAGTCTGCCCTTGCATCTTTATAAGAGCAAAGGGAAAAGGATTCGTCATAATAGCAGTCTACGTAGACGATTTGAATCTCATTGGATCTCCTGAAGAGATCGCTCAGATATTTGTAAGCCTTACAAAAGAATTCGAAATGAAAGACCTAGGTAAACCGAAATTTTGCCTTGGCTTACAGATTGAACATTTAAAAGACGGAATCCTATTGCACCAAACCACATATACGAAGAAAATGTTGCAAAGATTTCATATGGACTAATGTCATCCACTTAGTACACCTATGGTGGTACAATCTCTGGATGCACATAAAGACCCCTTCCGGCCGCTGGAAGAGGTGGATGATATACTTGGTCCAGAAGTCCCTTATCTGAGTGCTATTGGAGCACTTCTATATCTGGCCAACTGCACACATCACGATATAGAGTTCGCAGTAAATTTACTAGCCAGATACAGTACAGCACCTACATAACGCCACTGGACTGGGGTAAAGCACCTTCTGCGCTACCTCTAAGGGTTTACCGATTTGGGACTCTTTTACAAGAATTGATTATCCTCCGCACTTGTTGGTTATGCTGATGCAAGTTACACGTCTGATCCCAACAATGCAAAGTCACAGAGAGGGTACGTGTTTACCCATAGTGGGACAGCCATTTCCTGTAGATCCGTTAAGCAAACCATGACGACGACCTCATCTAATCACTTAGAGATCATTGCCATCCATGAAGAAAGCAGAGAATGTGTCTGGCTACGGTCAGTTGTAAATCACATCCTGGTGACGACTGGATTGAAGTCTGGGGACCTTGAACCTACTACCATGTTTGAGGACAACACTGCTTGCATAGCTCAGCTGCGAGGTGGCTATATCAAAGGCGACAAAACGATGCATATTTCCACAAAATTCTTTGGGACGCATGAGCTACAGAGAGATGGCATGATCGACGTCAGACAAGTACAATCATGTGACAACATGGCAGACTTGTTCACTAAAGCCCTTCCTACTGCTACCTTTAGGAAGTTTGTACAGAAAATTGGAATGAGTCGCCTACGAGATCTGAAAGCCTAAGTGCTTGTACAGATCAGGGGGAGTTAGAGAGTGTTTGCACTCTTTTTACTTAACTATGGTTTTTTCCACGGGGTTTTCCATAGCTAAAGGTTTTAACGAGGCAAACCTCACCAACTCAGGATCCTGAAGTATCCACCCCATGTGAGACTCCTACTACACTCAGAATCCTAAAGAATTCATGAGCGGAGTCCACACCTATGGCTGGATAAGGGGGAGTGTTGTGAAGGGATAATATCGAGTTGGTTAGTTGGTTGGGATCACGGCTTATCTTATAGATATGACCGTATCTATTGTATCTTATCTGTGTACGCTGCTCTAATGCTATAAATAAAGAGCTGCCCCAGATGTTGATTCATAACAAAAAAGACTATATAGAGCAGCCTTGCATTTTACAAAAATCTCGTAAGTAGGAATGTTCCACTTCTTGCAATAACAGTTGTCTACTCAAGAAGCAAAACGTCCTAATGATTATAGTAAAACGGGATACTCTCTGGGATCATGATTTTGAATGTATATGCCCCCTTTTTTATTACATAAAATTACATTAACGTACTGTTTCGGGGTGTTTTCTCACCACGGATTTGTTGACTGGGGGCTATAGTTCAACACGGTCACGTGGAGCGTACGTGGCCTCCGGGAGACGGGTGCAGCTGGTTCGGCTCGGTGAAGAGTGCACGAGTCCGTGCATCGGTGAGCCGAAGGGGATCCTCGACAAGGCGACGGCCTCTGTAGGGGTGGAGATGAACGGGCTCAGGGGCGAGCAAGTTCGACTCCGGACTGATTAGGCGCCGAAGGGTAGCCTTGGTGCGGCTAGATCTACTTGACCTGAACAGACGAGAAAGCTCATCAGGGAGGTCGGACCTTGGTTCCGACTAAATCCCCTCTGATGCCTAAGTCACAACGGATCTAAAGGATACTCGGTGGGATCGGTATGACTCACGGGGAGACCGATACGCGAGTCCTCGGGCCGAGCTATGGAGGAGAATTATAAGGTGGAAGACAAGGTCGTTAGAGAGGAATACCTCAGTGTTTTGGGTATCCATGAAGTGATCATTTGCATGTTGCTCTTCGAGTCCCTTTATAGGAGTCTTCCCCAGCCACGTCTCCTTAACGTCCCCCCATCTCGCCCCGATCATCTGCCACTTTGATGGCGCCTTCATGGGTCATTAAGGTGGATGTAATGGGACCCCTTAATGGTGATTAAGGGGGCACGTTTTAAGGGGAACGGTTAACTCCTGCTGTTGTGGGTCAGCGGTTGTGTCTGCTTCTGTCCGAGGCCGGCCCGACTCTGATTCTTCATGGGGGCCTCGTTCTCCCAGGCCCGTGGGTGAGCGATGCGGGCTTGGGCCGTTCGGTCTTGGCCTATTCTGGAAGGGCCATATCAATTACCCCCATCGATCGGGCCGTTTGGATTCCGACGGTTCGGTTCGAGTGACGTGATCCGTGTGGAATTGACAGGTACGTCAGTCGAGGCAGTAGCATTGAATGACGATCATTATGACGCTCCCTGGTTGGACTTCTCCTGCCCTTGGGAGCGGATTTCGAAATGCCGCTAGTTGTTGGATGTCTCCACGCGTCCTTCTTCGAACGGCCTAGATTTTGCGATTGTCTCTCATGTAAAGTCGCCGCTCTTTCAGATTTTTTGTTTGCGGTTCCTAATTTGATCTTGCTCCTCCAGTGCTTACGAATCCCTCTTCGCCTTTCTTCTTCCGATCTATTCAAGGTAATCTCTCTCTTCATTTTCTGCCTATTTGATTCGTTCAATGGCTGCGTTGAGAAAAGGAAATTCCGCTCCTGGGTCTGGTGATCCTCCTGCCCCTGGGTCTGTCAATCTTCCCACCCAGATTTTGCGATTGTCTCTCATGTAAAGTCGCCGCCCTTTCAGATTTTATGTTTGCGCTTCCTAATTTGATCTTGCTCCTCCAGTGCTAACGAATCCCTCTTCGCCTTTCTTCTTCCGATCTATTCAAGGTAATCTCTCTCTTCCTTTTCTGCCTATTTGATTCGTCCAATGGCAGCGTTGAGAAAAGGAAATTCCGCTCCTGGGTCTGGTGATCCTCCTGCCTATGGGTCTGTCAATCTTCCCACCTAGATTGCCGGTGCCCTAGGCGCCCGCGGGTCGGGCGCCCCACGCGCCCGACCCGCAATGCTTTATAGGGGTTTTGAGTGTTTTTGTGGGTTTGGGTGCGATTTTTCGACCCAGTTTGCCCTCTTGCAGACCCAATTAGCTGGGAATACGTTTTTATGGGTTTGTGGGCTGTTTTTCAGCCCTAATCTTGATTTTTTCTGAAATGAGGGGAGCTTGGAGGCCATGGGGATGATGGAGAAGCTTTGAGGAGGTGCTCAAGTGTGAGGAAAGCTACATTGATGAGAGATTGGTGATATCTTTCCTATCCCTCTTGTGTATTTTGCATTTCTCATTTTGTATTGAACTTTGGATGAATTTGTCTATGAATCTCATCTTATTTAGTATGATTGAGTAGTGTGATTGGTGTGGGTTTTGATTTATTATGATGGGTTGTTAATTTTAGTTCCCAATGCCTTTTGCATATTATATTGTTGAAGTTGGATGAATTATTAGCGCACATTTTATTTGGCTAAGACCCAAGTGGGCACTCTTTGAGAAGAGACCATGTTTAAATTTGATTAGTGCTATGATGATACATCCATCCCTATTGCAAATTGGTATGTTCTTTAATGTTAAATATTCCGATTGGGATTCCTTAGCCAGATGATTAATTGAGTTATTTGAGGTATTTGGGCTTGATTAACACCCATCTTAGTGAACCCACAACCCATGCTCTCCTCCTAGCTATCCTAATTCTCCTTTGGTTCTCTAACCCTACTTATTTTGGTTAGAATTATAGATTCAACACAAATTTTCACACTCATCCACCGTTAATTGAGGCTGTTGTATCACGCTATTATCTCTCTTTATCGATCAATGTTGCGAGTGTAGAACGACTTGTCCCTGTGATCCGTCCCGGTACTCACCGGTTATATTTAATTACAATGACGCTCCTACGCTTGGGAGTGGAAGGCGTGCCTTTGCGCGTTTTCCGGTTCAATCAATTGGCACTGTTGCCAGAGACAACAGTTTCTATTATTTGCAATGTCACGCCCCGCTTCCCAAAAACACGGAGGCGAAGCGTGACAAAGGCCCGCTTAGGCCGGGGCTAAGAGCCCGAACCCAATAAGCGTCTGTAGTATTCCATAGCGAAAGTACAGGTCCCTGCAAGTTAGTACGAAATAACAAAAGTACTGAAAAGAACATTTCATTTTATTCCAAAGTTTATCATCAAAGTACTGAGAGTCTAAAAATGCCGGAAACGGCTACAACTGCTGAAAGGAAACTAATGGTGCAAGCACCCAACCTAGACGAGAAAGTAAGAGTGCAACGCACCCAACTAAACTGAAATGGATAGCTCTGGAACAGCAACAAAAGATCTCTAACTCTGATCGTCCTCTGGATCGTACTCCGGATCAGCGCCCTCCGGCTCCAAGTCAACTGGCAAGTCCGCCTCGTACTCGTACTCAGGCTCCACACCTGACGTACAACACCAAAAGAAGGAAACTGTACGTCAGGCAAAGTCTACACAAACGGTCAGACTCTACTGCAAGTGTATCAACTATTAACAATGATTTACTGGTTGTTTTAGCATGCTGGGTTATAACTGAGTAACAAAAAGTAGCGTAGCAGGAAAAGTAAACGTAGCAAGCAGTAGACGTAGCGTGTGCTACCGACTACGGGACTAACCTACAGGTGTCAAGACAAGACGGGACGTGACGGGACAGGACAGGACAAGACGGGACAGGACAAGTAAGACACGAAAGGGTTCACGTCTTACGGTTCGAGGGCAGCCAGACCCTCTCCCCGTGCGCACGCTCAACCCTACCCCAACCCAGGAACTCAGGACAAGAATTACAAGGATCATTTCCGCTAGGGAAACATCCGAAACGCCCGTAGGCTTTTTGGTAACAGGGATCACTTCCGCGGAGGGAAGCATCCGAAACGCCCGAAGGCTTTTTGTGTAACAGGGATCACTTCCGCAGAGGAAAGCATCCGAAACGCCCGAAGGCTTTTTGTGTAACATGGATCACTTCTGCGGAGGAAAGCATCCGAAACGCCCGAAGGCTTTTTGTGTAACAGGGATCACTTCCGCGGAGGAAAGCATCCGAAACGCCCGAAGGCTTTTTGTGTAACAGGACACGACATGACAAGTGTAGGGAGTTGTTTATTCTAGGGTGTCCACACGCACGCACACGCAAGATAGTCCTATGATGTCAGCAGTTTATTGTTGTCAGGCTCAGACTTCGTCGTCAAGTCTGAGCCGTCACGGGTCATCCCGGACGCTATCATTTCACGTCCGGTTCTCATCACACACAATCTAACAGTTCTACAAACTAGAACTAAGGCACGGACAAAACGCAAGTGGGTACACTTGCCTGGAATGGCGAGTGCGTCGTCTGTCCGGGGCGTCTCGTCCAGTCCTCGTGTCCGCGGTAGTCCGTCTGAAAAGGGATCACGGCGACGGTGTCAAGTCGCGATTTTCGTCAAATCCTATTTAGGTTCATTTCTAAGTTAGGCGTGGCTACCCTAACTGTCACAAGTCAACAGTGTCCGCTCAGCCTATCCGACGATTCTATCCTATGTGCACAGTTCAAAAAGTCCGATCGTCGATTCTATTGTTCACAACATTTTAAAGGAGCAGAAAATAAGTTTAATGAGTTTAGTTGCCGATTTTAGTTAGGTTTCCAGTTCTGCTACGATGGGGGTTGTGCTACGAGTTTCGGAAACCAACCTCTTCCGGAGTCTGGGGTAGAGCGGACGTAGAGTTTGGACGGTAGAAGATCTGCGTCACCAATGGCGTCTCGGCTACGGGTAGCATAGCGGGACACGTTCGGGCAGCGGACAAAACGCGTGAACAACGAGCAAGGGTGAATCAGCGAGCAGCGCGTCGGGTAGGCGTTCTACGGCTTCCGGAGAGCTGTAACGACAAACCGAGATGAGCGGTTTGTCGTACTCAATGTCTACGATGTCGGGAGTCGTAGGAGAGGCTCGAGACGTCGATAATACTCCCAGGAGGTGTAGGAGGCTGTCGAGGGACTCCAACAGCGAGGGAAGACGACGAGATCTTGGCGGCGCGTCGGTACGGCGTCAAACACGCAAAACAGTGAGTAAACTCACTGTTTCAGAGGAGTTGCGGCCTTGGGTCGCTGCCAACAGCGAGAGGGGGCAGAGGGGGGTTCACGGTGACGGCCAGGGGCAGCGGCGGCGGCGGCGGCGGCGGCGGCGGCCGCGGCAAGCTGCAGTGGCTGCTGCTGCGCGATTTCAGGCGATTGCGGCGGCTTCCGGCGGTCCCCGGCGGCGGCTCGGGTCCCAGTTGAGAGAGGGGAGGTCGGGGGAGAGGCGTGGGATGATCGGCGACAGCCACAGCCTCCGCACGAATCTCAGGTCGAAGGGGAAAGTTCGTTGCGTGGAGGGGTTGGGTTTCTAGGGCCGGCGCAAGGGGAAGTTGCGTGCGGCTGTGAAATTTTTAGGAAAACTAGGTTTTTCTTTATAGTGGTGGGGCCCACGTGACTAGGGGAAGGGTTACACGTGAGGGGGCTGCCAATTAGGGTTATTTAGGGTTAATTAGGGCTAAATTGTTAGGGGCAAACTTGTAATTAACTGTCTCTACTAGTGCACAAGGGTCAAACGGTGCCCAAAAATTATAAGAAAAATACCGAGGTGACCGGGGCGACGAGAGAAAGAAGTCAGAAGAGACGGATTACAATTTCGATGACAAGAAACGAAATTAAAAATAAAAACGCCTCAAGTCAAAAGTGAGATACGCGACGTCTCCTCGGATAATGTCAAATCGTGGGCGAATGGCCCGTGAAATGACGTTGCAAGTCAACACGACAAATGTAGTACTCTCAGAGAGAGTCACAACGACATATCACACGATAGGGTTCGAAAACAAACAAAGTCTAAAATAAATATGTGCACGGTCAAGCGCACGTGCACAAAGAAATTACGATCGGAAACCGACCGTTACATCCTCCCCAACTTAGAAATGATTCCGTCCTCGGAATCAACATCAAGCACTGCTCGGAAATAGATGCGGAAAACGCTCTCTCATATCATCTTCGCACTCCCAGGTGGACTCTCCAGGTGATCCATGACGCCACATCACTCTCACCAGGTCGACTATCTTGTTCCTTAACTGTTTCTGTCGACGGTCCAAGATCTGCACAGGCTGCTGGTCATACGTCAGATCCGGGCGAACTGTAATCTCTGAGAAGTCGACCGTGTGCGATGGATCACTGACATACCGACGTAGCTGTGATACGTGGAAAACGTCGTGAACTCCCTCCAAAGATGGTGGCAGAGCAAGGCGGTAGGCCACTGCTCCCACACGCTCTAGCACTTCAAAAGGCCCAATATATCTCGGACTCAGCTTTCCCTTCTTCCCGAAACGAATATCTCCGCGGTTCGGAGAAATCTTCAGGAAGACGTGGTCTCCAGGCTGAAACTCCAAAGGTCTCCTCTTGGCATCCGCCCAATGCTTGAAGCGATCCTGTGCAACTCTGAGCTGCTCCCTGATGTCCCTCACGACATCCACAGCTTCCACTATCATCTTGGGACCCAACAACTCCCGATCTCCGATGTCATCCCAGCTCAGTGGCGAACGACATTTCCTTCCATATAAAGCAGCAAATGGCGCCATGCCAATGCTCGCATGGTAGCTGTTGTTATATGAAAACTCCACCAAGTGAAGATGGTCCTCCCATGATCCCTTCAAATCGAGCGTACAAGCTCGCAGCATATCCTCCAGGATCTGAATAGTCCTCTCGGACTGGCCATCGGTCTGCGGGTGGTACGCCGTGCTGAAGCTCAGACTCGTACCCAAGTTCTCATGCAGACTTCTCCAGAACTGAGATGTGAACCTCGTATCTCTGTCAGACACGATGCTCATAGGGACTCCATGTAAGCGTACAATCTTCTGCACGTACACGGTCCACATCACAACTAACTCAAGAGAAAAAAATTAAAAAAAAGAAGTAAGAAAAGGAATTTTACCTCCAGATATTTCCTCGCTAAGGTTTCCGTAGACTGGCCCACTCGGAATGGGATAAAGTGTGCAGACTTGGTCAATCGATCCACGATTACCCAAACTGCGTCATTCTGCCTCGGGGTCCGAGGTAAACCAGTCACGAAGTCCATCGTAATATGCTGCCACTTCCACTCCGGAATAGGAAGCGGTTGCAGTAACCCGGCAGTACGATGGTGCTCAGCCTTCACTTGTTGGCATATTAGGCACTTGGCAACGCTCCGTGCCACGATCCTCTTCATGCCGATCCACCGGTAATTCAGACGGAGGTCCTTATACATCTTGGTGCCTCCAGGATGTATAGAATAAGGCGAGCTATGAGCCTCACTCAACAGCTCCTCACGGACGTCACCTGCAGGTACACAGAGCCTACTGCCGTACCGCAGTGAACCATCCTCATGAATCACGAACTCCGTCCGAAGTCCAGCTTCAACCTGCCTTCTGATCCTCTGAAGCGTCTGATCTCCTGCATGTGCTACCTTGATCCGATCAACGATCGTGGACTGAATCTGTAAATTCATGAAGGAATGAACCACACCAGGTAGGACAACCTCCAAATCCATCTCTCTCAGCTCCTGCTGAATCCGCCAGTCGGCAGTATGCATCATCGCAGTAGGAAGTCTACTCAAGGCATCAGGCACTATGTTTACCTTCCCTGGATGATACTGCAAATCTATCTCGTAGTCAGCCATGAGCTCCAACCATCGTCTCTGACGCATGTTGAGCTCCTTCTGCGTGAAGATGTACTCCAGGCTCTTGTGATCGGTGAAAATCTTCACACTCTCACCTAGCAAGAAGTGTCTCCAAATCTTCAGTGCAAAGATCACTGCTGCCAACTCCAGATCGTGCGTCGGGTAATTCTTCTCATGAGTCCTCAACTGATGAGAAGCATACACGACCACGTGGCCATGCTGATGCAAGACACATCCAAGGCCCTTCCCTGATGCATCACAATAAACTTCGAAGCCTCCGCTTCGATCCGGCACTGCCAACACCGATGCTGTGGTCAATCTCGCCTTCAAGATACTGAAGGCCTCCTCACAAGCACCTGACCAAAGGAACTCCACATCCTTCCTAGTCAGCTTCGTCATCGGCTCTGCAATCTTCGAGAAATCTTTGATGAACCGCCGATAATAGCCTGCTAAACCCAGAAAACTCCTCATGTCTGACGCTGACTGCGGAGTCGGCCAATCTCTGACTGCTCTGACCTTCTCCGGATCTATGGATATGCCATCACCGGACACCACATGTCCCAAGAATGCGACTCTGTCCAGCCAGAACTCGCACTTACTATACTTGGCATAAAGCTTGTGTCGCCTCAGCGTCTCCAGCACTGTCCTCAGATGACAGTTGTGTTCTTCCTCAGACTTCGAATAAATCAAGATGTCATCAATGAAAATGACGACAAACTTATCCATGAAATCATAGAATATCAAGTTCATCAAATTCATGAACACGGCTGGAGCATTGGTCATGCCAAACGGCATGACCACGAACTCATAATGTCCGTATTTCGTCCGAAAAGCTGTCTTCTGAACATCGTCCTTCTTCACCTTCAACTGGTGGTATCCACTCCTCAAATCCAACTTCGAGAAGACTCTCGATCCTCCAAGCTGGTCGAAGATATCGTCGATGCGCGGCAACATGTACTTATTCTTTACGGTGACAGCATTCAGTCCTCGATAGTCGACGCACATCCTGCGTGACCCATCCTTCTTCTTCACGAGTAAAACTGGTGCGCCCCATGGTGACACACTAGGGTGGATGAAACCCTTCTGCAGCAACTCATCTAACTGCTTCCGCAGCTCCTCGAGCTCAGCGGGAGCCATACGGTACGGCGCCTTCGATATCGGTTGCGCCCCCGGCATAAGATCAATACCAAACTCTAAGGCTCGGTCGGGTGGCAAACCTGAGATATCCTCTGGGAAGACGTCGTCGAAGTCTCGGACGACTGCTGGTCGCTTGATCTCCATCTCCATCGGCATAGCTGCGACAATCAGCACCACCGGCGTGGCCCGATACTTGATGGGTCCAAGCGACTCATCTCTGCTACGGAACTCGAACTCTGGATGGCCTGGAATCCGGAACACCACCCTCTTGCTGCGACAATCGATCGAGGCGTGGAAGTCTCCCAACCAATCGATGCCAAGAACGACATCAAAATGTGGCAGATCGTGGACAATGAAATCTGCAAAGAGCTCGTGTCCACTGACCACCAAAGGAATCGATCTACATCCCAAGTTCACTGTCACCACTCTGTTCCCTGTGGTGATGTCCCAACACTTAGGAAGTGTATGGGTGGGAATGGAGTGTCTTGTCACGAATCTCCGGGATAAGATGCACATGGATGCACCGGAGTCGAACAAGGCCAAGGCCGGGTGAGAAGACACTAGAATGGTGCCTAAGATATTAAAAGAAACTACGGTCAAACCAAGCTACTCTAACAAACAAGTCAAACAAGCAAGACTAACAATTTAAAAGCTAAACTATGAAATGAAAGACTAGAATCAAAGAGTTACCTGCAATAACTCCATCCAGCTCCTCATTCTCCAAAGCCGTCATGGTGTAAGCCGGCCTCTGGGGCTGCGCTGCTCTCTGAAACATCTGCCTCTGTGGCGCCAAGGGTGGTCCACGAACGGCAGGTCCTCTCTGAACTGGAGCAGGCACTCTCATCTGTAGTGGGGCTGGCGCTCCAACTACAGCATGACGGGCTCTCGGACAATCCTTCGCAGCATGCGAGGCATCTCCGCAAACTAGGCACAGTCCCATCTTCTTCCGACAATCCTTCTGAACGTGTCCTGGCTTCCCGCAGTAATGACACGGTCCCTTGCTCTGACTCTGAATGGGTGCTCCAGGCCTCTTAAATGGTACTGTCTGAACTGGCCTCATCGCCGGCCTAGCAGGTGGCCGGTACTGCTCCATAGGACGCTTCCCCTTATCAGCTGGAGGGTCAGGTAGGAGCGAAATAAGCTCATGATTCTTCGCAGCATCCAGCACCTCCCTCATAGTCGTGAAACTCACCAAAGACATAGAAGCCTGAATCTTCAGACGCAGTCCCTGTCGGAAATGATCAGCTCGCTTCTCCTCTTTCTTCACCATATGCGGAGCAAAGCGACTCAGCATCTCAAACTCCGCCTCATACTCCTCGACGGTCATGTTCTCCTGCTTCAGATCTATAAATCTGCTCAGCAGCTCCCTCCTAGTCGTCTTGGTGAAGTACTTCGTCCTGAACATAGACCTGAAGATCTTCCAATCCACTGGCTTCTCCAGACGCCTCTCCTCAAGGCGCCACCAGTTCCTCGCATTCTCCGTCAGCTGCATCTTCGCTATCTCCACTCGGGTATCGTCTGGAATCTTCACAGCAACTAACTTCTCCTCCGTTCTCTGGATCCACTCGTCAGCAGCTAGGGGTCCCTCCTTCCCTGAAAATGTCCTCGGCTGGAGCTCGTTGAACTGCTTCACTCCTGGAGCAGCTCGTGGGGCAGGCGGAGGTGGGGGTGGTGCAACTGGGACAGCCTGGGCAGCACGCTGGGACTGCTGAACTAACTGATACTGCACCTCCAGCATCTCTCTCATCACACCCAGAAATTGGTAGAACTCTCCGCCCTGGTCTTCCGGAACTCCATCTCCTGAACTCCCCGATCGGGTAACACGTCGTCCTGCCATCCTATTGACAGAAAGACACAGATTAGACTCGTACAATTACCGGATGATAATAAAATGAAATTTAACACTTCAATTATTACGTACTCGTAGAAGAGAGGACCTGCATGGGCAACCACTAAAACCTGTCACGCACCGCTTCCCAAAAACACGGAGGCGAAGCGTGACGAAGGCCCGCTTAGGCCGGGGCTAAGAGCCCGAACCCAATAAGCGTCTGTAGTATTCCATAGCGAAAGTACAGGTCCCTGCAAGTTAGTACGAAATAACAAAAGTACTGAAAAGAACATTTCATTTTATTCCAAAGTTTATCATCAAAGTACTGAGAGTCTAAAAATGCCAGAAACGGCTACAACTGCTGAAAGGAAACTAATGGTGCAAGCACCCAACCTAGACGAGAAAGTAAGAGTGCAACGCACCCAACTAAACTGAAATGGATAGCTCTGGAACAGCAACAAAAGATCTCTAACTCTGATCGTCCTCTGGATCGTACTCCGGATCAGCGCCCTCCGGCTCCAAGTCAACTGGCAAGTCCGCCTCGTACTCGTACTCTGGCTCCACACCTGACGTACATCACCAAAAGAAGGAAACTGTATATCAGGCAAAGTCTACACAAACGGTCAGACTCTACTGCAAGTGTATCAACTATTAACAATGATTTACTGGTTGTTTTAGCATGCTGGGTTATAACTGAGTAACAAAAAGTAGCGTAGCAGGAAAAGTAAACGTAGCAAGCAGTAGACGTAGCGTGTGCTACCGACTACGGGACTAACCTACAGGTGTCAAGACAAGACGGGACGGGACGGGACAGGACAGGACAAGACGGGACATGACAAGTAAGACATGAAAGGGTTCATGCCTTACGGTTCGAGGGCGGCCAGACCCTCTCCCCGTGCGCAAGCTCAACCCTACCCCAACCCAGGAACTCAGGACAAGAATTACAGGGATCATTTCCGCTAGGGAAACATCCGAAACGCACGTAGGCTTTTTGGTAACAGGGATCACTTCCGCGGAGGGAAGCATCCGAAACGCCCGAAGGCTTTTTGTGTAACTGGGATCACTTCCGCGGAGGAAAGCATCCGAAACGCCCGAAGGCTTTTTGTGTAACATGGATCACTTCCACGGAGGAAAGCATTCGAAACGCCCGAAGGCTTTTTGTGTAACAGGGATCACTTCCGCGGAGGAAAGCATCCGAAACGCCCGAAGGCTTTTTGTGTAACAGGACACGACATGACAAGTGTAGGGAGTTGTTTATTCTAAGGTGTCCACACGCACGCACACGCAAGATAGCCCTATGATGTCAGCAGTTTATTGTTGTCAGGCTCAGACTTCGTCGTCAAGTCTGAGCCGTCACGGGGCATCCCGGACGCTATCATTTCACGTCTGGTTCTCATCACACACAATCTAACTGTTCTACAAACTAGAACTAAGGCACGGACAAAACGCAAGTGGGTACACTTGCCTGGAATGGCGAGTGCGTCGTCTGTCCGGGGCGTCTCGTCCAGTCGTCGCGTCCGCGGTAGTCCGTCTGAAAAGGGATCACGGTGACGGTGTCAAGTCACGATTTTCGTCAAATCCTATTTAGGTTCATTTCTAAGTTAGGCGTGGCTACCCTAACTGTCACAAGTCAAATGTGTCCGCTCAGCCTATCCGACGATTCTATCATATGTGCACAGTTTAAAAAGTCCGATCGTCGATTCTATTGTTCACAACATTTTAAAGGAGCAAAAAATAAATTTAATGAGTTTAGTTGCCGATTTTAGTTAGGTTTCCAGTTCTGCTACGATGGGGGTTGTGCTACGAGTTTCGGAAACCAACCTCTTCCGGAGTCTGGGGGTAGAGCGGACGTAGAGTCTGGACGGTAGAAGATCTTCGTCACCAACGGCGTCTCGGCTACGGGTAGTGTAGCGAGACACGTCCGGGCAGCGGACAAAATGCGTGAACAACGAGCAAGGGTGAATCAGCGAGCAGCGCGTCGGGTAGGCGTTCTACAGCTTCCGGAGAGCTGTAACGACAAACCGAGATGAGCGGTTCGTCGTACTCAACGTCTACGATGTCAGGAGTCGTAGGAGAGGCTCGAGACATCGATAATACTCCTAGGAGGTGTAGGAGGCTGTCGAGGGACTCCAACAGCGAGGGAAGACGATGAGATCTTGGTGGCGCGTCGGTACAGCGTCAAACACGCAAAACAGCAAGTAAACTCACTGTTTCAGAGGAGTTGCGGCCTTGGGTCGCTGCCAACAGCGAGAGGGGGCAGAGGGGGGTTCACGGCGACAGCCAGGGGTAGCGGCAGCGGCGGCAGCGGCGGCGGTGGCCGCGGCAAGCTGCTGCGGCTGCTGCTGCGTGATTTCAGGCGATTGCGGCGGCTTCCGGCGGTCCCCGGCGGTGGCTCGGGTCCCAGTCGAGAGAGGGGAGGTCGAGGGAGAGGCGTGGGATGATCGGCGGCAGCCACAGCCTCCGCACGAAGCTCAGGTCGAAGGGGAAAGTTCGTTGCGTGGAGGGGTTGGGTTTCTAGGGCCGGCGCAAGGGGAAGTTGCGTGCGGCTGTGAAATTTTTAGGAAAACTAGGGTTTTCTTTATAGGGGTGGGGCCCACGTGACTAGGGGAAGGGTTACACATGAGGGGGCTGCCAATTAGGGTTATTTAGGGTTAATTAGGGCTAAATTGTTAGGGGCAAACTTGTAATTAACTGTCTCTACTAGTGCACAAGGGTCAAACGGTGCCCAAAAATTATAAGAAAAATACCGGGGCGACCGGGGCGACGAGAGAAAGAAGTCAGAAGAGACGGATTACAATTTCGATGACGAGAAACGAAATTAAAAATAAAAATGCCTCAAGTCAAAAGTGAGATACGCGACGTCTCCTCGGATAAGGTCAAATCGTGGGCGAACGGCCCGTGAAATGACGTTGCAAGTCAACACGACAAATGTAGTACTCTCAGAGAGAGTCATAACGACATATCACACGATAGGGTTCGGAAACAAACAAAGTCTAAAATAAATACGTGCACGGTCAAGCGCACGTGCACAAAGAAATTACGATCGGAAACCGACCGTTACATGCAATTTTTGATTGATTTTGAAAGTTTTTGTGTGATACTTGTATCTCTTAGTGTTGTGTCTTTTCATTTTATTTATTTCCCATGAGTCTTTTGGTTGTTTATTTTCATTTTCTTCAAAATAATTTTACAACAAAATGGCATCATCTTCAAATTTTCCCGATTTTGATTTGGAGGATATTCCACTCCAACCATACTTTCATGGTTCGGAGTGGAAGAACCCTCATTTACATATGAAAAAATTTGAAGAATGGATGTATTCATGTCTTGGTGGGAATATTTGTGATAATTGCATATATTTTAGATCCTTCCCCTATTCGTTGCAAGATAATGCTAGATTGTGGTTTGGTTCATTGTCTCTCGACTCACATTTTACTTGGTTGTCATTTCAGGCTGAATTCGTTCGAGTGTTTTTGCCTATTTTCTTAGAGCAGGTACAGGGGCGGCAAGCCATAGAGCAGCATATAGCGAGCTTTAGCCAAGCTGAATGGGAGGCCTATCATCAGGCTTAGTGGAGGTTCAATGATTTGGTGCTTGCGTGCCCACACCAGAGCTTTCATGAAGATCATCTCCTGCAGATCTTCTACACAGTATTACTACATTCTTGGTGGGATTTTGTGCAGATGAGTTGCGGTGGAGAATTCTTTACTTATTCGACCGATGATTCGTGGTGTTACCTGAGGGACCTTGTAGAGTATGAGGACGCAGTCCAACAGCTTCAGGTCCAGCCTGAGGAGCCAGCTGAGGGTGTAGGATCCTGTCAAAACAACGACATTAGGATCGAATAATAACATAGACTTACCCTTGCGCATGCGGCACCGTAGTCTCTGAACTTCACCCTCGGATTCACCACAACGGTCGGTACTTCGTCACGGAGGATCGAAGCAGAGTTTCACCACCTAAATCTCTATTTAGAAGAGGATTTTGTTGAGAATTGGACTCCCCGGATTTGGTTTTGGATGATGAGCAAACATAAATAATTCATGAACTAACAATTTGTGAGCGCAGTTATGGAGATCGTCGCCAAATTCACGAGAACACTCAAAGCGACATCTCAAGACTTCTCAAAGCTCGTATTCAATGCCTAAAGCTTCGTTGAAGATTTTGGACCATTTTGGAAGTCATGAAGATTTGATCGAAGCTCTCGAAGACCGTTCCTTAAGGTTTTATTTATAGTCTTTTAGTTTCGATCTATAGAATGTTAAGCCTTGAGTATATCTTACATTTCTATCTTCATAACGCTCATATCTTAGCTTTAGGATCTTAGTAGAAGTCCATTCTAACTTCCTCGAAGCATCGCGCTTCGATTCAGACTTTTTGTGCATGTTAGTTGGTTCAAGAAGAAGAACTGACCGACTAGATGGTGATCTAGTCGGTCAGCAAAGCTTCTTGGACCGACTAGATTCAGTTAATCTTTTCTTGCTCAGTACTGTTTACAGTTAGTCGGTCTACATTGACTCATCGACCGACTAGTTTGTGAACTAGTCGGTCAGTGATGCTTCTTTGACCGACTAGTTGAGCTTTACTGTTCATGCCAAATTTCTCCTAAGCTACTGTTTATCGTTAGTCGGTCTAAGAACGTTTGGCGACCGACTAGTTGATGATCTAGTCGGTCAACATTTGTTCTTGGACCGACTATATCAATTTGTATTCAGACTAATTGTTTTTGACTCTTAGTCGGTCTAAGTTCACTGACCGACCGACTAGTTGTGAAACTAGTCGGTCAGACAGTCTTCTTGGACCGACTAGATTTCTAGGTCTGAAATTCAATCTCTTCACTGTTCATCACTTAGTCGGTCCATGTTGTTTAACCGACCGACTAGTTGATGAACTAGTCGGTCAGTGGTTGTTCTTTGACCGACTAACTGCTTCAGATTTCTATCCGTTGGGATTTGACCTAACTCGTTTTTATGGGACCCTATAAATACGAAGCTAGGTCATTTCTCTCTCAAGAAGAGCTGCTATTAAGAGATTCATTGAGATTGAAAGAGTTAGAGATTCTCACTCATTTCCAAAGCTCTCTCCCTCACAAGAAATCAATTCTCTCACTTTCTAGATCTAGAATCCATCTTGAGAGAAGTTTGTTCTTGGTTAGCCATTCAAGCTCTAGCTTAATTCAAGTCTCCTAATCACTCCTAGGCACCCATTGCTGCTCATTTCAGTGGTGCTAGGTCTTGGTGACTTTCTCTTCCTCAAATCCCTCCTTGCACCTATTTGGTAAGAATACTCAAGGTATAGGGTTTGTGGTAAGTTGTTGTTTATTTCATATAAACTCATTTATTGCTTTTGATTCTCTCGGTTGTGAGAGAAGGTTGTGATCCTGGGTTGTGGGATTCACTATTGCCATTGCATGTATGATTTGATCTTGTGAAGGTTTTTCACAAGATATTATAGTGGAAATCTTGGGTTAGGGTTTCTAACCTAAGTATCCGGAGGGGATCCGGGTGGTTGGGACGTAGGATCACCGGGAACAAGTCGGGGAGACTTGGGTGGATCCGAACCCAGTAATATCTATTGTTAGCATTGTTAATTTTGTTGTTGTCATCAATTTAAGCTTCCGCAAATTGATTTGGTAGTTGTTTGCACGATAATTAGGAATTATACTCCTTGTTATTTTTAAAGTACTATTCACCCCCCCTCTAGTACTTGTGCAGTAGCTTGTAGGGCATTACAGATTTTAATGGAAGGGAGAAGAAGAACACAAGTTGCCTTATGCAAACTTATGGCATGGTTAGATTGGTGTAAAAGGCATACCCTTAGGTCCTATTTATAGGCTTTAGGGGTAGTTATTGTAGGAAATAACCAATTATAAGCTTATTAGCCTATATTAGCCCTTTTACTTATCCTCTTCTTCATTCACTTATCGAGTGCCTTTATGCACTTATAAAGTGACTTTTTCCACTTATCGAGTGGTCCTTTTCACACGAGAAAAGGTTCCCTTCGTGCACGCTTTCGTGCACGCGACATCTGAGGTCCGTATACCCTCATACATCCCCTCATGGGTGTATTCATGTCGTCCATATCCAACAGATGGCTCATTCCAATGCGACCCTATGG
The DNA here is from genome assembly GCA_030789695.1 of Scilla litardierei. Classification (NCBI taxonomy): domain Eukaryota; kingdom Viridiplantae; phylum Streptophyta; class Magnoliopsida; order Asparagales; family Asparagaceae; genus Scilla; species Scilla litardierei. The sequence goes on from CM061142.1 coordinate 124,481,473, forward strand.
AATACGAAGAGAAACCTTGAAGAGGGTGCATTGGGGCCAAGTAGAGGAATTTGAGCATACACATTTGGATGAGCCGGATAAGATGGATGATGGAGTGCATATCGACCACGACGGTGACACGATGCATTTTCACTTTGAGGTTGTGGATGAAGCGGATGTGCTTGATGGCCAATGTTGAGTATTAGACTTCTCCCTACTTGGTGTTAATGATGAGCAAACATAAATACTTGTAACTAATCCCCTATTTTGCAGTTAATCCATTGCCTAAGCATTATATGAAGATCTACTTGCAATAGATGACTCTCAAAGATCAATGAAGGCAAATAACATGGATTGGATGATTGTAGATGATGATTGAAGCTCCATGAAGACTTCAAGCTCATACGATGGATAGAAGAGAGAATTCATCAATGTAAATTTATTTTATCTCTTTTAGTATGTAGCTTAGAAGTAGAATATTGATGGAGCAATCACACACATCTTCAATTCACTCTTAGGGCATCATTCGATCATTCGTCCTTAGATTCCAACTCATTTCCTTAGTGATTGTGCTTGGATTGTTTATAACAGTCGACTGCTGAACGCTTTACAGTCGTCTGTCTCAAAAACAGTCGACTGTGTTTTGTTCTACAGTCGCCTGTTATGCACAAACTTTTACAATTTAGTTTTGGGCTTCTCTGTTTTATTTCGCACATGCAACTGATGAACGATTCACAGGCGCCTGTCCAAGTGACAGTCGAATGTGTTTTGTAAATCAGTCGCCTGTCTATCTTCTGCCCAATCTTTGTTGATCTGACTTTTACGGCCAGTCGACTAATGCTGAATATACAGTTGACTGTCCCTTGGATCAGTCGACTGTCTATGCTGCAACAGTCGTCGGTCTGTGAGCCAATTCATTGACCCAGCTCTCTGGAAATTCTCAGGGTATTTGACAGTCGTCTGTATAAGGATTTATAGTCGCCTGTTCTGATTAACAGTCGACTGTTTTATTCTCATCAGTCGTCTGTCCTGTTATCTTACGAGATTCCCAGATTTCATCAACTTACCCCTCTTTCGGCCAGTTTCCTGTAGAAGGTTTTACAGTCGCCTGTTGGTTTAACAGTCGACTGTCTATGCTTCATCAGTCGACTATCTACGTGGTAAGTTATCGTTATAAATTCTCACTAACCATTGCTGACTGTGCAACAGTGGATTGTGGTTTCTTCAATAGTCGATTGTCGCGACAGCAGATTCTATCCGTTGCGATTTTTCTCACAGATTCCCAAAGGGTTTTTGCCTAAACTGTTTTGTGGATTTGAGAAACCTATATAAGGGAATTTTACTGTTCCATTGAGAGGTTACCAATTCTTCCAAGTTTTCTCTCAAGCTTTCATTCTAAAGTTTAAAAGCTCTCAAATCCAAAGCCCTAAGAATTCCTATCTTTGTTCTCTTGCTCTCCAACCTAGAACCAAAGAGTTATCTTCTAGGCATTTGGTGCAGTCAAGAGAAAGGGCTTTCTCCTCTCTTCCAAGAGAGTCTTCAACACACAACACACCACTCCTTCAGGTTCTACTTCAAGGCATAGGTGATTGTAAGTGTTGCTTTCATAATTTCATAACTTTCGTTATTTGAATTTTCTCTCGGGTTGTGAGAGCGGTTTGCTTGCTCCCAAGTTGTGGGAGAAAAGGTCAATCGATTGTACTTTGATTTCACTTGTAGGGTTGCGACAAGTGGGGTTTAAGGAAACCTCAAGTTAGGGTTCTAACTTGGGTATCTGGAGGTATTCGGGTGGAATGGACGTAGGATTACCAGGAACAAGTCAGGAAGTGACTTGGGTAATCCGAACCCTTGAAACATCTCTGCGTTGCGTGTGTTTCATTTTGGGTTTAATTTCTATTCCGAACTATTTTGTTGGATTGCATTTAAATTGGTGTAACTATCTTTTTAAATTGCATAAACACTATTCAACCCCTCCTTCTAGTGTGTTCCCCATAGACAGGATCCTTACAATTGGTATCAGAGCGCAAGGTTATAGCTACGGCATCCAACAAAAACAACGTTCCTCCACCAACTTCTTACAACAATCACGATCGTGATGGAGCATCCACACTTTTCGAAGGTCAATCTACGGTGCGTCCTCCACGTTTCAATGGCACTAACTTTGGCGGTTGGAAGTGTAGGATGGAGACGTTCCTGAGGAGTGCTTCGCATTGGAGAACCCTCCACAAGGAGTACGTCGAGCCCACCGAAGAGGATTTCGAAAAATGGACATCTTCCGAGAAATCCACCGAAGTCAACAACGCAAAAGCAATGAATGCTCTTCATTGTGCATTGGACCCTAATGAGTTCAACAAGATATGCATATGTAAGAGTGCACATCAAATTTGAAACCATCTCATCGTTACCCATGAGGGAACGAACAAGGTAAAACTTTCAAAGTTACATGTTGCCGTGCAAAACTTCGATTTGTTTCATATGCAGGAAAATGAGAGCATTGCATCGATGTACGGATGTTTTACCGACATCACTAATGAATTGGAAGCCCTTGGCCAAACATACACCAAACCTGAAAAGGTAAGGAAGATCATCATGGGAATGACCTCCAAGTGGGAAAGAAGAGCGATCGCCATCGAGGAGGTCAGTGATTTGAAGAATTACACAGTTGTGAATCTTATCGGGGCTCTCATGTCTTATGAGGTAAGATGCGAGAATCGATTAAAGATTCGAGCTATGATGAATCCTTCGGAGACCAAGAAGAAAGCTTTGGCATTCAACGCCAATTCATCATCCTCCGATAGTGAAGAATCAGAGAATGAGATGGATTTGGGTGAAATGACCCAAATGGCGAAGAAGTTCCAATGCTTCTTCCGCAAAGGTAAATTTCCCTCTAACAAACGAATTGAGTCTACTAATGCTACTTCCTCTCTTTGCTTTAAGTGTAATAAGCCAAGACACATCAAGAGGGATTGCCCAATGCTAAGGAACAAAGAGAAGTGGAAGGTTCCGAAGTACCACAAGTCCGACAAGAACAAGAGAGACAAGAAGAAAGGACTTGTAGGTGCATTCGATGACTCAAATGAAGAATCATCAAGTGATTCCGATGATGAGAAGGGTGAGAGCGCTCACATGTGTTTCATGGCACGAGAGGATCCACTCTCCGAGGAGAGTGATTCCGACACGGATGATACCGAGGTAACAATGGATGAACTTCGTATTGCTAATGAAGAATTATTTGTTAAATATCAATCTTTAATGCTTAGATATACTAGTTTAAAGAAATCAAATGTTAGCAAGTCATCCATTCCATGCATTATCAACAATGACACCATTGTTGATACTTTAACTCTTGAGAAAGCAAACTTAGCTTCTCAAAATGTCACTTTGAGAGATGAGGTGAATAACCTCAAATCTCAACTAGATCAAACACATCCTAAGGATAATAGTGATCTAGTTATACGACATACATAATTGGATTTAGAGAATGATTCTCTTAAAAGTCAAGTGCACGAGCTAAAAGCACGGGTGTCCACCTTGGATACCAATATTTCTTCTCTAAAGGAGAAATATGAGCTCATGTCCTCCCGTATTGTGAGATTCAATAAGGAAAAAGGACAATTGGATGATTTGCTTGCAAACCAATTTCCGGCCACACATCGTGTTGGTCTTGGTTTTGAAAAAGCAAATGCATCCAATGATCGCACCTCCTATAGTGGTGTCACTATAGACTTTGTAAGGCCATCCTCTGGTGCTTCCACAAGTGGTGTCAAAGACACTATATGTAGCAAACCTACCAAGAAAGTCACCACTTCACCTTCTCTTCCTTTTGGCAAGAAACCCACTAAGGGTGGAAACCAAAAGAGAAGTCATGCTTACATGTACACTAACATTCATCCACGTAGGAAACCTCCTACTTCACAAGTGGAAAATCATGACACTTTTTATGCTCCACACCCACGAACACGTACAAAACCACATATGACAAATACTCATTTACGTGCTCCTATACACCCGTATGCACATACGCATCATTCTTACATGTATGCTCATCCTCCACATGTCATGCATGATCCATATGCTTTATACAACATTCATGTTCCCAAGCATACATATCATTCTCGTATGTCATATGCATATCTGCCACCACATTTCTATGCAAGAAACCATGTTTCTAAGAAGCATGCACCACATAGAAATCTAACAAGTATGCATGAAACTAGGAAAAGGACTTCCAAAACTTACACCATTTGGGGTCCTAAGAACACTAGCCTAAATGATAGGAATGCTTATGTTGATTCCTATTTTCATGATGTTATTAAGAATAGTAATTATGTTGGGAAGCGGAAGTCCACTTGTACTTGGCTTCCAAAGGGCTAATCCTCTTGGACCCAACAAACATTGGGTACCATGAGCTTATGGTATATTATGTAGGTACCCAAGAGAAAGAAGAAGAGCAATAAAGGTCAAACTAGCTCTAAAGGGAAAGGATGGATTCTCGATAGTGGTTGCTCCAAACACATGTGTAACGGTCGCTTTCCGACCGTTCGTATTTTCTGCGTGCACGTGTTTTATCGTGCACGTATTTTATTTGATTTTTCTGAGCTCCGGCATGAGCGATGCGATATGCCGTTGTGATCGTTTGGGAGTGTAGAATTTTATAGTAATTTTTGGGAACGTCTTTTCACGGCTTGTTTTCTCGCAAAACGATTTTGAAAGATAGGGGCGTTTTAGTCATTTGACTCAAAACGCCGTTTCCAATTTTACGTAAATTCTTGGTACGCATTACGCATGATCGGGCTCTGTAGATCTGTGCGTCTTGTCTCCACGATCGTCCCGGTATTTTCGGATTATTTTTCCGATGCCCGTAGTGGAAGATATCCCCTAATCAATTCTCAACCGTTGATTAGCCTCTAATCAACATTCAAATTCAAATCCTAATCAAATCTTGGGAGAATCCTACGTATCATGCAAATGGATTCTATTGCTACCCTCACCCATCTATTCACTACTTCGTACCCCCCTCACTCACTCTCTCTCCTAGTCACCATCTCACTAAACCCTCTTTAAAAGGCCAATAGCAAATCCTTCTCTTCAAAACACAAAATTTTGGCCTAACCCTAGCACTCACGCAAGAACCCATCCATAGCTGCCTTTGCTTCTCCTCCAGCCACCACGGCAGCCCCCCAAGCTCCCCAACTCCGGCCAACATCATCTCCTCCCCTCCTCCTCCATCTCCTCCATTCCAAGACCTCCAAAACCCATTAAAAACACCAAGTATTCACAGCCCAGGCCAGAACTGCGCCCTGCCGGAAAACACCACCGGCTGGCCACCTCCGGCCATCCCCTCCGGCGACCACCACACCCGATCAACTCCTCTCTGACCCCCCAAGCATCTCCAACTCCCCTTACCCTCTTCCCTCTTCTCTATGTCCCTTAAAACGCTTTCAAACACAACCAAAACGACAGTTTTACAGATCTGTGCCACCGCCGGAAAAATTCGCACCCACCGGCCATCTGGCCACCTACGACGACCACCCTACCGCCGTTGGATTCCTATCGAAACCCCCTACCAACTGCAACTTCCCTCACACTCATAGCCCACCTGTAACTCCCGGAATCTTCGTCCGAACACGCCGTACCGGCTGTTTTTCACAGATCTGGAAGCTGAACTTCGCCGCCCACGCATGGCCACCTCCGACCACCCCCGGCGACAACTCCACTGCCGTTGGCTTCGTCTTGAATTCCTTTACCCACTGCAACTTTCCGTTTCCGCTGTTCATCTCCGAAATTTCACTGAGACACGCGACAAGGACGTGGCACGAATCTGTCCTCCCCGGCTTCTCACGGCCGAACACCGCCGTGCGCTCGTGCCGTCGGCCATCCACCGGGCCGAGCATCTTTCTTTGGTCCCACTTCATCTACCAACAGCCCCCTTGGACTCTCGGAGTTCACGTGCGTTGCCGCACGCACGTACTTTTAGCCGACGTCGCCGTTATCGTGAAGAACCGTTGCGCTACTCGCAACGGGAAGGAGATCGCTGATTAGCTCGCTGATTTCACGTCATCACCCCGCTGTCCAGAGGTACCTCACTGTGCTACCTGACGTGCGTCTATATTTCATATATTCACGCACGTTTTCTTTTGTGTTTCTCCGTGTTTTTCCGCCGTCTCTTATTCGTTTTCGTATGTTTTCCCGTTTTCTTTCACTTTTCTTTGTTTGTCCATGTTTGCAGGAGATTGACCACGTAGGGGACGTGTAATGATGATATCCCAAGTCCCCGGAGCAACGGGAGAAGTCACGCGTGATCCAGGGGGTCAAACGGCGAAGTATTCATCTTTCAGCCCCTCACCCGGTCGGTTGGTCATCTCCAACCGATCGGGTGATGTACGCGTGCACCAACCGGTCACTACCGCAGCTCACAAAGAAGTCACCCGACCGGTTCACAGACCGGTTCTGCGGGCGGCTGTTCTCTGTTTTCTCGAGCAGAATTCCAACCGATCGGGTGACTCTCACCCGATCGGTTCATCTGTAGCTGAAGAAGATGAGCTGAAGACACGGACGATTCAACCGGCCGATTCACCCGACCGCTCCAAGATCCAACCGGTCACTCAAGAACTCACCCGACCGGTTCATCTGACCGGGTGAAGCTCCGCCGTTTTCTGTTTGTTATTTGTAACAGATCACCCGATCGGTTGACTTGTCAACCGATCGGGTGGCGCTTTTCCTACGGGTTTGGACCCGAACCATTAGGGTTTCGAAGTGGGGCTATAAATACACGAGGCTGGCCGACTGAAGGGAGATCTCTTCTCAGTTTTTTAGGGCTTTTGCCCCCCTTCTCTTGGGAGTTCTAGGTTAGTTTTAGATTAGGTATTTTGTTCAATAAGTCTTGTATGGGATCAACGATTCACTCAAGATAAGTATTTCTTTCTCTTGTTCTACATTTTTTGTGTTGTATTTCTTTTGCTTCATGATGAATGTTTGTGTGTGTTTTGTGTTGTTTGTTTATATGTCTTTCATCATGGAGTAGTATTGATGAACCCCAATACGGGTTAGGGTAGGATTGTTGCTTGGCAATTTACATTAGACTTGGTTGCATGGCACGTGTTCGATGAAATGTGTCAATGGGGATTTCTAGCAATCTGGGTCCAATTCGTACGGCAACACACTAGATGTGTTGGAGATTGGGGTCCGGTGCTTGTCCTGTCAAGATCCGCTTCGATGTATTGCTAGAAATCACATTTGACCTATTTGGCCATTAGGGTTACGCGGGGGTGTTTCATTGTCATCGGCGGGAAAAGACCGCCTTTGACCGTCAGGCCGAGGGGGAATAAACTTGGCGGTTGACTCCCTAGCCATAGCTCACGCCCCCAGCGTAGACATCGAGTCCTCGCGCGCGGGAGCGGCTTGGACGAAGTGTTGGGAGATATCATTGTGGCCTTAATGCTCCCGGTTGCGTAAGGTGTTTATGGACACGGGAGTGCCCACCGTCCGGAACCGGGTAGGCCTAGCGTGCTTGGCACCGACCGGAATATCGGGCCATGGACGCTAGGTACCACCTTTTGGGGCAATGTCTCACCCTGGATCAAGTCAAATGCCAAGTGTCATGAGTGCTCTAGCCCGTGTTAGTGGGGATTCATTTTGTGTCGTTTTCATTTCTTTCTTTTATTTCTACACTTCACCCATATTATCCGCATAGCTAGCACGCGACCTAGGCGAGGCTAGTAGCCACTCAAGCCATCCACCTCCTTGTGTTCGATATACCCGCACCCTACACTAACCGTGCACTTGCGGTAAAACGACACCGCGCCCAAACCGTAAACGGGGCGTCGGTCAAGTTTTTGGCGCCGTTGCCGGGGAGGCATTCGGTTTGATATTAGCTTAGCTTGGGTTCGTTAGACTACGCATAAAAACACAAAAAAATTTATTTTTCTTTTTAAAAAAAAATATTCAATAACCAAGAAATTTTTCCCCCACCATTATATTATCTTTTTGTTATTCTCTTGTACTATTGACGCCCCTCTCTAGTTTTCTTATTTTTGTTGTCCAGGTATCTTTGATATTGCCATGTGGAGATCAGATTTCGATGCTCAGATGAGAGGCTACAATCCCTATTCATTTTTGGTTTGTGAGGCTTGTGGGATGGCGGGGCACGTGTATTATGATTGCCCATATACGCTTGAGAGCCTCCCCCTACACCAAGGCCATACATTTTCCCACAACCATAACCCAAACACCTCCCATCCATTTCCTCAACCTTATATCCCTCCACCACCACAAGAAGAATCAAGTCTCGTATCTCTCCTTGAAGGTGCCTTGTTTAATCAAGGCCAATTCTTACAAAACATGATGTCACCAATTACCGAGACTACGCCAAAGAGAGGGGATGAAGGAGAGGATATACCTACTTTCATGGTTGAGACTACCATGCCGTCGGCCACAATAGACACATCTCATGCCGACCCCCCATTTTTCCATCATTACCACTTGGATGACGAAGCATTTTTTGATGATGATAGTGAGGATGGGGAGATGTCTCTAGGATCTGTGGGAGAGACTTGTCATCTCTATTTGGATACCCCATATGAGTCCGATGAGAGCACCGAGGAGACCACAGAGCTTATGCATACCGGTGAGGAGGATGTGCGTGAGGACGACGACACCACGACCACATACGAGGGGTCCGCTCCACATCCACCTCCACAGCCATCTCTGTCACAGCTTCCTCCTTGGTCGGTGGTCAACCATGAGGATGTCATTCAGGACATCGAGCAGATGGAGAAGCATGAGCATATCGTCGAGGAGGATGTGCATGAGGGCTTGGATACGATCGTCCACTTCATGGAGCCCGAGCCACATCTACCTCTACCGTCACGCTCCACTTCTTCTGCGGCTGAGCATCTACTTGAGCATATTGCCCCTATTCAGGGAGATTTTCATACTCACTCTCACTCCACTTTTGAGTCTCGCTTTTCACTTCCTATTTCTTTAGACTCATATATATTTGACATACCATATCTCTCGCAGGACACAGGATCTACTTCCCCTGAGGTATGCTGCGGTGTGTCACCACCTGGAGAGCCACTTCTCATGGAGAGCAAGGATTTGGTCGTCGCTAGTATAGAGGATAGCGACCCATTCTCAGGGAGTATTCGTCACACTTTCACTATTTTTCAATCTTATTTTGACGATTATCTCTGGGATACTTTTATTTTGGGGAAAGATTTTTTGCCATGGACTAATGCACCTCGTCCTTTGCAGGTCGCAGGTGGACACCTACAAGGGATGCTTGGAGGTGCATTGCTTGGGTCCATTGGCACACGTGGCACAACGCTTCTGGCGGAGCCACAGAAGGAGCAGTTAGAGCAGCTACCTGCCCCACTCCAGATCTTGGATCCGCCTATGCTCAGGTGTATCCTAATCCAGTAGTGTAAAAATTTACCGCTTTCTAGTTTAGATTTGAATAATCTCGTCTCCTCTCATTAGCGAGGGGAGCGTATCTAGGATTTGCTTTTGCATCTTAATAACCCTTCATGTCGTGCCCTTCTATCATTTCACCCCGCATCCTCTTCCGAGGAGAACGAGCAGACTGTCTCTCCTGCATTCTGATTTCTTTCTTTTCCGATTTTCCCCTAGCATATTTCTGCATCACATTGATCATATCATTTTGCTAGCATTGTCATGTTCAGCTTGGGGGAAATCGACTTTTGTGTGCATGTTTTCGTGTGTAGTTGTCGTGTGTTTGTGTCTTTGAGTCCTTCGTCGTGTTTTACATCTTTTATTTGAGTGTTTCTTTTTCTTTATTTTTTAATTTCGTTCATGTGTTTCTTGTGTTTTTCTTTTTTTGTGTCGGTGCGTAACTCCCCCCCATTTTCATTGCCCTCCCGTATTCACTACTATTGCATTGAGGACAATGCAAGTTTCAGCTTGGGGGAGTCGCACTTCGTGCGTCATTTGTGTCGTTTTTCTTCGTTTTTGAGTCGTTTTCCATCGTGGTTTTCTTTTTCTTCTCATCTTTTGTTCTCTCTCTCTCTCTCTCTCTCTCTCTCTCTCTCTCTCTCTCCTAGAGATGACCACATATGATGAATCTCCACAAAGTCACACACACACCTAGCACTGCACCGACAATCGCACTCACTAACCCTAGGATTTCGAGTCCTCTTGCATTTCACGCATCGTGAGTCCACTTAGCTTTTTGTGAGTCGTGTGTCGTGACTAGCATTTGGGGTGCTTCTGCTTTGTGATTTTACTTTATATACCTGTCCAGGAATGACCCCTAGATTATCATGCTTCGATATTGAATATGCGGTATTTGCTTCTAATGTCTGCTTCTATATGCATGCTATATATATATCGTATACTTCATTTCGCATGCGTCGGGATTCCACAACTAAGGACTAGGATAACCCATTTAGCCTGAGCTCTATTTAGCAAGAATAGTCGCCTTTGCCCGAGTGTTTAGATTTCGACTTCTTTTTTGTTTTACTTGGTGCAAATCCCCTCGTCGTGTACCGTTCTCCCACTTGGGAGAGTACACAAGTGTATAGCGAAAAACCCGAAAATCCAAAAAAATGGGAGAAAAGAAATGAAAAACCCAAAAAGAAAAGAAAAGAAAATTTTTGTATAGCCCAAAATCCAAAAAAAATACAAATACCCAAAACCCAAAAAAAAAAATTCCCGTGTGAATATTTTTTCCTACTTGCCGAGAATAAAGGGAAGGCGAGAATTTGCACCGTGTGTTCTACTCCACATCATCTCAACCCCCATCGTTTTCGAAAACACTTGGCTTAGGAACTTTTTGGCTATTATCTAGGCTTAAGTGTGGTGATTTCCTTAACCCTAGTTGTGGAGTCCCTGACACATGATATGTTTCGATTCTCTCTCTATTCTCATGCATGCTTGAACTATATATTCACCGCTTTATTCAATTCGAATCGATATTTGGGTCATATCTTGGATTTGTGTATATCGAGCTTTATTGCACAATGTAGATAGTGACACCGTTTGCTATCACACGACCACGCTCACTTGCGCTTCACCGCGTGGGCCTACGACACTTGTTTGGACTCACATTCCTTGGTTTAGTGTTGTGTTTTGGCGTTCGCTTGCTTGGTGTGTCATTTTTGATTTTGTTGGCCCTAACGGGTGATCTAGGATATAGAGTTTTCTTTTTCTTTCTTCCTCTCTATTTTTCCCTTCCGAGCTCCTACTCTCACTCGTCTTCCTCGAGGACGAGGAAGAGTTCAGCTTGGGGGATTTTGACGTGCGTCTATATTTCATATATTCACGCACGTTTTCTTTTGTGTTTCTCCGTGTTTTTCCGCCGTCTCTTATTCGTTTTCGTATGTTTTCCCGTTTTCTTTCACTTTTCTTTGTTTGTCCATGTTTGCAGGAGATTGACCACGTAGGGGACGTTTAATGATGATATCCCAAGTCCCCGGAGCAACGGGAGAAGTCACGCATGATCCAGGGGGTCAAACGGCGAAGTATTCATCTTTCAGCCCCTCACCCGGTCGGTTGGTCATCTCCAACCGATCGGGTGATGCACGCGTGCACCAACCGGTCGCTACCGCAGCTCACAAAGAAGTCACCCGACCGGTTCACAGACCGGTTCTGCGGGCGGCTGTTCTCTGTTTTCTCGAGCAGAATTCCAACCGATCGGGTGACTCTCACCCGATCGGTTCATCTGTAGCTGAAGAAGATGAGCTGAAGACACGGACGATTCAACCGGCCGATTCACCCGATCGCTCCAAGATCCAACCGGTCACTCAAGAACTCACCCGACCGGTTTATCTGACCGGGTGAAGCTCCGCCGTTTTCTGTTTGTTATTTGTAACAGATCACCCGATCGGTTGACTTGTCAACCGATCGGGTGGCGCTTTTCCTACGGGTTTGGACCCGAACCATTAGGGTTTCGAAGTGGGGCTATAAATACACGAGGCTGGCCGACTGAAGGGAGATCTCTTCTCAGTTTTTTAGGGCTTTTGCCCCCCTTCTCTTGGGAGTTCTAGGTTAGTTTTAGATTAGGTATTTTGTTCAATGAGTCTTGTATGGGATCAACGATTCACTCAAGATAAGTATTTCTTTCTCTTGTTCTCCATTTTTTGTGTTGTATTTCTTTTGCTTCATGATGAATGTTTGTGTGTGTTTTGTGTTGTTTGTTTATATGTCTTTCATCATGGAGTAGTATTGATGAACCCCAATACGGGTTAGAGTAGGATTGTTGCTTGGCAATTTACATTAGACTTGGTTGCATGGCACGTGTTCGATGAAATGTGTCAATGGGAATTTCTAGCAATCTGGGTCCAATTCGTACGGCAACACACTAGATGTGTTGGGGATTGGGGTCCGGTGCTTGTCCTGTCAAGATCCGCTTCGATGTATTGCTAGAAATCACATTTGACCTATTTGGCCATTAGGGTTACGCGGGGGTGTTTCATTGTCATCGGCGGGAAAAAGACCTCCTTTGACCGTCGGGCCGAGGGTGAATAAACTTGGCGGTTGACTCCCTAGCCATAGCTCACGCCCCCAGCGTAGACATCGAGTCCTCGCGCGCGGGAGCGGCTTGGACGAAGTGTTGGGAGATATCATTTGGCCTTAATGCTCCCGGTTGCGGAAGATGTTTATGGACATGGGAGTGCCCACCGTCCGGAACCGGGTAGGCCTAGCGTGCTTGGCACCGACCGGAATATCGGGCCATGGACGCTAGGTACCACCTTTTGGGGGCAATGTCTCACCCTGGATCAAGTCAAATGCCAAGTGTCATGAGTGCTCTAGCCCGTGTTAGCGGGGATTCATTTTGTGTCGTTTTCATTTCATTCTTTTATTTCTACACTTCACCCATATTATCCGCGTAGCTAGCACGCGACCTAGGCGAGGCTAGTAGCCACTCAAGCCATCCACCTCCCTGTGTTCGATATACCCGCACCCTACACTAAACGTGCACTTGCGGTAAAACGACACCGCGCCCAAATCGTAAACGGGGCGTCGGTCACTACCCGTGGCAGAGGAGTTCCAGACGACGTCGACGTTTCGCCGTTCAGACCCGACTTCCGCTTGTTGGACGACATTACGAGGTTAGTTTCCCTAACGAGTAGTAAAGCCCACACCGTAGCAAAACTGAACCCTAAACTAAAACTGGACAACTACAATTAAATTTACTTTTTCGCATCAGTAAAATATTGTCACTGTAGAAAATCGACCATCAGACAATTTTCTGTGCATATAGGGTAGTGGTCGATTTAGGCTGAACAAGAACACCAAATTGTGACTTTGACAAATAGGGTATTCCCGATAGCCTAGAAACGAACCTAAATAGGATTTGATGGAAATCGTGAACTGACACCGTCGCCGTGACACTATTTCAGACGGACTTCCGCTGACGAGACGCTTGGACGAGACACTCCGAGAGGACGACACACTCACCACCGCAGGCAAGTGTACCCCACTTGCACTTTTGGCCGTGCTTAGGCCTTAGTTGGTTAGAACTGATAACTGTGAACAAGTAGAACCGAACGTGAAATGATAGCGTCCGGGACGACCCTTGACGACTCAGATTTGACGACGAAGTCTGAGCCGGACAACAACAACTTTTGACATTATAGGGATATCATGTGTGTGTGTGTGTGTGTGTGGACACCCTAGAATAACTCTTCCCGTCTTGTCACGTCCCGTCCTGTCTTGCACAGCCTGCGGGCAATAGGGCACTCTCCGAGTGATCCCTTGTACTGATTCACAGCCTGCGGGCAATAGGGCACTCTCCAAGCTAGAGAGAGTGATCCCTTGTACTGATACACAGCCTGCAGGCAATAGGGCACTCGCCAAGCTAGAGCGAGTGATCCCTTGTACTGTTTGTCTTGTCTTGTATTCCTTGGGGTTGGGGTTGGGTTGAGCGTGCGCATGACAAGAGGGTATGATCCCCCTCGAACCGTAAGGCGTGAACCCTTTCGTGTCTCACTTGTCTTGTCTCGTCTTGTCCCTCACGTCCCGACTCGTCTTGACACCTGTAGGTTAGTCCCGTAGTTGGTAGCACACGCTACGACTACTACTTGTTACGCTTTACTTTCCTGCTACGTTACTTCTTTTGTTACTCAGTTATAACCCCAGCATGCTAATCAACCAGTAAATCGTTGTTTAAAAGTTGATACACTTGCAGTTTGGTCTAACCCGTTTTGTAGACCTTACCTGACGTACAGTTCCTTCTTTTGGTGATGTACGTCAGGTGCTCAGCCATAGTTCGTGGACGAGGCAGACTCACTGGAGTACAAGGAGTCGAGGACGTCAACCCAAAGTACGTGCCTGACAAGGACCAGACCTTGAGCTCTTTTTAGTCGTCACTTTCAGAGGTTACTGCTTTTAGTTTGCTTTTAGATAGTTTGTTGTCATGCTTAGGCTTCTTCTTAGACTTTGTACTCGCTGGATGTTATATCTCTAATTTAATGAATGCCATTTCCTTTCTGTACTTCCTATTGTTCCGAATTTTATTAATGCAAGAACCTGGAAATTTTAAAATGGTACCCCTACATACGCTTATTGGGTCCGAGCTTCTCAGCTCTGGCCTAAGCGGGCCTTGTCACACTTCGCCTCCGTATTTTTGGGAAGCGGGGCGTGGCAACATGACGGGAGATCCCTCATTCCTCTCCGAAGTGATTAGCATCAAGGATGGTGCAACGGTCACTTTTGGAGGTAATCAAAAGGGAACCATCATTGGAGTAGGAATTGTTGGTAACCCTTCCAAACCCTTAATTACTAATGTATTTCTTGTTAGTGGTTTATGTCACAATCTCATTTCCATAAGTCAACTTTGTGACAAAGGTTACAAGGTTAACTTTGGAGAAGGATTGTGTACAATTGTTGATTGTGATTCGAATGTTTTATTTTCCGATATTAGGCATAAAAATATTTATTATTTGAGCTTGCCTAAAACCGTAGAACATTGCTTAGTTGCTAAAACAAGTGAACAACTACTATGGCATCGCCGTTTTGGTCATGTTCACTTCAAGCACTTATATAAGTTAGCTAAGCATGATCTAGTCAAATGTTTTCCTAAAATTGCTTTTAATAAGAAAAACTTTTGTGATTCGTGTCAAAGATGTAAACTTAGTAAATCATCCTTCAAGCTTAAAGAAGGGATTACTTCTAAGAGGCCCCTAGAACTTCTTCATCTAGATTTGTTTGGGCCAACTAGAACCTCTTCTTTAGGTAATGCTCATTATGGATTAGTTGTCGTTGACGACTTTTCTCGATTTACTTGGGTTTCATTCTTAACTAATAAGAATGAAGCGTATGAAGAGTTTAACAGATTTGCAAAGAAGATTCAGAATCTCGTAGGATCCACCATTATCACTATCTGTAGTGATCATGGATGAGAATTTGAGAATGAATCTTTTACTTAGTTTTGTGATGACACCGGGATAACTCATAATTTTTCCTTCCCTCGGGCACCACCACAAAATGGTGTTGTAGAGAGAAAGAATATGACTCTTATTGAGTGCGCACGCACTATGCTCCATGATAGTCATCTTGGACTTCAATTTTGGGCAGAGGCGGTGCACACGGCATGTTATGTGCTCAATAGGATCCTAGTGAGACCCCGAACGAACAAAACTTGTTTTGAGTTGTTTTATGACAAAAAGCCGCAAGTAAAATATTTTCGTGTTTTGGGTTCAAAATGTTTTATCAAGAACACTTTTGGTAATCTAGATAAATTTGAGCCAAGATCCGATGAATGAATTTTTGTTGGATATTCCACACGTAGCAAAGCCTACCGGATATACAACAAAACTTCTTCAACGATTGAGGAATCACTACACGTTTCATTTAATGAAGTTTTGATTTTGCTCATGTTGATGATGATAGTGTAGATGTTATTTGTGATTCTCTTAGTAATGTTAAGATTTATTATTCGATTATTGAGACTAACACTACTCACGAAATTATTGAAGATGTTCCTAGTGATGCAGGAATACCCAAAGCTTATCCGACCATTTGCAACCATCCCCATACCCAAATTATCGGAGATATTGGTGTGGGTGTTCGAACGAGGTCGAGGATTGAAGAATTCTCTCATTGCGCATTTGTCTCTACCATTGAGCCAAAGAACTTCCAAGAAGATTGTGAGGATAGCTCTTGGATAGTGGCAATGGAAGAAGAATTAATGCAGTTCGAAAGAAATGAAGTTTGGGAACTCGTTCCTCCTCCAAGTGGTCACCAAGTCATTGGGACCAAATGGATCTTCAAGAACAAGATCGATGAGAACGAGATAATCACAAGGAACAAAGCAAGGTTAGTAGCTCAAGGCTACCGGCAAGAGGAAGGTATTGATTTCGAAGAATCTTTTGCCCCCGTAGCTAGATTAGAAGCTATTAGATTACTTTTATCTTTTGCATCCCATAATAATTTTAAACTATTTCAAATGGATGTTAAAAGTGCATTTTTAAATGGGATTGTCAATGAAGAAGTATATGTCTCTCAACCTCTCGGTTTTATTCATGAAAAATTTCCAAATCATATTTTCAAACTTAAGAAAGCGTTGTATGGGTTGAGACAAGCTCCTAGAGCTTGGTATGATCGACTCAAGACTTTTCTTTTGAATTTAGGTTTTAAAATGGGAGAGGTTGATTCTACACTCTTCATTAAAGATTATGAAAATGACATTTTTTGATTCAAGTTTATGTAGACGATATAATTTTCAGTTCTACTAACTTTAATCTTTGTCAAGAATTTTCTAAGTCTATGAAGGATGAATTCGAGATGAGCCACATGGGAGAGCTCACTTATTTCCTTGGACTGCAAATTTGACAAATGGAGAATGGAACCTTCATACATCAGAAAAAGTACACAGGGGAGCTTATTAAGCGATTTGGGATGGAATCGTCTTCAAGCAAAAGGACTCCCATGAGTACTACTACCCATCTACACAAGGATGAGAGCGGAAAAGATGTAGACGTTCATCTATATCGAGGTATGATCGGTAGCTTACTTTACTTAACCTCTAGTAGGCCCGATATCATGTTTTCCGTATGCTTGTGTGCTAGACATCAAGCTAGACCTAAGGAGTCACACTTGATTGCGGTTAAACGAATATTTCGTTATCTCAATCAGTCTCTAGATTATGGGTTACTTTACCCTAAATCTAGCACATATGATTTAATCTCATATAGTGATACCGACTTTGCCGGATGCAAGTCCGACAGGAAAAGTACTAGTGGCACTTGCCATTTCCTAGGAAATTCCCTTGTTTCTTGGTTTTCCAAGAAACAGAATTCGGTGTCATTGTCAACGACTGAAGCGGAATATATTGCCACGGGTCTTGCATGTGCACAAGTTCTTTGGATGAGACACACTCTTAGTGACTATGGTGTCAATTGTGATACTTGTCCTATCATGGTTGATAACCAAAGTGCTATATGTCTTTCCAAGAACCCGGTACATCACTCCATACCAAACACATAGATGTGAGACACCATTTTATAAATGATCATGTAGCCAAGAAGGACATCATCTTAGAGTACATTGAAACCCAAAAACAAATTGGCGACATCTTCACAAAACATCTTAAAGAAGATTCATTTATGAGGTTGCGTGGAGAATTAGGAATTATGGGCGAGTCTGAAATTTAGAAGCTCAACATACATGTTATAACACTTTTTGAGCTCATTTCATCATGTTGCCTATTTTCAATTGATATATCATATATATGTGTTTAAGAAAGGCAATTGAGATATATGTGATTTCATGATTTCTTTGATATTGATCTTAGAGATTTGTGTTTCAATTGATTTATCGTATTACATTGTTTTTATGATGAGTTTACGATTAGAGTATAGGTCCTAAGGTGAGTGTTCATATTCTCTGGGATGTCCGTGAACTGGGCAGGTGTCCTCCTTGATTGTATGGACAAGGTCAAGTTTACTTCTTCCTCCGCTCACATTCCATATGGTGGTCTTTTGACTCTTGTCTTTCGACATTTTGGCGTCGATTTGTCTCGTTACGAGCCCATGCCTTTTGCTTCTCTCCTTGATGCTTTTACGAAGTCAAAGTCCTCTTCGGCTCTGCAGTCTGCATCAAAGAAGACGAAATCTGCTTCAGCCCCGTCCTCCTCCACTGTTCCACCAGCTGACCAGCCATTTACATATGTTCCTCCATCTTTTGACACCCTCCTTGAGATGGTGTCTGGTCTTTATGAGTTAGCTTCTGTTTAATTCCAGCATCAGGGAATACCCTTCCCTGAGCATCTGAGACATTTTGTTCCTCCTTCGTCTCATGAGCCTCCTCAGCCCATCGTCACTAATGTCGTTGTGCATCCTGGTGGAGCCTCTACTCAGGATGCTGATGATGCTCATGCTGTTACTACTGCCGACCCTACTCCAGAGGATACCCCTGCTATCACAGAGCTGCCTTCTTCCTCTGCAGCACCTGTCGACACTCACTCATAGATTTAGTTTTTGTTTTTGAGTGGTGTTTGATGGAGTTTGCTTGTATGGTTGGATATTTTGTATGATGATGTACGTTGATATCATGATGTATGGATTTTTGTTGGACATGGTGATGTCCATCTGATGTGTACTCATCTTTTATATATATACTAGTCATAACCCGTGCCCGCGGGCACGGTTCATTTAAGATTTTCATTCGCGAAATCTTTGTTCCCCAAAAAATTATTTCTACAGCCAAAATTATGCGGAACAACAACTTAGCGTAAAAATATTTAGCGGCACGGGCGCATTCGGCACGAAACAACAAATTCGGCACGGGCGCCTTCGACACGGAACAACAAATTCGGTGCGGGAGCCATCTGTGCTCGAGCCTTCGGCGCGGAACAACAAATTAGCGTAAAAATTTTAGCAGGCGGGCTCCTTTGGCGTGGGCCCGTGCCCTCTGGCACGGTTCATTTTAGATATCCCCTCAAAATGTTTGTTCTCCCTAAAAATTATTTCCACTCCAAAATTTTAACGGACAAAAATTTAGCTTTACAGAGCGCCTTTGATGCAGATCTGTGCCCTCGTGGACTGTTCATTTAAGATATCCCCTCAAAATCTTTGTTCTCCCCAAAAATTATTTCCCCTACAAAATTTAAACGAACAAAAATTTTATTTCGGGATATGTCTTGGGAGATGTCCCATATTTTGGTCAGATCAAAGCCTACAGAATGGCTATGGAGAATGAAGGGAGGGCTTCAAATTTTCTGTTGTGAGAATGTGTGTTTTTATTTTAGATTTGAAAATGAAGATTTGTGGTTCAATACTGCAAGGATGTCCGTGGCTATTTGATGGAAGACTCGTGGTTCTTCAAAAATGGACTCCGACTATGAAACATGACCGAGACATCCTCACTGCGGTTCCAGTATGGGTACAATTCCATAACTTGCCTCTTTTTATATCGACTGGAAATTTTGAATATAATTGCTAGTGTTATAGGCACACCAGTTTGCCCAGATAGAGCTACTGCAGATCTTGATAGGATATCGTATGCTAGGTGCCTAGTGGAGGTTGATGCAAAGAACTAATTGGAAAGGAGTATGTTGGTTGAGTTGGATGATGGTTCTTCACTATCTGTTAAGGTTAAATATGAGGGGGAGCCACCTAGATGATGCACATGATTTTGTTTTGGACATCTTGATACGCAATGTCCAACAAATTCTGCTTCTCCCGAGCCCCTTAAATCCAAAATAAAAATGGACTTGGGTTGGGAGGGGTGGAAGCAGGTAACGATCCTTACCTAAAGGGAGTTGTAGCTGTGAATGGTGTAAATGTGACTGTGGAACTCGGGAAAGGAGATGATTCTGCTATTTTTGGGAAGGGTGTTAATGTTGAGGAGATATTAACCAAAACCCCATCTCAAACTGCTGAAGGTGACTGCAGTAAATCTACAGAGGATGAAATAGTAGGCAACATCTCTTCTCAGTCTGCTGAAGGTGTATTAAAAATGGTCATGTAAACAATTTGTGGGACAACAATTCAATGTCTGGAAATTATCACAACTCAGGGTTTGCAATGCTTCAAGTCTCAGAATTTGCGATAGTAAATAGAGTGACTAACTAAAATGAAAACCATAGACCTTCTACCTCCCTCCTCCTTGCTTTAGATGATGCTAAATTACCTGTCGGTTCATGACTTGTATACATCGATTGTCAGTCTGTCTTGAAGACAAATATAAAAAAGAAAATGGCTCAAACACCGTACTTCTGCAAAGAATCCGCTTAACATTTCCATTTCGGGATCAGAAAGCAGGAGCTAACATCAAACTAAGGAATTAGCGTGTAGACCCTGTTTTATGCGACGTGCTGATCCCCGTCCGGGTGCAGCAAGCTAAGCTCAATCGCTAGCAGTTTTAGAGTGTCGTCGTCTTTCAGGAAAAGGACGGTCCGAGATGCGTAGACTTTGTTAGAGGTTTCGTTGTTGATTTTGGTCAGGTAAGGCATCGCCCTGACGTGATGATCCAAGATGTAGATCCTGTTTGCCTTCAGTGCCTGCTATACAGTCATCCCATTCATGTTCTTTTCAACATCGGCTGCTTCTATCGAGCAAATTTTGTTGCCATATTTGCTAGCATCAAGCGTGCTTGTCGGAGGGAACTCCTGCAACAAAAAAACAACAAAATCATCATGAATTCAACAAAAAATTGCAAAGTTCAAAATAAGCTCAACAATCTCGTGTAAGTTCAATTCAAGTCACCTGTAGCCTACGGATTATGTGGGGGTTGACACCAGCCAGCATTTCCCGCACGAATTCTTCGTCAGTTTTCCAAGCATGCTGGTCCTCTGAAAAAAGCAAGCATATGTTATTTACCATCATCATCACCATCAGCAACGCTTTCAGCTAATCAGCAGGAAAAGAAAGTCAGCCATTTTCCTTCAACAGCACCCAACACCCTTCCTCACAATAATCTTAGGAGAAAGTAACTCAACAAAAAATGATTTCATTATCACCAAATTGATTAACTATGATGATTAAATTCTCTTGTGAGGCTGGAGGAGAAAATTAAAAGAATAGAAATATTAACACATGAACATACCCATGAATTGCTCCAAATGGTCCAATACAAAGAATAGAAAAAATTAACAGTACAAAATACACCAATGAAACCAAACTGAATTCTAAAATTTTCTAAACCTTTACCAGATTAGAGTTTGTGCACATAAGTTTAGAATAAGGATGGAACAACTCCTTTACCTAAAACAAAATGCACAGTTGCATATAAGTTTCTATCAAATATAAATATGAATATGAATGAATCCACAGTTGCAAATCAAATATGAATATGAATGCAAATTAATAGGATGAAATTTGTATTTCCAAAAAAAAATCACATAACAACGATCACATAACAGGATGAAATTAGCTTTAAATGCTTAATACCTGCAATTGAAGATGAAGGTCAAGCGTTCAACGAAGCAAACATTAGTATAGATGAATGTCAGAACAACAATCACATAACGCTTTGAAAATTCCATCCTTGACATGTTAACACAGATCTAAATTCAATGATATCATGCAGAAGCATTCATCCTTGCATATAATCATAATAAGTAATATTTCTTACATCAACAACATAAATTCCAATAGTCTATACTCTCATTACTTATATTCTCAGAATAAAAAGCTCTGAAGTTGGCACTCTTCATTAAATTCCAAAACTGCAGCTACTCATACACAACGTGTAATACATGTCAACATAGTGTGAGGGTAATTCCAGGACCAACGTTAACAACTTCCAGTAAGGAACTATAATATGTAATAAAAACAACTAATGCACAAAAATTACTCCAATTTTTTTAAATGTTATCTTAAACACATTCAAATTATCAATAAAAGTAGTTACCAAACATCAAGGATTATCTTCTTAACATTATAAGAAAATTTTTTATAGGATTCTATCACAAACATCCAGTGATTCATACATTAGTATGCCCAAGAACAGTGATTCATACATCAGTATGCCCAAGAATAGCCCCGTGATTGATACATATTTTATAATCTCAGTTTTAGATGTAACATCTAGAAAGATCTACACGCCATTTGGTTGACAAAGTAGGCAGCCCAACTTAATCTGGATCATAGGATTTGGATGACAGATCATGAACGGACATTGCAAAGCTATGTTGGAAGGGAGATGAACATGGCATGAATTACAAATAACACAGTGAAGATGATAGACCATACATGTAATCAAGGACAAATTCAGTAACCAAAACCATTTGGGAAATATGCAAGCTTAGGGAACTTGGCAGCGGAGGACAGAAAATTGCTATAGGATTTGGATGTGGGGGTGTTATCACTACCAACTTAAACCTGTGAGTGGCTACTATGACACAAACACATAATAAATATAACTAAACTGCTACAAATGGCCAACAGGATAAATAGCTAAAAAAGTGGTAGCAATAATAGCATTTCATCATTGCAATTGCTAGTTTTTGAGTCTGACTTTAAAACCAAAATAGATAATAATAATAATCGGTAAACATTTCTATAATGAAGAAATGTAAATACTCAACATGAAAATATGTACCTTGTCATCATACTCCTTCTGTAGCAAAATTTCTGGGGCAATATATGTAGCAGTTCGAACAGTAGATTTTGGTTGTGAATGCAGAATTGACAATTGAATGCAGTTAGACATGGTTAATTTTCCACCAAATTTCTCCAGCTTCCTTGTGTTGAACTCTAGTGTAAAACCTTATGATAACACAGTTCTTCCAACATTGTGTGTACTCCTGAAAACTAATGGCATGTGCAAACAAAAACATGGGAAGAATTATATTTGATTTTGGTAGTCTTGCAATTTACAGATCATCCAAGTTATGATTTTCAGCAAAGATTCAATTTATAAAATTTTCAACTCATCATCGATCGAGATCTGTAAGTTTGGAAGATTGTTAAGAATTCAATATACAAGGATTCTATGTGCTAATTAAAGCCTTAATTCTTTTCTTTATATTAATTATCAGTAAGCATAATTAAACTTCCATGATAAATGTTTTTGATGTAATGTGTTTTATCACTGAACTCAAATGCAATTATTTGCGAATTGATGGTACATGTATTTACAAAATATGCATGTACAATCAAAATGGCTACCTAAATATGCTTTCACAATTTCAAGAATTGTGTCTTTATAAACAGTGAGAAGGCAAAAATCACAGCCAATTAGAGAACAGTCTGAAAAAAACAATGGCAGGAATCGTCAACAATAGCCATTCCAGTTTTGGTCATGTTCCAACTATGGCCGATGCTAAGGGGGCTCTCTCCATCATTCAAGGATAACCCGTCGCCATGATTTAGTTGTAGTCTTTGTATTCATTCTCTCAATACATTGTGTTGTTATACTTTAAGTATTGTCTTCAAAGTCATATGAATATGCCATGTGTTGTCTCAATCATGATTGGGACAATATTTACCGGTAAGTTGGCATGCATGCTGTTTACATTTATGCTGAACATAAAGTTTTCTGTTACTTTATTAACTGCCATGAATTCTGATCATCTCTTGCAGCGAACTCCTTTCACCATACAATAAAAGAATATGTTACACCCGAAAAGCTTGCCTTTTGGAAGAGTTATGGAGAATCTATTGGTTTCAAATATGTTGATAGTAGATGAACTCATGGAATTATGTGCACTGGTAGATGGACTATTGGAATCTGGAGTCCTTGAAACCATGAAGCAAATTGTGTGAAACAACATGGAGCTGGAGTGAATCTAAATGTTGGAGAACGCCAAAAAAAATGGAAGCTAGAGAACATGAAGCAAATCAAGATAGAGAACTTGAAATCTATATATTTTTTTGCATTGTGTAATTTTTGATTGTAACTACTCAAATATAGGTGTAAGTGCAATTTCTGTATTGTAGAACTTCACACATATGAGTGTATGCTAACGAACTTGTCCAGTTTGGATTGTGATTTTTTAATGAGGATTTCTCAAATATTGTGTAAGCTAGATAACTTATCGCTTACGGGTTAAAGGATATAATGTTCCTATCTCAAAAATTGTTCCTAAGAAAAAATGGATAAACTGTTCCTAATAAAATGGAAAATGATAAACTATTCCTTAGACATACGGGTTAATGGATAAAACACCCAAATGTTTCCCATCATTCCATTAATTCCAAATGTTCCCTTTTACTCAACCACCACTCACCCATGAGAATCATATGATCTCAAAGTTGCAATGTACCAATCTTCACTCCATTCTGGTCTTTGTTGCTAGCTGGTCTTTGTTCCCTCTTACTCAACCACCAATGATTGTGATTTTTTAATGAGGATTTCTCAAATATTGTGTAAGCTAGATAACTTATCGCTTACGGGTTAATGGATATAATGTTCCTATCTCAAAAATTGTTCCTAAGAAAAAATGGATAAACTGTTCCTAATAAAATGGAAAATGATAAACTATTCCTTAAACATACGGGTTAATGGATAAAACACCCAAATGTTTCCCATCATTCTATTAATTCCAAATGTTCCCTCTTACTCAACCACCACTCACCCATGAGAATCATATGATCTCAAAGTTGCAATGTACCAATCTTCACTCCATTCTGGTCTTTGTTGCTGGCTGGTCTTTTTTCCCTCTTACTCAACCACCAATGATTGTGATTTTTTAATGAGGATTTCTCAAATATTGTGTAAGCTAGATAACTTATCGCTTACGGGTTAATGGATATACTGTTCCTATCTCAAAAATTGTTCCTAAGAAAAAATGGATAAACTGTTCCTAATAAAATGGAAAATGATAAACTATTCCTTAGACATACGGGTTAATGGATAAAACACCCAAATGTTTCCCATCATTCCATTAATTCCAAATGTTCCCTCTTACTCAACCACCACTCACCCATGAGAATCATATGATCTCAAAGTTTCAATGTACCAATCTTCACTCCATTCTGGTCTTTGTAGCTAGCTGCTTCTCATTCTAATAAACATTATGTATGGTGAATCATATGCTCCCAAAGTTGCAATGTATCCATTCTGGTCTTTATTGTTAACTGCTTCTCAGCCCATGAGAATCATATGATCTCAAAGTTGCAATGTACCAATCTTCACTCCATTATTGTCTTTGTTGCTAGCTGCTTCTCATTATAGTAAACATTATGTATGGTGAATCATATGCTCCCAAAGTTGCAATGTATCCATTCTGGACTTTGTTGCTAGCTTGATTTTTTTAGGAATGGATAGAAGAAAAACACCCAACAAAAATTGTTCCTAAGAAAAAATGGATAAACTGTTCCTAATAAAATGGAAAATGATAAACTGTTCCTAAGACATACGTGTTAATGGATAAAACACCCAAATGTTTCCCATCATTCCATTAATTCCATATGTTCCCTCTTAATCGACCACCACTCACCCATGAGAATCATATGATCTCAAAGTTGCAATGTACCAATCTTCACTCCATTCTGGTCTTTGTTGCTAGCTGCTTCTCATTCTAGTAAACATTATGTATGGTGAATCAAATGATCCCAGTGTTGCAATGTATCTATTCTGGTCTACCTGCTTATCAGTCTAGTAATATTATGTATGATGTCCATCGCCAGTTTGTATGGATGCTCATATTTCTCTAGTTTGCACATCATATACTATTTATGTACTCCCATGCCACCCCCCAAAAGAACAAAAAAAAACATTTTTCCAAATTATGTGAACAGATGCAAACCCAATGGATACCAAACCCATGCACAACTGCACACCAAAACTGATTGTATACAAACTTGTGCACAGCTTGATTTTTCAGCAAAAAAATGTTTAAAAGGGGAATTAGCCTTTCTGATTGCACTATTACAAAGAACCCTTCCCCAGTTATCGACAACTTACAAAATGATAGAGGAGGCCCCTTGAATCAACTAAAACAAAATTTGAATTTTACTGGCCTCTAGATGCATCTGTAAGCCGGACGCGTTATTAAAGGTGACAAAATAATATCAATCAGGGAGTAATCAAACCTCATTTCTGTATTATTTTCACTATGTTTTAGCAATTACTCAAGTTCAGGCAACGACATCCTCCAATAGTTCCAAGAGTTGAAATCCTCCTGCAAAGAATAAGAGACACCATAAAACATCATCCCATTGCCAACAGATATTAATATACTGTAATCTTGATTAGGTCTAAGAGCTCATATGACAACCGAAAAGAAAAAAAATATGTGCATATCTCACGCTACCCATCTGAGATATCACATGACGCCTAAAACAACAAATCATACACTGATGCTTCAATGTTCATAGATCAATAGGGGAAGTGAACAGCTTGATTCTTTTGCAAAAATGTACAATATGGGATTTAGGGGAAATACTGTGAAACAATAGGAGATCTGAAGTTTCTGAAATAAAAATAATGTGAAACACTAAAGGAAAAACACATAAAAGAAAAACACATGTAGCTCTAAAGCTAAACACATGTATCTGAAAAATTCCCAACATACACCATACACTAATCGACCATAGAGAAGTTCAACAAAAGTTCAACAATCAACTCGGATACATGTAGCTCTAAAGCTAAACTTTTACAAAAGAAAGCAAAGTAGATACATGTAGTAAGCAATAATCTCCAAAAGGCAACATAGATTCATGTAGAGGTGAAGAGGCCGACAATCCCAATGGTCATAGAATTGGCTTAATTATAGGCAATGCAACATAATGCCGCAAACTAACCCCTGTCTCGAATCATTGGGATACCAAACCCCTGCAGATGAACCCAATTTAAAGAGATCTTAAAATAAGTATTTCTGTGAACAGCTGCAAAACCAATGGATACCAAACCCGTGCAGATGAAAAAAGAAAACCCGTGCACATCTGCAAACCGGTGCAGATGAAAAAAGAAAACAAAAAGAAACCCCGTGATGAGCTTGATTTCACAGGTCAAAATAACAATTGCACATATTGCAATTCAGTCATAACAATTGAACGGATGCTCCTGTCATAACAAATGAAATCACAAGTCAAAATAACATAACAGGTCAATAGCATAAATAGAGAAACAGATAGAAGAATTGCACTTTCATGGGTCGAAATAAAATTACAGGTCAAAATAAAAATTGAAACGGATGCTACCGTCATAAAAATTCCACTTTCAGTCATTGCACTTTGAACTGTGATTTCATTTTGTACTGTCATTGCACTTTCAGTTTCAATTTAGAACTCGATTGCAAATGAACGCGATTTTTATGAACTCGATTTTTTTGAACTCGATCGCCATGATTCAGACTTTCCTAATAGAGGTACTACATTTAAAAATTAAACAGGTCAGAACACTTATAGAGTGTTGAAATGAAACACCTATATAGTCCGTTGAAATGAAACTCGAAACACTTACAGAATTTCATCAAAGACTTACAGAATTACATCAAAGATCAAAAGCTTTAAGAAATGAATGAATATTTTTATGAATTTACATCATTTTCCTTGCACGTTTACCAAAGAAATATATGTCGCTTGTAAGATTAATGTATTAATGATACAATGCAGGAAGGTTCATTGAGTTTACTCTACAACAGACATAAGAAGAATAATTTTATCAAGCCTAACAAAGAGACATAGTTAATCTCCATCTTCTACATTTAGAAAGGAAAAAATCCAAAAAAAAACAGATTCTAATCAACTCTAGCAAAGCTTAATGAAAGTGCAAAAATATGGCATTCTTCCTTCATCGGAATTTCCCAGTACTTGATTATATTGCCTCCATAAGCCACCTACAGACTCAATTATGCCATATTGAGGGCACCAGGGCTTTAAGAAATGAAATAATATTTTACAGACAAATAACCTGAAATATTTATATATTAAACTTTCAAAATAAGAGCATGAGTTTTAAAATGCATTGCAACTTTCTATGCCATGCTAAGGGCAGACAGTAAAAATGAGAAACTGAGACTAAAATATCATTTCTCATTGCAAGTTCTTCAATCTCAGCAAGCCTTCTGTTCTTTCGTAGCTTTAAATCATTAATCATAAACTTAGACTAAAATAGCTAATGAAGTCAAACGTCAAAGTGCAATTGACCCTTTCTTTCTGTTCTTTCGTAGCAATTGGCCCTTTCTAGCAATTGACCCTTTATGTTCTTTCTAGCAATTCGTAGCTTTTAACATGATGCTCCCAATTGAAACGGATTCTCCCAATTGCAATGAAATCACAAGTGAAAGTGCAATGAACTGATAATGAAGTCACAGGTCAAATTATTCAAATCGACACCTTGAAGATGTAAACAAAGTGCTATTGAGGTTACCGGCGACAATTCGGCACCTTGATGGCTGAGAACAAAGATCAAAAGATCAAATCGACACCCTGCTGGCTGAGAACAAAGATCAAATCAACACCTTGCTGGCTGCGACAACTCGGAAGGCTCGATTTTTATGAACTCAATTGCAATGATTCAGAGTTTCATAGCAGAGGTACTACATTTAAAAATTAAGTAGGTCAGAACACTTATAGAGTCTGTTAAAATGAAACACTTATAGAGTCTGTTGAAATGAAACTCAAAACACTTACAGAATTTCAACAAAAACTTACAGAATTGCATCAAAGATCAAAAGCTTTAAGAAAGGAAATAATATTTTTTTGAACTTACAGATTTCAGTCTCAGTTTCTCATTTTACTAAGATCTTGATTTTGATTTGATTTCTCATCAAAGATCAAAAGCTTTTTAAATCTGTAAAAATTTGTAAAAATGAGAAAGCTTTTCAAATGTAAAAATGAGAAAGCTTTTGATATTAGTTTAAATCTGTAAGTAAAAATCCATGATCTTTGATGAGAAAGCTTTTTGAATCATCCACGATCTTTGATGAGAAATCTTTTCAAAGATCAAAAACTTACAGATTTGATCTTTGATGAGAAAGCTTTTTGATCAAAATCAAAAGATCAAAATAAGAAACTTAGTACAATGAGAAAGCTTTTTGAATTTTTACTACGAAAGCTTTTTTTATGAACTTACAGATTTAAACTAAGATCTTGGGGTTGCTGAAGATGGGCTCGTTGATGTTGTTGCTGCTACTGCTGAAGATTAGAGGGGAGATACCGCCATGGATGAGAGAAGCAGAAGCTGGTGATGGTTGTTGATGAGGGTGTCTCGGCCTTGGAGCACATGGAGCACCTGCGATTTTGGGCTGCGTGAATTGGTGGGTCTGCGAGGTTGGGTAGCCGAGGTCAGATTTGTTTTTCCCCCAAAGCTTTCCCCCTTTCCCCTAAAGCTGTTGTGGCCCAAAGCTTTTCCCCCCAAAGTTTTAACATATCAACTAAAAATTTGAATAATTTCAAATTTCAAATGATCCCACCTAAAATATTTCCACTCAAATTAAAAATTTGTCATAGTAATCATATATGTTTGTCCTATTACATAACCCCAATTTCTCATATCCCAATTTCTCATTTCTCATATACAACAAAATGTATTAACCAACATACCCAATCACCCAAATTCTCTTATCTCTTATCCAAATTCTCTTAACCAAAATCTCTTATCCAACAACTCTTATCCAATTTCTCTTGATAACATCCCTGTTTTATTATATATATATATATATATATATATATATATATATATATATATATATTGGAGAATATGCTTTGCGTCTTTATTAAGTATCAGAAAAATTTACAGGACCGTTGGGAGGAAGAAGGATGTGAGAAAGGCAGGACAAAGGCACATGCGCCATTGCCCCCACCAACCCCACACCTTCTGCTATCCCAAGGGTCAAATAGAATACAAAAAAATCACAAGACAAACCATCTAGTCTAATAACCCCCAATTGGAAGGGGGATTAATATCCTCATCAGGATCCCACTCTACATGCCTCAAGGTAATTCTGACATCATCAGCAATGTCTTCACAAAGAAGAGTCTGCATCTGCTCCCTACCCTCAAAGATTCTCCTGTTTCTCTCTCTCCATATGTGCCAGATCATCACAGCAAGCACCGTCTTAGCCAATCTTCCTAATTCGCCCTTCCTATGAAAGTAGTAATAATCAAGTCCCCAATCCCTGCAAGTGATGGCATCAAGGTAGTACTGATCCCCAATTTGAGGAAACTCCTGCAAAGGAGGTAGTTAGTATAACTACACTCAAAAAATATATGATCCAAATTTTCATGAATATTATCAGAGCATAAGACACAATAAGGAGAGGTAAGCACTCCCCATTGAACGAGCTTATCACGGGTCAGTAATTTCCCGTGGAAAGCTCGCAGTAGTGTGATCGCCATCTTGGGGATGTGCCCCTGAAACCAGACCACTTTGTGATAGGGAAATAGGGGTTTAATAACCCTAGACCCTTCCCATGCATCACGGAGAGAGGGGGACTTGGAAACCCAAGCCCAAGAATCATCGCCAATAGTTAAGTAGACCGTATCAATAATATGGCGAACAAGACGAAGATTGCTACTATCAACCCATTTCCCATCAGCCCAGTAGTCACTAACCATCTTCCCATCCTCCCCCATAGGCACATTAAAAGTATCACTCAGAGGACCACCAGGAAGCCAATTATCATACCAGAATAGAGTAGATGACCCATCCCTGACAATGCGTTTGGTAAGCTTTTTTGTGAACTCGCGACAGTGCAAAATAAATTTCCAAGTCCCAGATTGCATAGGATGCGCCTTAGCTTGAAACAAACCCGTGCTGTTCATATAGTGATCCCTCATATAGGAGGCCCAAGCCCCCTTGTGAGTAAGCATACGCCATGTCATCTTAATACCATAGGCATTATTTAATTCATAGAAGCTTCTGAGCCCCACACCCCCCCTCATGTTTAGGCGCACAGACGTCATCCCAAGCCCAAAGACGGTTCTTCCCCAAAATGAATTTTCTGCATATGGCAGTCAAGGAGTTCAAGACAGATTTAGGAACACGGAAGGCCTGCATCCAAAACCCCACCATGCCATATATAACTGATTTAACCAACTCAATACGACCAGCAATGGATAATAAGGAAGAGGACCATCCCTGCAATCTGTTCTTGCATCTATCAACCAGCCGACCATACATAGAAGCATTGGGGTACTTAGCAGAAAGCAGAAGACCCAAATACGTGGATAGAGATTGCACCCTTTTGATACCCAAGATATCAGCCAGATTACCAAACCCCCTGACGCCTTTGCTAAAAATACCAGCACTTTTATCCCAATTTACCTCAAGGCCAGTGTAGGAATTAAAAGTAGTGAGGAGATTCCTTAACCCATTAAAGGAGATAGCATTAGCCCGACAAAAAACCAACAAGTCATCCGCAAATAGAAGATGGGAAACAGCCCCAACTCTCTTCATAGGCATGATGCTGTTCATGGCAATGGCCTTATCCATAAGCAATGAGAAAGCCTCCATAACAATCACAAAGAGATAGGGGAAAAGTGGGTCTCCCTGCCTCAGGCCCCTATTAGATTGGAACATGCCATACGGGGAGCCATTGATCATAACCGAAAAAGAGGGTGTAGAAATACATTCACATATCCAGCTAATAAATCTGTGTTTGAATCCCATCTGGTGAAGCATGAAATAAACAAATTCTCTATTCACACTATCGAAGGCTTTCCTCAAATCCAGTTTGAGACAAGCCCGAGCCCCCATAGGATTGTTAAAATCTCTAATATGTTCATGGGCAAGCAAAGCACTATCTGCAAGCAACCGGTCTTGAAGGAAGGCAGCTTGATTAGGAGATAAGAGTTCAATGACAGCTCTTTTAAGTCTGTTGTAGAGTATCTTGCTGATAATTTTGTACAGAACGTTACAACATGAGATGTGCCTATAATCACCAAGCCCAGAAGCATTGCCATTTTTAGGAATGAGAGTTAAAAAAGTGTGATTGATTTGCCGAAGTATCTTCCCAGACTTGAAAAAATTAAGCACAGCTAAAGTGACATCCTTGCCCACTACTTCCCAAGAATTCTGATAAAAGAAGCTATTGAAACCATCAGGGCCAGGGGCTTTATCAGGCCCCATTTGGAATACAACATATTTGACCTCTTCAGCCATAACAGGTCTTTCAATCCAATCCGCAGCCTCATGTGTAAGTATCCTTTTGGCAGTAAGACGGGGAAAAACTCTCCAATAATCAATCTAATTATAGAGTTTAGAATAGAACTCAGGAGCTTCAGTTTTGAGAATATCAATAGAGTTATTGCGAGAGCCAACAGCAGAGATCATGTGACTAAGGTTATTACGGCTTTGTCTAGCTTTCATAGCAGTATAGAAGAATCTAGAGTTACGATCCCCAAGTCTCAACCAATCTTGTCTACTTTTTTGCCTAAGATTGGATTATTCAACATCAATAGCCTCAGTAAGTTGGATGATCAAGGAGTGTTCTCTTCTCTGAAGCTCCTCACAAGAGCCCAAGGAAGGATTATTCTGAATATTTGCAAGCTCCGATCGGATTTGAGAAACATTTTTAGTAACACGGAAATGGACACTAAACGCTTTAAGCCCATTCTTCAGATTCTTGAGCTTGGCCACTAGCCGAATCATAGGGCAACCATTGACTCTAAGTTGCCAATGTTCTTTCACCACATTAAAGTAATCAGAGTCACGATACCAGGCATTAAAAAACTTGAAAGGCTTAGGGTCAGACCCTATATTGCGATGGGTATGAATAAGGAGGATGGAATGATCACTAGTAC
This sequence comes from Scilla litardierei, assembly GCA_030789695.1. NCBI lineage: Eukaryota > Viridiplantae > Streptophyta > Magnoliopsida > Asparagales > Asparagaceae > Scilla > Scilla litardierei. The sequence goes on from CM061142.1 coordinate 124,514,052, forward strand.
CCCCAGCAATGTATTCACAATAGGAGGAAGTGAGAGCGTCCATCCAGACACTATTGCAGAAAGTACGATCCAGAGTGGCAGTAATACGGCGTAGCCCGATATTTCGATTACTCCAACTCATAGTATTGCCAACGGTCTTAAGTTCCATAAGGGCGCTAGAATTAATGCAATCGTTGAACTCATCAACCATGCGCCCATCAATCCTACGACCCCCCACCTTATCAACAGTGTATCTAACGCAATTGAAGTCCCCTCCGATGATCCAAGGAGAGTGAGTGTAATTTTTAGCATTGGCAGCAATAATATCCCATAGCATTCTACGCTCTTGATATGAGTTGGACGCATAAATCATAGTAACGATCATAGCAAATCCCAAAGCATTTTGACAATTTAATGTGATATGCTGGGCGGACATGTCTTTATCATCACACTTCCAAATGTCGGGGTTGTAAACGATAACAATACGACCATTGTAGTGAGCACTTCTATTGTCAAAAGACCCCCAGTTCCTAGGGAAGCACTTGATAATTCTATGTGCATTACTCTCAGTAACCTTAGTCTCAAGAAGCCCAATCAGCGAGGGATCTAGTTTGCGTAGACTGTCTTTCAGCTCTCTACGTCTAGTGACGTTGTTCAGCCCACACGTGTTCCAAATGAAGATGGTCATGGGGAATTAGTGGGGGGAGGAAACTCAGCCTCCTTATTAATCCTAGAGCTCTTACGAGTCCCTTCAGTAGTAGCCCCTACCATGCGTTGGAACTGTTTCTTACCCCCCTTATTATTCTTTTTAATATCTTCCTGTTCAGCAAGCCAAGCGTTATTCACCATAGACATAACTTTTGGCTCGCTATCAGCAGTACCGAGAACCCCTGAGCTCTCATTCTCAGAGTCCCCCTTATGTAACCCGCTTATATCTCTCAGAATATTAAATGGGTTAGCGTCCTTTGGTCTCCCCCTAGCGACAGGAGAAAAGGTCCTAGAGTTTCAATGCGTGTGTTGCTATGCCAGGCCTGATCCCCTCCCCGAGCTGACCCCGACCCACACCCCCATTATTATAAAGTATACGAATAGGAGAAGTCGAGCTACATGAGCCTCTATTCGCCCTACTTGGGCTAGTCGCAGCTAGCTCCGTTCTGCTACACAACTTAATATCAATGTTGCTTTGCTCACGGTCTTCACTGGCGATTGCCATAGGAACCCCCAAAGGATTTCTTTGGGCCATATCCGCATTTTTGCTTATATCAGCCAAGCTTCCGTCATCCAGCTGCATCGATTGACTGCTATCCTCCAGGACTTCAAAATCTAAACTCTCACCACATTCAGCCCTGATGCTGGTCACATCGCCAGCGACATACACTTTCTCCGCAGCGGCATTACCAGCTGCGATAACATCCGAAGCTGCATCTGCCCCACTATCCTCCCCCATTTTACACAAGTTCAGCTTATCACTCTCCCCACTCCCATTAGCACAAACATACCCTTCATCTATCACCCCCGTATTACATCCGACATTTCCCCCGAAGCTGACAGTCGCTTGGTTAACAATGTATCCATCATTCCGCTCCTCCTCGACCACCGGACTAACAGGCGTCACGGCAACATTCGAGCCATGAAGATTATTACAAGAGTTCAGTACAACCCCCTCCCCCTCTACAGTCCTCAAGGACTCTATATCACCATCTTTACATGTCCCCTTCCCCTTGTCACAGGAGCTCACAGTATCACCAACCCCCGCAGCATTTCCCTCCGCAGGGCACTGCTTCAGATCATGCCCAAAACATAAACAAACAGGACATCGGGGGGGCTCACCTTCATATTTGATGCCAACCTCTATCAAATCCTTGTCTCCCAGCTGCACAAGAACGGTTCGTGGCAACGGCTTCTCAGCTTTGACTTCGACCAAACATCTGGCGTACGAGAGACGTTCCAACCTTGCCGTTGTGCGATCCAAACAAATTGGGATGCCGATGACACTAGCAATGGAGTTGAGGATGTTCAAAGTCCACAGGTTCACCGGAAGGCTGGGGAGCTGAACCCAGATGGGCACCGCTGTAAGCAAGTCCCGTTCAAACCCCGCATCATCGCTCCAGCGCTGCAACATGACCAATCTCCCGTCAAAGAGCCACGGGCCAACATAAAGGACATCATCTCTATCCTCCTTGGATTCAAATCTGAAGAAAAAGAAGCCGTTCTCTCTTGAGAATATAGAGATCTCTCCTTTGGTTCTCCAAGTCCTGATCGACCAAGCTTTTATTTGCCTGAAGAAGGGGATATCGCCCAAAACGTATCCTATCAACGTGTTCTCCCATCTTTGAACCCCCTCAGCCATCATCTCATCTGACAGCATCGCAATCGCCACCCCATCGCCATCAAGCTCTGGCTCTATATAGGACATTTCAAGGGAGCTAGAGAGTTTCCGACCCTTAGAGCAGATATCAGACCAAGAGCGCTTCTCCGCATGGACGCTGATCTTCAACGGGATCTTTGGCCTCATCGCTCTTCGCTCGAACGCCTTGCGAGCATCAAGTTTGCTACGATCTTTAGCCTCCACATTCACCATATTACCTCGCCTGTTTCCAAGCGAAGCAGACTTTGCATTCCTCTTGCCAGCCTCACGCCAGTCGTTCACCTTATTCTCAGATTCCATGGAGCCAGGTTGCATCAGCAAACAGCAATCAGGAGATCAGAAAGAAGAGAACAATAGATTTTAGCCAATAAACCTAGATTTACTCACCCCAGGATCAAGATCTTGATCCAAGATCTTGATCCTAACAGCAAGTGCACAGCCGGATCAGATCGCCGTGAGCCAACTTCACTCCAGCGAACACCTCAAACCAGATCTCAGCAATGTCGATCAGAAAGGAGAAGCGCTCTATCTGTGTGACATTACTGTTTCGTCTTTTGTGTCACATCTTGTATAATTGATAATCATATCTGTGTGCTGATTGTGATATTATCTCCATGAATGATATATTCTCGTCTAATGTGATGTTGAGACAATTTGGGTTTGATATTGGATTATTCATGCTATCTCAGATGTGATGCAATTTTGAAACTATTTTTTTTTGTATATCTAAAATGTTGATATTGGAATTTATTTCCTCTATTTACATAAGTATATGATGTTCTTTTATGTGTTTTTGATTCCATATATCTTTATACTCCTTGATTGTTGTTAGTTCGTATTTAGCACGATTATTGTTGTTATTTACTCCCACCTTTTTGGATAATGCCATAGGGGGAGAGAAATAAACATACAAGATTCATAATGAATGTGCTAAGTATGTTCTAACACTTTGAATCTAAGATTGAAGTTGCCTTAGATTCATGGGGAGTAAGATTACAATGAATAGGGATTTTAATTCCTAGATTTCTTGAATTAAATTCACTCGTAACTTACTCATTTGCTTCAATTGATATGTAGATGCCCTAATATTTGTTGACTAACTTGATTGGCATCTATGTAGGGGGAGTAAGTTTTCATTACGCACAATTATTTATCTTTTTGTTTATGTTTATTTGTCATCATCAAAAAGGGGGAGAATGTTGAGTATTGGAGTTCTCCCTACTTGGTGTTAAGGATGAGCAAACATAAATACTTGTGACTAATCCCTTATTTTGCAGTTAATCCATTGCCTAAGAATTATATGAAGATCTACTTGTAATGGATGACTCTCAAAGATCATTGAAGGCAAACGACATGTATTGGATGTTCGTAGATGATGATTGAAGCTCCTTGAAGACTTCAAGCTCATACGATGGATAGAAGAGAAAATTCGTCAATGTAAATTTATTTTATCACTTCTAGTATGTAGCTTACAAGTAGAACATTGATGGAGCACTCACACACATCTTCAATTCAGTCTTAGGGCATCATTAGATCATTCGTCCTTAGACTCCAACTCATTTCCTTAGTGATTGTGCTTGGATTGTTTATAATAGTCGACTGCTGAACGCTTTACAGTCGTCTGTCTCAAAAATAGTCGACTGTGTTTTGTTCTACAGTCACCTATTATGCACAAACTTTTACAATTTAGTTTTCAGCTTCTCTGTTTTATTTCGCACATGCAACTGCTGAACGATTCACAGGCGCCTGTCCAAGTGACAGTCGACTGTGTTTTGTAAATCAGTTGCATGTCTATCTTCTGCCCAATCTTTGTTGATCTGACTTTTACGGCCAGTCGACTAATGCTGAATATACAGTTGACTGTCCCTTGGATCATTCGACTGTCTATGCTGCAACAGTCGTCTTTCTGTGAGCCAATTCATTGACCCAGCTCTCTGGAAATTCTCAGGGTATTTGACTGTTGTCTGTATAAGGATTTACAGTCGCCTGTTCTGATTAACAGTCGACTGTTTTATTCTCATCAGCAGTCTGTCATGTTATCTTACGAGATTCCCAGATTTCATCAACTTACCCATCTTTCGGCCAGTCGCCTGTAGAAGGTTATACAGTCGCCTGTTGGTTTAACTGTCGACTGTTTATGCTTCATCAGTCGACTATCCACGTGGTAAGTTATCGTTATAAATTCTCACCTACCCTTGCTGACTGTGCAATAGTCGACTGTGGTTTCTTCAACAGTCGATTGTCGCGAGCGCAGATTCTATCCGTTGTGATTTTTCTCACGGATTTCCAAAGGGTTTTTGCCTAAACTGTTTTGTGGATTTGAGAAACCTATATAAAGGACTTTTACTGTTCCATTGAGAGGTTACCAATTCTTCCAAGTTTTCTCTCAAGCTTTCATTCTAAAGTTTAAAAGCTTTAAAATCCAAAGCCCTAAGAATTCCTATCTTTTTTCTCTTGCTCTCCAACCTAGAACCAAAGAGTTATCTTCTAGGCATTTGGTGCAGTCAAGAGAAATGGATTTCTCCTCTCTTCCAAGAGAGTCTTCAACACACAACACACCACTCCTTCAAGTTCTACTTCAAGGCATTGGTGATTGTAAGTGTTGCTTTCATAATTTCATAACTTTCGTTATTTGAATTTGCTCTCGGGTTGTGAGAGCGGTTTGCTTGCTCCCAAGTTGTGAGAGACAAGGTCAATCGATTGTACTTTGATTTCACTTGTAGGGTTGCTACAAGTGGGGTTTAAGGAAACCTCAAGTTAGGGTTTTAACTTGAGTATCCGGAGGTATCCGGGTGGAAGGGACGTAGGATTACCAGGAACAAGTCGGGAAGTGACTTGGGTAATCCAAACCCTTGAAACATCTCTACATTTGCGTGTGTTTCATTTTGGGTTTAATTTCTATTCGGCACTATTTTGTTGGATTGCATTTAAATTGGTGTAACTATCTTTTTAAATTGCATAAACACTATTCAACCCCTCCTTCTAGTGTTTTCCCCATAGACAGGATCCTTACAGCCAAGAGAAGATTGAGGACACCATAGAGCCTGAGCCACAATCCACTTCAGAGTTAGCTTCACAGGTCGAGGCCGTTGAGTACTTAGGGAGGAAGACTGAGATGAAATATTTCTGGGATGACGAGGATGATGCGTGCTTGGATTTGCCTAAGACAAGTCTACCTCCAGTACTATCACGGATGTCACTTCCCTCACCTCAGGATGCACACTTGCCAGTCATCGAGGAGATTTGTCAGGAGCAGTTACCAATTGTGGAGAGTACTACAGAGATTGTTGATGTTGATAATGACGTCTAGGAAGAGGATAGTGACGAGGATTGCGACATGTTATATATTGAGACCGAGCTCCCTCCTACTCCAGATTTCTCTCTGCAGCCACTTCCACCTCCTCTTGAGGCCATGCATCATCCCGAGCCTAGCATCATATCTCAGGGAAGTTCCCATCTTTCTTTTCTCTCCACCTCTGAATCAAATTATTTAATTCCATATCATAATGATTCGGATTGTGGTCATTTGATCATGAATTCATTTATTCATTTCGACGACCCATTTTGGCAAGCTTTTCACTTGGACGGGTGCTCTCGCCCAATTATTTTTTGACACGACCTATCTTCCCCATTTGGCAGGAACCCCATCATAAGGAGATGCTCGGGGTTGTGTCGCTTGCCAATAATGCTCGAATGGAGGTAGGACATTGGACGTGGCGACGCTCGCGAAGAAGCGTAAGGATATGATCGAGCAGTTGCCACCGCCTATATACATTCGAGATCTGCCTTTTGCCACGGTGTGTTCTTTCCAATAGTGTAAATAAATAAATGTTTTATTTTAGTGCTTTCGTTTGCTTTGCTTTTCTTTTCTAGGATCTTTTGCCGAGATCTAATACTCTCCCAACATTGAGGGTAATGTTTATTTTAAGTTGGGGGGGAGAGTGTTAGAATCTTTAGGATTGTTAGGAATTTGATGTTAGCTTAAATTTTTTTTTGAGATACCTCCATTTTGCCATCACCCATTGCTCTTTATTGCATATCATATTATCCTTCTCATCCATACGCCGTTAGCTTTGTGCTTAGTCCCTGTATGCTTAATGCCATGCAATTTTTTTTCGGATTTTCATTTTGGTATCAAATTTATAGATGTTGATTGGCATGTTTTAATTTCTTTTCCAATTTGGAGTCAAATGTTAATATGCCATGTATGAAACTACTTTAGATGTTGTGATACTCTCTTTGAGATAATTTGGGAAAAGTTTGGTGTAAGTGATTGCATGATTTGAGATGAATGGCTTAGTTTTTGATTGGAAAGGGCATGGCCATTTGGTTATGTTTTGTTTTTCTCTTAAGGAGTGAGTGGATAAGTTGAAAATTCATGTTTAGAATGAGAAAGAGAGTTATATAAGTGAATGGTTTTCCTAATCAAATTGAGTAGCCGGTACCCCACGAAACATTGGGGAGGACGCCAAAAATGAGATTTAGGAGATCATTCCATCCCTTTGCCTATATAGCGTTATCGCGTGTATGCAAAGGTGGCGATGTTTGCATTTCATAGCATGATTGCGTGAATGCAAAACAAAAACATAAACATACAAAAAAACATACAAAAAAAGAGAAAAAGAAAATAAAATAAAAAATGAATGAATACATGAAAGAGTAAGCAATATGAGTGATACAATCTCATCTCCTACAACTTGGAGGAAATTTATTTGGTTTGGCCATTTCTATGAAAATTAGAAACTTTGCCATTTGTGATATATCCCGATAAATGCGATACTGTGCTTATTACTTCACTTTACTTTGAATTGGATTGATGAGAATGTCATTTGTTGTTTACTTTCATATATTGTGTATATTGGCTTTGAAATCACTTGGAAATGACATTTGGATTATGTCATGATGATATCTTGAGTTTGGTGCATGTTTTCCATTTAATCTGAGTTTATCGCATATTTTGCTAGGGACTAGCAAAAAGCTAGTTGGGGTGTGATTCGGGATATATATTGCATATTCCCCCTATTTCTGGGTATTTTATGTGTATATCATGTTAATTTTGGCTTTGATACGTGCGTATTCGTGATATTGTATAATATTAAAGTCTATTTCTAATTTATACATAAAACGTGTTTTTTGTGAACTAATATTTACTTCACTTATTTTTCAGGTACTCCTGGGATTTTTCTGGATTTTTTAGAATTTTTCCAGTTTTTTCTGGAGCTTGGAGCTATTTTTGGAGATTTATTGGAGGCTAGGAAGCATTTCTGGAATTTTAAAAAAGAAAAAGAAAAGCAAAAGGCCTTGCGGCCCATGGCTCGCTGAGCGAGCGGGCCGCTGTTGTTTTAAAAAAATGAAAATCAGGCGGGCGCGCTTGGGTCGGCCCATGGCCGGCCCGCGGCAGCGGGCGAGGCACGCGCCTCCCACGTGCCCCCGCCCAGATTGCTGGCGCCCTAGGCGCCAGTGGGTCAGGGTCCCCACGCACCCGACCCACAATGCTTTATAGGGGGTTTTCAGTGTTTTTACGGGGTTGGGTGCGATTTTTCGACCCAGTTCGCCCTCTTACAGACCCAATTAGCTGGGAATATGTTTTAAGGGTTTGGGGGCTGTTTTTCAGTCCTAATCTTAATTGTTTTCTGAAATGAGGGGAGCTTGGAGGCCATGGGGATGATGGAGAAGCTTTGAGGAGGTACTCAAGTGTGAGGAAAGCTACATTGATGAGAGATTGGTGATATCTTTCCTCTCCCTCTTGTGTATTTTGCATTTCTCATTTTGTATTGAACTTTTGATGAATTTTTCAATGAATCTTATCTTGTTTAGTAATTGTTGCCAATGTTGGAAATTATCTTATTTTGCGATGTTTGCATTTGGATGAATTGTTGCAAAGTCTCAAAGATTGCACTTGGGGTTCACTTGTTTCATCCCTGCTCCTTTGGATGCCTTATTGATTGTTGTTGTTGTTGAAGGGTGGACGATACGATGGTTGAGCTTGTTATTGTCTTTGGGATCCCCAATTCAAATTCGGGATATTCCTCGGGCCTTGATTGTGGGAATTGTTGTATCCTTGCCCTTGGTTGGAATTCGCCACATAATTCACTTGAGTGGGGTCTTGAAGTACCTCCTTTACTAGCGGTAGGTTAGGACATTGAGTGATACCATGGTCTGTGCTACTGGAAAGATTACATAGCCCTTCATTACCAATCGTCACGGCCTTCACTCCTTTCAACTGCAACCCTTCAAGTCTCTTGCAAATGATGGCCTCCATTCTTGCTTCTAAGTCTTCCTCTTGGGTCAATGTAAGGAGACCTCCATGGGCCAAAGGTTGAGGTAATTCCCTTCTCCCAGATTCAAGAGTCGCCTCCCAACTTCATGCATTCTCAGCTATGGACTCTAAGTAGTCCCATGCCTCCATCGGTGTCTTATCCAAGAATTCCCCGTTGCACATCATTTCCACGAATTGATTCATGGATGTGATGAGTCCGTCGTAAAAGAAACCGATGAGACGGTATTCATCAAATCCATGGTGTGGACATGCTATTAGCAGCTCCTTGAACCTTTCCCAAGTGATATTAAAGCTTTCAATTTGGCTTCTGAGAAAAGTTTGCCATTTTCCGCTTTAATCCTTGAGTTCTATGCAAGGGAAATTTTTTTTCAGAAATTCAGCTTGCTTTGCTAACCAGGAGGTAATAGTATGAGGAGGTATAGCATTAAACCAATTTTTAGATTTATCCTTTAAGGAAAAAGGAAACATTTTTAGATAAATGGTTCCATTGTTTGCCTTCCCATCAGAACATGTGAGGCAGACATCTTCAAACTCCTTTATGTGTAGATAACGGTTCTCCTTCTCTACACCATGAAAAGTGGGAAGAATTTGAAATATCCCAGGTCTTGGGCTAAAAGAATTCGCATCGACTGGAAGCACAATGCATGAGCCGGTAGCAGACCTACTCGGTCTCAATACATATCTCAAACTTTGATCACCCTCATGTTGAGAGTGATGGTACTCACTATGATTGGTGTTGTCATTACCGTTAGTGTTGGTGTTGTTATCGGCCATGTCTATGTTTCTTACTAGTCTATGTGTTCGAGGAGTCCTAAACCACATAAACTAGAGAATTTGCTTCAAGCCAAAACTTTCCAAGATTAACCTAATTTTTATGGTGCTGGTGATTATAAAAATTGAAAAACAAACTCAGATATTCACAATGAATATAAACAATAGAATGGAAAGATCTCACCAAATTTTCACGACAAAAACTAAATTGTGATTTGAAGATACGCTGTCCCCGGCAGCGGCGCCAATTTGCTTGACTCTTCCTGAAAGATGATACTCGCAAGTGTACGAGGTCGATAAATAATATACCCGGTAAGTACGGGATCGTATCCACAGAGATGGAACTAATCTGCAAATTCACACAAATTGTTAGAGCATGTAAAGAATGGTTGAGGGTTCTTACCACCCTATGGGGGTGAATGATTGTTTAGAGAGTTGGTTTATCTAAACATCCTAGAGTTAGGGTAATGTCATAAGGTTTGGATGCAAGGGAGAGAAAGGGTAAGGGTGTTGACGATATCAGTAGGATTACTCAATTGCTCTGCTAAATATTAATTCCATGATAACTCGATCGCTCATCCATTTCAAGGTATGAGAATCTGGAAGTAATCAATTAAGCACATATGGGGTGCACCAAGGGTAATTGCTAACTGGGTTCTTCCCTTAATTAAAGCTCATGAATCACTCTCACACCCATTTCAAGGTATGTGAGAGTAGTGCATATAGGTTGTGATGCGCAGCGCACAACCACCGTTCCGCGGCCCCTTTCGGGTAATGCACGATTCGATAAACGGGTCACAGTCCAATTAACAATTTGAATTGATGGATGAATCAAACTTCTAAATTATGAAATATGGATCGAGTGGGTCTTGCATTCATTTCAAGATATGCAATACCCATTGGATACATAGATGTAACAATTACGAAGCACCACCGTTCTTCGTCTCCTCCATGGATAGTATCAAACCCAATTACTCATAAGTTTAATTCACCCAACAACATGGATTAATAAGGGGTTCTGGAAATTAACATTAGTAAGGTAATCAATACATCCTACATCAATCCAAAACATCCACACAATGAATATAGCCTAACATATCAAGAATAGAATCAGCATTCATAAAAATAGACATAGTTCAATGCAAAGGATGAAAGCAAATATGTATTAAAAAGAGGGTTGGAGATTTGTCACCAAATATAAGCTTCTTCAATCAGCAATCAATCTCAGCAATCGCAAAAAATGAAAACAGAAAGCTCAAAACTCTCCAAAACCCTAATCCCCTTCTCAAGGAAGAAGATGACCTAAAAATAGCAAAGGATTATGTTCTATCCCGTTCTCCCTTATTACTTCTAATTAGTAGTGTTTTATACCCCTAGGGGTTACATCTGATCCATCCAAATCCTCATCCAACGATTCACAGCAATTGCAGAGAAATTGGGTTAAGAAAAAACCCGTTTCTCGTAACCCAGACTGCGGCCGACAAACCCCGATCAGTCGACTGTCGAACAAACAACAGTCGAATGATGCGAAGATGACTGTCGTTCCTACCAAAGTGCCACATGCGACTGCCTTTAAAACTCACAGTCGCCTGTGCAATCCACAGGCAACTGTAGTTTGCTCTTCAGTCTCCTGCTGCAGAAATGTCAAAATAACAGAGAGTCAGCCCTTTTTGCTTCCTCAGGTATATGAAATATCAGTCGACTGATGTGAAGATGACAGGTGACTGCACAATATTACAGTCGTCCGTGAATCCTCTTACATGCGACTGTAGTTGGGCTTCAGCTTCTCCAGCTTCAATTCTTTAAAGGCAGGTGACTGCCGTTATTTCGGCAGTCGACTGTTGGGTTTCCCAGGCGACTGTCTTTGCTTCTGCAGGTGCATGTTTTGCACTCCTCTTCTTGAGTTTATTTAGTCCCTTTCGGGACACTTGAAAATTCCAGAAAAATCCCTTTAAATATAATAGACATTTATAATGCTTAGGGAAGTGAAATTGTGCAAGACTAAAATCATATGCTCACAAATGATGATTTAGCGTAAATGTAGTTAAGAGAGCATGATTCCATGGATTATTTGCACAAGAGGAGATGATTATGTGGTTAGAATATGCAATATTTATTCATAATCACACCCCCCAACTAGCGTTTTGCTAGTCCCTAGCAAAATAAGTGACCAATCCCAAAATACAATGTTGACTCCATCCATGGATTATTGGCAATACTAAAGTGTGTTGAAATCATATATATAAAGGCAAAGTTCTCAAGTCTATACACTCTTCCCTAAGACTAGAGCCGCATGCCTCTTACCCACTCCACCATCCACACCTAAGCTTAGTATACCCCTTAATATGTCACAATCTCATGATGTAAGATCCTTAGGAACTCTCGAGCTTATGGGATATAACACTTGCTCCCTCAAAAGATCATGGAAATGAGTTGTGGTTCAAATTCAAGCATTTACTCTAATTTCATGGCAATTTTTGCCTAATTCAAAGTACCATGGCAAAAGTTCATGCCTTGTTCAAATGTGCAGAAGTGCACTTATTATTGTAGCATTTGATAGCATTCATTTGAGCAACTCCAACTTCCAAGTCACTATCTTAGGATCCATGAATATAAGCCTAGCCGAATTTTTAAAATTCCTAAAGCTTAATCAATTGATCGTTGATACCAAAGTTTCTACATCACTATAGGGTTTCAAATGGGTGGTAATTGTCATAAGCTTCAAGTTAAAGGGCCAAGTGTAAGCATGAAGAGAAAAAATTAATTGCCCCTAGTACATAAAGATACAACACACCCTAATTTGACAAAATCCACTTCAAGAATACATTTTTACCAAAGTTGGGAAGAATCACCACATTTAACCAATGGATCTAACAAAAAGCTAAGGGTTGCAGAAATGTTGGTGATGGATGGAAATTTTTTTTATGTCATTCAATTTATTCACAAAAAAGGATGAAAATAATAAAAAGATGCTCAAGAAGTTTCTATATCCTAGTCCACACCCCCAACTAAAAATGAACATGGTCCTCAATGTTTGAAGGGTAAGATGAAGTATATGCAAGAAGATGGATAAACTAGGACAAGAAAGAAGCTTGAGTAAGAGTTATTCACTACTACATATTACTAGATAGGAAAGTTTTAGAGCGATCACACCTAGTTAGTTCCACCCGGCCGTGGTTCCGTAAGCTCCATGGTGTACTCGTCTCTGCTCCACGGCTCTTGATAGTGCTTTAAGCGTTGTCCGTTAACCTTGAATTCATTTCCATTTTATGGGTTGGCAATGGTCACCCCACCATGTGGAAACACTTCCCGAACAATGAAAGGTCCAATCCATTTCGAACGAAGCTTTCCAGGGAAGAGATGAAGTCTAGAGTTGTAGAGTAGCACTTTCTCCCCCGGGGTGAATTCTCTCCTCAAGGTGATTCGATCATGGGCGCATTTAAGCCTCTCCTTCACAAGCTTGGAATTTTTGTATGCATCCCTCCTTATCTCTTCGAGCTCCACTAACTGCAGTTTACGAGAAGAGGGGTCAATTTCACAATTAAACTTTTTAATTGCCCAAAAAGATTTGTGTTCAAGTTCAATGTGCAAGTGACAAAATTTTCCAAAAACTAAGCGATATGGGGACGTCCCTAAAATTATTTTGTAGGCGGTACGGTACTTCCACAATGCTTCGGGAAGACACATACTGCAATCCTTCCTTGATGGATTCACCGTCTTTTGGACTATGCTCTTGATCTCCCGATTCGCCAACTTCGCTTGTCCATTGGTTTGAAGGTGGTATGGTGTGGAACCTTGTGTTTCACCCCAAACTTCTTCATTAAGCTTGTGAAGAGGCAGTTGCAGAAATGTGACCCTCTGTCGTTTATCATAGCATTTGGCATCCCAAATCGTGCGAAAATGTTTTCTATCATGAATTTAAGCATGATAGCCGCATCATTGGTCCTACAAGGAATAGCCTCAACCTATTTAGATACATAATCTATAGCAAGCAAAATATATGTGTACCCAAAGGATGGGGAAATGGTCCCATAAAATCAATGCCCCAACAGTCGAAAATTTCTAATTCAAGAATGGGGTTTAACGTCATCATATTTCTTTTTGTAATTTCCCCCAACTTTTGGCAAGCTAAGAATGATTTACAATATGTATAAGTGTCCTTAAACATGCTAGGCCAATAAAAACCACATTGTAGAATTTATGGTACGGTCCTTTGGGCGGAAAAATGACCACCGCACACACCTTCATGGAAAAAGTGTAAAACACTATCAAACTCATGGTCGGGTATGCATCTCCTTACTATTTGGTCATTACAATACTTGTAAAGGTAAGGGTCATCGAAAAAGAAAGATTTTACCTCAAAGATGAACCTTTTGTAATCTTGGCGAGACCAAGTAGAAGGAGTCTTACCGGTGACCAAGTAGTTTATTATGTCGGCATACCATGGGAGTATGTGGGAGACCGCAAAAAGATGTTCGTCAGGAAACGAATAATACAATGGGATGGTTGCCGGCTCCATGCTCATCGTTGTAAAAGGTGATCGGCAACATGATTTTCCATTCCCTTCTTGTCCTTGATGGTGATGTTGAATTCTTACAAGAGCAAAATCCAACGGATTAGTCTAGGCTTAGAGTCTTTCTTTGAAAGGAGATATTTAAGAGCGGCATGGTCGGTGAAGATTGTAATTGGGAATCCCAATATGTAGCTCCTAATTTTCTCCAACGCGAAGACAACGGCTAAAAGCTCCTTCTCCGTGGTGGTTTAGTTTCATTGAGCCTCATTGCATAGTAAATCACCACGGGGACGTTGTCCTTGCGTTGTCCGAGCACGACACCAACCGCATAGTCACTAGCATCGCACATGATTTCGAAGGGTGATGTCCAATCTGGCACCTGAAGAATAGGTGAACATGTGAGTAAAATTTTCAACTTCTCAAAAGCAAGTTGACAATCATTATTTCAATCAAAATCTACATCATTTTTCAAAAGCATGCAAAGAGGCTGAGATATAGAACTAAAATCTTTTATGAACCTCCTATAAAAACCTGCATGCCCAAGAAATGATCGAATATCTCTTACACAACGAGGAGTGGGTAGCTTTTCTATTACCTCGATCTTGGCTTTATCGACGTGCATACCTTCCTTGGATACAATATGACTGAGGACTAAGCCCTCAGTGGTCATGAAATGGCATTTCTACCAATTCAAGAGAAGGTTTTTCTCGATGCACCGATCTAACACCAAAGCCAAGTTAGATAAAAAATTATTAAATGAGCTACCATATACAGAGAAATCATCTATGAATACCTCCACAATCTGTTCAACCATATCATGGAAAATACTAAGCATATAATGTTGAAAAGTTGCGGGGGCATTACATAAGCCAAATGGCATCCTCCGGAATGCAAAAGTGCCAAAGGGACAAGTGAAGGTGGTCTTCTCTTGTTCTTCGGGTGCTATTTCAATTTGATAATAACCGGAGTAGCCATCAAGGAAGCAATAATATTCGTGTCCGGCCACTCTCTCTAGGATTTGATCGAGAAATGGGAGAGGGAAGTGGTCCTTACAAGTCTTAGAATTTAGCTTCCTATAGTCAACGCACATGCGCCACCCCATGGTGGCTCGCATGGGGACTAACTCATTGTTCTCATTTCTATTAACCGTTAGCCCCGATTTCTTAGGTACAAATTGAATGGGGCTAACCCATCTACTATCGGCAATGTGGTATATAATACATGCATCAAGAAGCTTAAGGATTTCACCCTTTACCACTTCCTTTAGGTTATGATTTAACCTACGTTGCATTTCTCCAGCGGGTTTGGTATCATCCTCGAAGTAGATGTGGTGCTTACAAATAAGGGGGTCAATACCTTTAATGTCGGCAATTTTCCAACCAATTGTCCCTTGTGAGTTTTAAGCTCATCTAGCAATTGCATTTCTTGCTCATTAGAAATTTTAGACGATATTACCACGGGGAATGTGCCGGATTCTCCAAGAAATGCATACTTCAAATATGGCGGCAACGGCTTTAAATCCAAGGATGGGTGCTCCAGCTTCGATGGCCTTTGGTAAGGCGTGTCCAACGGTAGCGGCTCAAAAAATGGCCTCCACTTAGTCACCGCGCCAACTTCCTGCGAAAAACACTCGGTGTCAATATTTTCACAAAAATGATCAACAAAATTAAGCGCTTCAACAAACTCTGCATCAAAATGCTCTCAACTAGAGTCTCAATCATACAAGCACCCTCAAGCTCACCATCCCCCGATGGCAACTTACAAGCATTAAAATGTTTAAGTCAAGAGTCATGTTGCCAAATGAGATTTTTAGTTGACAATCCCTACAATTGATTATAGCATTACTCGTAGCTAGGAATGGTCTACCTAAGATGATGGGGGTTGGTGTTTTGGTTTGAGGTCCAAGAATGTCCAACACAACAAAGTCCACCGGGAAGTAAAATTTGTCCACTTGGACGAGCACGTCCTCTATGCTACCCTTGGGGACCTTGATGGATCTATCGGCCAATTGGAGAATAATGGGTGTAGATTTCAATTCTCCAAGTCCTAATTGCACATACAAGTTATAAGGCAAAATGTTAACACTCGAACCTAAATCAAGGAGGGCTTGCCCTATTTTTTGGTTCCTATGATGCATGGGATTATTGGTAAGCTGGGATCCTTGTATTTAGGAGGGGTGTTATGTTGCACAATATCACTAGCTTGTTGCGTTAGGAAGGCTTTTTTCTTAACACTGACATTCCTCTTAACGGTGCACAAATCTAATAAAAATTTAGCATATGCTGGAATTTGATTTATTGCATCAAGAAGAGGAATATTAATTTGATATTTTTGAAATATTTCGCGGATTTCGGATTGAAACTTATCTTTCCGTGGAGGTTGAAGCCTTTGAGGGAATGGTGCGGGGGGAATGTACCGTTCGGGCTCTTCAATGACGATCTCTTCGGAATGGTTGCCTTTATCCGGTATTTCCTCTTGCACATCTTCATTCGGGGCGGCTTCATTCTCCATAACTATCTCCGCTTCGACTCTCGGTGTCTCTGGCTTCTAAATTCTTGGCCACTCCTCAAAGTTGTCACCGCTTGACAAGACTTGACGTTGGGTCCTCCCGATGATGAATTCATGTTAGGGTTGGGGAGTGGTTGTGTCGGAAGCTTGCCCTTCTCTAGAGTTGCCACAAGCTTCGCCATGTTCTCGTTGAGTTGTTGAAATTGTTGTTGATGTTGCGCTTGGGTTTGTTGTAATTATTGCCACTGTTGGAAATTGGCTTAATTTTGCATTGTTTGCATTTGGATGAATTGTTGCAAAGTGTCGCTCAAAGATTGCACTTGGGGTTCACTTGTTTCATCCCTCTCCTTTAGATGCCTTGTTGATTGTTCTTGTTGTAAAAGGGTGGACGATACGATGGTTGATCTTGTTGTTGTCTTTGGGATCCCCAATTCAAATTCGGGCTATTCCTCCAACTCGGGCCTTGATTTTGGGAATTGTTGTATCCTTGCACTTGGTTGGAATTTGCCACATAATTCACTTGAGTGGGGTCTTGAAGTACCTCCATTGCTAGTGGTAGGTTAGGACATTGAGTGATACCATGGACTGTGCTGCTGCAAAGATTACATAGCCCTTCGTTACCAACTGTCACAACCTTCACTCCTTTCAACTACAACCCTTCAAGTCTCTTGCAAATGATGGCCTCTATTCTTGCTTCTAAGGCTTCCTCTTGGGTCAATGTAAGGAGACCTCTACGGGCCAAAGGTTGAGGTAATTCCCTTCTCTCAGATTCAGGAGTCGCCTCCTAACTTCGTGCATTCTCTGCTATGGACTCTAAGTAGTCACATGCCTCCTCCAGTGTCTTATCCAAGAATTCCATGTTGCATATCATTTCCATGAATTGCTTCATGGATGGGATGAGTCCATCGTAAAAGAAACCGATGAGACGGTATTCATCAAATCCATAGTGTGGACATGCTATTAGCAGCTCCTTGAACCTTTCCCAAGTGATATCAAAGCTTTCGTTTGGCTTCTAAGAAAAGTTTGCCATTTGCCGCTTTAATCCTTGAGTTCTGTGCAAGGGAAAAAACTTTTTCAGAAATTCAGCTTGCATTGCTAACCAGAAGTTAATAGTATGAGGAGGTATAGCATTAAACCAATTTTCAGCTTTATCCTTTAAGGAAAAAGGAAACATTTTTAGATAAATGGTTTCATTGCCTGCCTTCACATCAGAACATGTGAGGCAGACATCATCAAACTCCTTTATGTGTAAATAACGGTTCTCCTTCTCTACACCATGAAAAGTGGGAAGAATTTGAAATATCCCAGGTCTTGGGCTAAAAGAATTCGTATCGGCTGGAAGAACAATGCATGAGCTGGTAGCAGACCTACTCGGTCTCAACACATATCTCAAACTTCGATCACCCTCATGTTAAGAGTGATCGTACTCACTATGATTGGTGTTGTCATTACCGTTAGTGTTGGTGTTGTTATCGGCCATGTCTATGTTTTTTACTAGTCTATGTGTTCGAGGAGTCCTTAACCACATAAACTAGACAATTTGCTTCAAGCCAAAACTTTCCAAGATTAGCCTAATTTTTATGGTGTTGGTGATTATAAAAATTGAAAAACAAACTCGGATATTCACAATAAATATAAACAATAGAATGGAAAGATCTCACCCAATTTTCACGACAAAAACCAAAGTGTGAAATGAAGAAACGTCGTCCCCGGCAGCGACGCCAATTTGCTTGACTCTTCTAAAAGATGATACTCGCAAGTGTACGAGGTCAGCAAATAATATACCCGGTAAGTACAGGATCGTATCCACAGAGACGGAACTAATCTGCAAATTCACATAAATAGTTAGAGCATGTAAAGAATGGTTGAGGGTTCTTACCACCCTATGGGGGTGAATGATTGTTTGGAGAGTTGGTTTATCCAAACACCCTAGAGTTAGGGTAATGTCCTAAGGTTTGGATGCAAGTGAGAGAAAGAGTGCAGGTGTTGAGGATATCAGTAGGATTACTCCATTTCTCTGCTAAATATTAATTCCATGATAACTCGATCACTCATCCATTTCAAGGTATGAGAATCGAGAAGTAATCAATTAAGCACATATGGGGTGCACCATGGGTAATTGCTAACTGGGTTCTTCCCTTAATTAAAGCTCATGAATCACTCTCACACCCATTTCAAGGTATGTGAGAGTAGTGCAAATAGGTTGTGATGCGCATCGCACAACCACCGTTCTGCGGCCCCTTTCGGGTAATGCACGATTCGATAGACGGGTCACAGTCCAATTAACAATTTGAATTGATGGATGAATCAAACTTCTAAATTACGAAATATGGATTGAATGCGTCTTGCATTCATTTCAAGATAGGCAATACCCATTGGATACATAGATGCAACAATTACGAAGCACCACCATTCTTCGGCTCCTCCATGGATAGTATCAAACCCAATTACTTATAAGTTTAATTCACCCAACAACATGGATTAACAAGGGGTGCTGGAAATTAACATTAGCAAGGCAATCAATACATCCTACATCAATCCAAAACACCCACGCTATGAATATAGCCTAGCATATCAAGAATAGAATCAGCATTCATAAAAATAGACATAGTTCAATGCAAAGGATTAAAGCAAATATGTATTAAAAAGAGGGTTGGAGATTTGTCACCAAATATAAGCTTCTTCAATCAGCAATCAATCTCAGCAATAGCAAAAACGAAATCAGAAAGCTCAAAACTCTCCAAAACCCTAATCCCCTTCTCAAGGAAGAAGATGACCTAAAATATCAAAGGATTAATCCCGTTCTCCCTTATTGCATCGGATTAGTAGTGTTTTATACCCCCCTAGGGGTTACATCTAATCCATCCAAATCCTCATCCAACGATTCACAGCAACTGAGAGAAATCGGGTTAAGAAAAAACCCGTTTCTCGTAATCCAGAATGCGACCGACAAACCCCGATCAGTAGACTGTCGAACAAACAACTGTAACACCCGCTTTCCGACCGTTTGTAATTTTCTGCGCGCACGTGTTTTATCGTGCGCGTATTTTATTTGGCTATTTCCGAACTCCGGCATTTGCGATGCGATATGCCGTTGCGATCGTTTTGGGGTGTTGAATTTTATAGTAATTTTTGGGAACGTTTTTCACGGCTCGTTTTCTCGCAAAACGACTTTGAACGATGGGGGCGTTTTAGTCATTTGACTCAAAACGCCGTTCCCAATTTTACGTAAAATTTTGGTGGACGTTACGCACGATCGGGCTCCGTGGATCTGTGCGTCTCGTCTCCACGATCGCCCCGGTATTTTCGGATTATTTTTCTGACGCCCGGATTGAAAAATATCGCTCGGAGAAATCTCGACCGTTGATTTGCCCTATCAGATTCAAATTTCAAAATCTGATAGCCAGATCTGGCTAAATCCTTCATTTTAATCGTTTTAAAATCTTCCCTAATCTGTTCCGCTAATCTCCCCTAGACTTACCCCAACCCATACGCCCTCCATCCCTATACCCCACTCCCATTTAACCCATAATGTAGGTCTTCCTAGCAAACCCTTATTAATATATAATATTAAACCCTAGCTTTAACCCTAAAACAAAACCCTAACCCTATTCTAATTTCCTCATCCCGCAGCCGCCGCCCTTCTCTTCTCCCTCTTCTCCCTCTCAGTTTCTCTCTCTCTCCCTCACGGCGAAGCCGCACCCCGGTGCCCTCCGGCGATCCTCGCCGCCGTGCCTCCCCTCGCTTTCCGCCGCCCTCGCGCCCCATCGCGGATCCCCGCCGCCACTGCGTTCCTCACCGACGCCCCCATCGAGATCCGACCGCCCACATCTTCCCCCCTATCCGGTCTCCCCTCCACGGCGAGGCCGTCCCGCCGCGATCCTCGCGAGGCACCCGCCGGCGATCCTCTCCGGATCCAGCCCCGCATCTCCCCTCATGGCCGCCATGATCCGTGGCCCCCGCAGCCGCCTGACGCCGGCGACAGCCCGTGAGTCGCAGATGCTCCCGACCCCCCGTCGAGATCCGACCGCCGCGAATCCGATCTCCCTCCGGCGCCGCCGCTCAGCCTCCGGCCCTCTCCACTGGCCGCAAATCACCTTCACAGCACCCCGATCTCCTCTCTCCGACGCCCCCTCGTGATTCACGGTGCCTCGACCCCGAGCGCCGTCTCCCCTCAGCCGCGACAACCTCTCAGCGTCGCCGCCGCGCTGCCTGAGCCGCTTGCTCCGCTCCCCTCTTCCACGGCCTCCCGCCGCCTCGCCTGCACTGATTTCCCTACTGCGCCGCTGCTGTGCTGTTCCAAGTCGCTGTGATCACATTTTCCCCAACGGCCGCCGCCCCGATTTTCGTGCAGCGCGCAGCCCGAGCGCCGCTCTCGTGGTCCCCCATCGCCGTGACCCCGCAGATCGCGCAGCGCCCTTCCAGCGCTCCCCGCCGCCACTGTGCCGCTTGTGGCCACCGCACTGAGCCCCGACTGCCGTTGGCTACCTCGCCTGGAAAGCAGCGGGAGCAATAGCCCGAGGACTGCTGTTGTTTCTTCGGGCCGCCTCGACTACCTTGTTCCGACGCCTACCCAAGGCACGGTTGTTCTGTTGACCCCGGCCCTTACCGACAGACTGACCGTATCCGCTGTCGCACTTCGTCCGCTGCCCGGACGAGTCTCACTATGCTACCCATAGTCGAGACATCGTAGACGCCGCAAGACTCACGATCTTCCGGCATCGTGGCCGTTACCGCTACCATTCACATGCCGCCTCGTTGCGCGACTCGCAACGAAGGCGATTCCGACGCCGTCCCTGTTGTCGTGACATCTCAGCTGCGCTACCCGCAGCCGCTGCGATCCTGAGACGATCCCGAGACGACCTCCACTGCGCTACCCGCAGTCGGGGATACGAGCACCGCCACTGTTTCCAGACCGACGCTAGATTCACAGTTAATCATCACTCAGGTTGGTACCCCTAACTCGTAGCAACCCACACCGTAGTATAATCAAACCCTAAACTAAAACTGGAGAACTCAACTAAATTTAATTTCAGCACTAGTAAAACGCTGCTCACCGTAGAAATCGACCATTGGACAAATTTTATGCGCACATAGGGTAGTGGTCGATTTAGGTTGATAAAACACCAAAATTTTGATGATTGACAAATAGGATAGCCCCGATAACTTAGACACGAACCCTAATAGGACTTGATGAAATTGCGACCTGACATCGTCGCCATGACCTGTTTCAGACGGACTACCGCGGACGCGACGCCTGGACGAGACGATTCGAGAGGACGACACACTCGCCATCGCAGGCAAGTGTACCCACTTGCGTTTTTGACCGTGCTTTGGTCTTAGATTGCTAGAACTGTTAGACTGTGAATGTATAGAACCGGACGTGAAATGATAGCGTCCGGGACGCCCCTGACGACTTAGACTTGACGACGAAGTCTAAGCTCGACAAATAACAACTTTTTGACACTGTAGGGCTATCTTGTGTGTGCGTGCGTGTGGACACCCTAGAATAACAATTCCTTACACTTGTCATGTCCTGTCCCTGTTACACAAAAAGCATGCGGGAGTTTCGGATGCTCTCCATGCGAGAGTGATCCCCGTGACTGTTATACAAAAGCCTTCGGGTGTTTCAGATGCTTTCCTTGCAGAAGTGATCCCTGTTACACAAAAAGCCTTCGGGCGTTTCGGATGCTTCCCTAGCGGAAGTGATCCCTGTACTTCTTGTCCTGAATTCCTGGGTTGGGGTAGGGTTGAGCGTTCGCACGGCAAGAGGGTCTGATCCCCCTCGAACCGTAAGGCATGAACCCTTCGTGTCACACTTGTCTTGTCTTGTTTTGTCTTGTCCTGCCACGTTTCGTCTTGTCACGTCTTGTCTTGACACCTGTAGGTTAGTCCCGTAGTTGGTAGCACACGCTACGACTACTACCTGTCCCGTTTTACTTTCCTGCTGCGTTACTTCCTGTCTTGTTACCCTGTTATAACCACAGCATGCTAATCAACCAGTAAACTGTTGTCAATAAGAACCCCAGCATGCTAATCAACCAGTAAACCGTTGTTTAAAGTTCGGTGCACTTGCAGTAAAGTCTAACCCTTCTTGTAGACTTTACCTGACGTACAGTTCCTTTTTCTTGGGTGCTGTACGTCAGGTGTTCAGCCAGAGTTCGTGGACGAGGCAGACTCACTGGAGTACGAGGAGCCGAGGACGTTGATCCAGAGTTCGTGCCTGACGAGGATTAGACCTTGAGGTCTTTTAGTCGCCACTTTCAGAGGTTACTACTTTCCGTTTTCTCTTAGTTAGTTTGTTGCCACGCTTAGGCTTTTTTTTAGACTTTGTACTTGTCGGATATTATATCTCTAAATTAATGAATGCATCTTCCTTTCCGTACTTTCTGTTGTTTCGAACTATTTTAATGCAAGAACCTGAAACTTTTAAAATGGTACCTCTACAGACGCTTATTGGGTCCGAGCTTCTAAAGCTCTGGCCTAAGCGGGCCTCGTCACGTTTCGCTTCCGTCCATTTTGGGAAGCGGGGCGTGACAGGTTTTAGTGGTGGCCCATGCAGGTCATGCAAAAGTTCGGAACAATAAAAGTACTGCATTCATATAATATCCACGTACAAGTCTGAATTAGTTTCCCAGTCTTAGATAGTAGGAAGACTTAGGTAGACGTTCCAATTTGACAGTCTG
This sequence comes from Scilla litardierei, assembly GCA_030789695.1. Classification (NCBI taxonomy): domain Eukaryota; kingdom Viridiplantae; phylum Streptophyta; class Magnoliopsida; order Asparagales; family Asparagaceae; genus Scilla; species Scilla litardierei. The sequence goes on from CM061142.1 coordinate 124,537,157, forward strand.
ACGCCGTGGTTAAGATTTAGTCATCCTCGTTCTAGAATACCTTAGTAGTCACTTGACTCTGACCGTATTAGATTTCTAGAGCCATTCTTTTAGTCATCCGCTCGTGTCCATCGACATCGAGCCCAGCAGAACGTGACCTTTATTCCCTTAGGAACCTTCTCTTTAGATCCTGAATATAGTCTAGCTTATTAGGAAGTCTTAGAGCTGAGTTATCCTAATCTTTAGACGACCCGATAATTAGAACCCCTGACTTCTAGCGTCTCCCTGATCATTACACCTTGGGTGTTATCGATCGTAGGGTCCCATCGTAGCCCCCTTGCATTTTATCCTATGCGTAACCAACCTGCGATCAGTTTTCCTTCCTTCCGATTCACGTGATCGTTTTCGGACGATTATCGTTGATTCTTCGAATCCCTTCCTTGGCCTATTCTGCTCCCCCTAAAAGTATTTTCGAAATTCCATATTAAGTTTTTCGCTCAGCTTAAATTCTTTAAAAACCCCTATATCATATATTTTAAAATTTCTTGTTTTTTTCGGTTGAATTAAAAAAAAAATTCTTTCACTGATTTTAAAACCTCTTTGGTCGTAAAATTATTTTACTACCTCGTGCCTATTTTCAAATCGGTATCTTTCGTATTTCAGTTTTAAACCTTATTATCAAATTCTATAATCCAATATATATATATATTACTTTTCTAATCTACAAAAAAAAAATAATTCTAATCATTTACCGTACGTACTTTTTAAATATTTTCTAGAGTAGAGGGAACTCCAATTATTTTATTATTATTATACCACTTCTATGTTCTTCGTGACCACATTTCAAATCTTTGTCAAACTTACTTTCATTTGCAAAACAACCGCTACCTCACCCTACTTTATCTTCTTCATTCGACTCTCTCTCCAAAATTATAATAATTTTTACCGTCTGCTCACTTTTCCCTACTTATTTTTTTTAAAGTATAAAGTATATGATATCATATTTCACACATAATTCTCCTTCCATCTATCTAATTATTTTGAGAAATTTTTTTTTTTGTTCCACCCAACCAACTACCTCCTTATCTCGCCTTATTTGGACTCGTTCCTTCCGAATCATTTCGTTACACCCCTGGCTTCTGTTTTCTTTAGCTTGTGTAGACATTAGCCCTTGCAGTTGTCTACGTTGCCTCTGGTTTAGGAGTAGTTCCTTTAGTAAGTGATGTCGTCGTAATGCTTGAGTATAGGTAGAGCGCGTAGACCTGTATGAGTGTGTATTCTTTAGGATCCCGATGATTGCTCTTTTTGTATCCTGAATGTGTACTCAGCGTTAACCATGGTATGCTTGGAGTTGTCTGGATGACGGTATTCATACTTAAATGAATAGTGTCATAGCAGGCAGTTCCTTAGACCTAGTTTTAGTTTTAATGAATGGTTTATCTTGGCTGTATGTGACTGTATCAAGACTTTGTTTTCTTTAAAAACCAAATCTTTAAAGTTTTTGAAACTAGCTCACAAGATCACAAATCACTTATCCTCCCTCATCCATTACCGAAACACCACACGTTTTTTCCAAAAGTTTTAAATTATTTCTTTGGCCTTAAATCTCTCTTTCCCTCCTCTTCTTCCTCCCTTAAAGAAAAATTTCTGTATGTATGGTTATATTAATTGGGATTAGCTATTATAGTTATAGGGTTTTGGTTGCGGGTAGGCTTGTTGTGAGATGAGTTTTATTATGGCAATGGTTAATTGACCTTGGGAGCACAAGGATGATGGATTAGAATATCTTTTGGATGAAAAGAATGGGCTGTCCAAAGACTTACTTATAAAACCGAAGTGTGGCGAACTCAATGGGAAATTCTGGTCGGATGAAACTATATGCAATGATATGAAAACTTATCAGACTTGAGGCTTGGACGGGTGGTAGGACATTGTACGCATTGAGACTTGATTGTTGAGTTGACGTGAGAAGACAACGGGAGTAACATGATGCGTTGAGACAAATGGATGGTTAGGTTGTCGGATTTAATATTGGTTGAAAATAATTATGATAAGTAAGAGGAGATGTGATTCTGATAGTTCAATTATTTGGCGGATAAACTTATGGAAAATATGATAAGGAATGTATTGAAGACACGGCGATGGTTGATTTGTGAAAGGTGTTATAAGATAGACAAAGATTTTGTCTTGGATTGGTGGTTGACTAAAATCTCAATTTTGTAGATCTATTAATATTGGGAAGAGATTGAGAAATTTATAAAAGTTATGGAGCAATTATGTTTAATAGAGTGGTATGGTATGAAGAGATGATTTCTAATCTTTCGTGAGAACTTGGAGTTGGAAATTTGAGCAGTGATGAGCCTATAGTTAAGTGTTGGGATGTGAAATTAGTCGTGGCTTTATCTAGTGAAAAGAGGGATTATGATGGACTATTTGAGGAACGATGTTGAAGTTATAGGATTAGAGACCCTTATGTGGGGGATGAGAGTTATAGGCTCAAGTATTTATGGATTTTATTAATTAGTCTTAGTATGAGTGATTTCGAGGGCAGAATCATTTCTAAGGTGGGTAGAATGTAACGGCCGCTTTCCGACCGTTTGTAATTTTCTGCGCGCACGTGTTTTATCGTGCGCGTATTTTATTTGGCTATTTCCGAACTCCGGCATATGCGATGCGATATGCCGTTGCGATCGTTTTGGGGTGTTGAATTTTATAGTAATTTTTGGGAACGTTTTTCACGGCTCATTTTCTCGCAAAACGACTTTGAACGATGGGGGCGTTTTAGTCATTTGACTCAAAACGCCGTTCCCAATTTTACGTAAAATTTTGGTGGACGTTACGCACGATCGGGCTCCGTGGATCTGTGTGTCTTGTCTCCACGATCGCCCCGGTATTTTCGGATTATTTTTCTGACGCCCGGATTGAAAAATATCGCTCGGAGAAATCTCGACCGTTGATTTCCCTATCAGATTCAAATTTCAAAATCTGATAGCCAGATCTGGCTAAATCCTTCATTTTAATCGTTTTAAAATCTTCCCTAATCTGTTCCGCTAATCTCCCCTAGACTTACCCCAACCCGTACGCCCTCCATCCCTATACCCCACTCCCATTTAACCCATAATGTAGGTCTTCCTAGCAAACCCTTATTAATATATAATATTAAACCCTAGCTTTAACCCTAAAACAAAACCCTAACCCTATTGTAATTTCCTCATCCCGCAGCCGCCGCCCTTCTCTTCTCCCTCTTCTCCCTCTCAGTTTCTCTCTCTCTCCCTCACGGCGAAGCCGCACCCCGGCGCCCTCCGGCGATCCTCGCCGCCGTGCCTCCCCTCGCTTTCCGCCGCCCTCGCACCCCATCGCGGATCCCCGCCGCCACCGCGTTCCTCACCGATGCCCCCATCGAGATCCGACCGCCCACATCTTCCCCCCTATCCGGTCTCCCCTCCACGGCGAGGCCGTCCCGCCGCGATCCTCGCGAGGCACCCGCCGGCGATCCTCTCCGGATCCAGCCCCGCATCTCCCCTCGTGGCCGCCATGATCCGCGGCCCCCGCAGACGCCTGACGCCGGCGACAGCCCGTGAGTCGCAGATGCTCCCGACCCCCGTCGAGATCCGACCGCCGCGAATCCGATCTCCCTCCGGCGCCACCGCTCAGCCTCCGGCCCTCTCCGCTGGTCGCAAATCACCTTCACAGCACCCCGATCTCCTCTCTCCGATGCCCCCTCGTGATTCACGGTGCCTCGACCCCGAGCGCCGTCTCCCCTCAGCCGCGACAACCTCTCAGCGCCGCCGCTGCGCTGCCTGAGCCGCTTGCTCCGCTCCCCTCTTCCACGGCCTCCCGCCGCCTCGCCTGCGCTGATTTCCCTACTGCGCCGCCGCTGTGCTGTTCCAAGCCGCTGTGATCATGTTTTCCCCAACGGCCGCCGCCCTGATTTTCGTGCAGCGCGCAGCCCGAGCGCCGCTCTCGTGGTCCCCCATCGCCGTGACCCCGCAGATCACGCAGCGCCCTTCCAGCGCTCCCCGCCGCCACTGTGCCGCTTGTGGCCACCGCACTGAGCCCCGACTGCCGGTGGCTGCCTCGCGTGGAAAGCAGCGGGAGCAACAGCCCAAGGACTGCTGTTGTTTCTTCGGGCCGCCACGACTACATTGTTCCGACGCCTACCCAAGGCACGGTTGTTCTGTTGACCCCGGCCCTTACCGACAGACTGACCGTATCCGCTGCCGCACTTCGTCCGCTGCCCGGACGAGTCTCACTACGCTACCCGTAGTCGAGACATCGTAAACGCCGCAAGACTCACGATCTTCCGGCATCGTGGCCGTTACCGCTACCATTCACATGCCGCCTCGTTGCGCTACTCGCAACCAAGGCGATTCCGACGCCGTCCCCGTTGTCGTGACATCTCGGCTGCGCTACCCGCAGCCGCTGCGATCCTGAGACGATCCCGAGACGACCTCCACTGTGCTACTCGCAGTCGGGGATACGAGCACCGCCACTGTTTCCAGACCGACGCCAGATTCACGGTTAATCATCACTCATGTTGGTACCCCTAACTCGTAGCAACCCACACCGTAGTATAATAAAACCCTAAACTAAAACTGGACAACTCAACTAAATTTAATTTCAGCACCAGTAAAACGCTGCTCACCGTAGAAATCGACCATTGGACAAATTTTATGTGCACATAGGGTAGTGGTCGATTTAGGTTGATAAAACACCAAAATTTTGATGATTGACAAATAGGATAGCCCCGATAACTTAGACAAGAACCCTAATAGGACTTGATGAAATTGCGACCTGACATCGTCGCTATGACCTGTTTCAGACGGACTACCACGGACGCGACGCCTGGACGAGACGATTCGAGAGGACGACACACTCGCCATCGCAGGCAAGTGTACCCACTTGCGTTTTTGACCGTGCTTTGGTCTTAGATTGCTAGAACTGTTAGACTGTGAATGTATAGAACCGGACGTGAAATGATAGCGTCCGGGACGCCCCTGATGACTTAGACTTGACGACGAAGTCTAAGCTCGACAAATAACAACTTTTTGACACTGTAGGGCTATCTTGTGTGTGCGTGCGTGTGGACACCCTAGAATAATAATTCCTTACACTTGTCATGTCCTGTCCCTGTTACACAAAAAGCATGCGGGAGTTTCGGATGCTCTCCATGCGAGAGTGATCCCCGTGACTGTTATACAAAAGCCTTCGGGCGTTTCGGATGCTTTCCTTGCGGAAGTGATCCCTGTTACACAAAAAGCCTTCGGGCGTTTCGGATGCTTCCCTAGCGGAAGTGATCCCTGTACTTCTTGTCCTGAGTTCCTGGGTTGGGGTAGGGTTGAGCGTTCGCACGGCAAGAGGGTCTGATCCCCCTCGAACCGTAAGGCATGAACCCTTCGTGTCACACTTGTCTTGTCTTGTTTTGTCTTGTCCTGCCACGTTTCGTCTTGTCACGTCTTATCTTGACACCTGTAGGTTAGTCCCGTAGTTGGTAGCACACACTACGACTACTACCTGTCCCGTTTTACTTTCCTGCTGCGTTACTTCCTGTCTTGTTACCCTGTTATAACCACATCATGCTAATCAACCAGTAAACTGTTGTCAAAAAGAACCCCAGCATGCTAATCAACCAGTAAACCGTTGTTTAAAGTTCGGTGCACTTGCAGTAAAGTCTAACCCTTCTTGTAGACTTTACCTGACGTACAGTTCCTTTTTCTTGGGTGCTGTACGTCAGGTGTTCATCCAGAGTTCGTGGACGAGGCAGACTCACTGGAGTACGAGGAGCCGAGGACGTTGATCCAGAGTTCGTGCCTGACGAGGATTAGACCTTGAGGTCTTTTAGTCGCCACTTTCAGAGGTTACTACTTTCCGTTTTCTCTTAGTTAGTTTGTTGCCACGCTTAGGCTTCTTTTTAGACTTTGTACTTGTCGGATATTATATCTCTAAATTAATGAATGCATCTTCCTTTCTGTACTTTCTGTTGTTTCGAACTATTTTAATGCAAGAACCTGAAACTTTTAAAATGGTACCTCTACAGACGCTTATTGGGTCCGAGCTTCTAAAGCTCTGGCCTAAGTGGGCCTCGTCACGTTTCGCTTCCGTCCATTTTGGGAAGCGGGGCGTGACAACAACAGTCAACTGATGCGAAGATGAATGTCATTCCTACCAAAGGGCCAAAAGCGACTGTCTTTAAAACTCACAGTTGCCTGTGCAATCCACAGAAGACTGTAGTTTGCTCTTCAGTCGCCTGCTGCAGAAATGTCAAAATAATAGAGAGTCTGCCCTTTTTTGCTTCCTCTGGAATCTGAAATATCAGTCGACTGATGTGAAGATGACATGCAACTGCACAATATTACAGTCGGCCATGAATCCTCTTACAGGCGACTGTAGTTGAGCTTCAGCTTCTCCAGCTTCAATTCTTTAAAGGCAGTCGACTGCCGTTGTTTGGGCAGTCGACTGTTGGGTTTCCCAGGTGACTGTCTTTGCTTCTGCAGGCGCATGTTTTGCACTCCTCTTCTTCAGTTGATTTAGTCCTTTTCGGGGCACCTAAAAATTCCAGAAAAATCCCTATAAATATAATTGACATTTATAATGCTTAGGGAAGTGAAATTGTGCAAGAATAAAATCATATGCTCACAAATGATGATTTAGCATAAATGTAGTTAAGAAATCATGATTCCATGGATTATATACACATGAGGAGATAATTATGAGGTTACAATATGCAATATTTATTCATAATCACCTTGTCCCTCTTCTTCTATTATTTCCGGGTTCAGATGGTTGGCCACGGTCGTGGAAGCACATCAGCACCTATGCGGGGAGGGAGTGTCTGCTAGGTCTGTCTCGTTGGGTTGGCAACTGGAGTAGAAATTACGTTTTCGTCACCTTTCTAGGAGACGATGTAATTATGACTGGTTGGGGGAGCCTATGTCGATATGACTTGACATTGTCCCTTTTCGAGGCCGGCCAGGCTGTGGTCAGGCTTTTTTGGTCGTTGTCGCTAGTGTAGAAGTCGGTATGGCCTCTACTGGACGACCTTCTCCCCAAGAATGTCATGTGGTCACATGGTAGGTGCTTTCTTCTTTCTGCTCTTCTCTTTTGCTTATCCTGATCTTCCTTTCTTCTGCAGAGATGGCGGGTCGAGAGTTCAGCCGGGACGTGCAGAGCTCATTCTACAGGGGCCAATACCGGGCGCGAGAATCCTTCTGGCCATGCCCCTTGGTGCACGGTGGAAGAAGAGATCTGCATGGCCGACATCGCGGTAGGGATGGTGGAGCCGACGACTACTCCTACACCATCGCCCCAGGTCGCCGTTGATTCTCCCGCAACATGGAACTTGACCGGCGATAACTCCGATCCTGCTCGTGCCGAGGGGGTTGCCGTGGGCATCGGGCAGGGCTCTCGAACACCAACCAGGAACCGTAGGGGTGAAAGGAAGCGCCCCCCATCGGAGTCTAGAGGGCCCAAATAGAAGAAGAAGAAGAAGACGTGGGAGAGTAGGCTCTCGGTGGTGCCTGACTCGTCGATCATTTCTGGGGCGACCCTTCTAGTTGGCGCAAGGCTCCGTCCTTTCGAGGGACCTTTCTTTGCTGGAGGGGGTCCGCTCTGATCACCTAGTGAACTCCCTGGTGTGGCAGATCTAGCAGGTCGATCTTTCCCTTGCTTCTAACTCCATTTTGATGTGGTCTTTTCTTATCCCTTCTGTCATGTAGGCTACCATAATGGTCGTAGAAGCTCAGCGCCGCTCGAAGCGGGTGGACGGTCTCGAGGCGGCCCTGGCCTAGGAGCACCTGAGGGACGAGGCGACCGAGAAGGCAACCGAAGAGGCTCGTTTGAAGGCTCGTCGTTCGTGGCATCAGGTCGATGAGCTCACATCAAGGTGAGGAGCTTGAGGGAGGCTCAGTAGGTCGCCGAGAGGTCCGCTCAATAAGCGGAGGAGGCATTCCACCTGGATAGGAACGGGCTATGGGCTGAGCTAGGTGCCCTGTGGCAGGTGGACCTCGCTCGATTCGTCGAGGAGGTGGAGAGTTATGAGGAGGCCTTGGCAACGAGGATCGCGGAATCCCTCCGTGGTATGTTCCAGGCCTACGAGGATATCCTAGCCCCGAGGATTGTGGGGGCTATTAGGGATGGGTTCCTGAGGTTCGAGGAGCAGGTTTGACAGATGCTTCCCTGTACTCCGACTGGTCTCGAGGAGCCCGTCCGATCGGGGCAAGTCAAGGCTCCCGTGATGCCTCTTCCCAGGCCCCATCACCTTAGGCGATGTATCCCCATTTTGTCCCCCTCCTTGTAAAAAGAAAGAACTATTTTTTTGAATGCGAGAGATAACTCCTTTACATTTTTGTGCACTGATGTACTTTTGTCAAGTGTTTTCTGGGATTATGCCTGGACTGTGCCTCTGACTCGGTGTTGACCCCTCCTACTGTTCATGTCGAGGCAGTTCGCTAGATTAAGTAGCGGGAGGTTTTCCTTTTATTGGCGCAGTCATCACCCTATCGAGGCGATCGACCTGTTGGGGGTGGCCCCGGGCCTTGTGAGCAATCGTAGTAATCGACTTGCTGGGGAAGCTGCCACCTGCCCTATGGTCGATCAGAGTGATCAGCCTGCTGAGGGAGTTGCATCCAGCCTTATGGTCGATCGTTGTGATTGGCTGGGGGGTTGCCCCAGCCTTACGGGCAATCGGAGTGATTGGCCTATTGGGGGAGTTACCCCCAGCTTTACGGATGATCGTAACGATTGGCCTGCTGGGGGAGTTGCCCCAGCCTTACGGGCGATTGGAGTGATCGGCCTGCTGGGGGAGGTACCCCAAGACTTATGGACAATCATAATGATCGGCTTGCTGGGGGAGTTGCCCCAGCCTTATAGACGATCTTTGTGATCGGCCTGCTGGAAGAGTTGCCCCCAGCCTTATGGTCGATTGTTGTAATCGGCCTGTTGGGGGAGTTGCCCCCAGCCTTATGGTCGATCAGTTGTCCCCATCCTTATAGACGATCATAATGATCGGCCTGCTGGAGGAGTTGCCCCCAGCCTTACGGGCAATCGGAGCGATGGGTCTGCTGAGGGAGTTACCCCCAGCCTTACAGTTGATCATAACAATCGGCCTGTTGGGGGAGTTGCCTCCAACCTTACGGATGATCATAGTGATCGTCCTGCTGGGGGAGTTGTCCCCAGCCTTACGTATGATTGTAACGATCGGCCTGCTGGGGGAGTTGCCCCCAGCCTTACGGGCGATCGGAGTGATCGGCCTGCTGGGGGAGCTACCCCCTGCCTTATGGTCGATCATTGTGATCGGCCTGGTAGGGGAGTTACCTCCATCCTTAAGTACGATCGGAGTGATTGGCCTACTAGGGGAGCTGCCCCCAGCCTTACGGACGATCGGAGTGATTGGCCTGTTGAGGGAGCTGCCCCAACCTTACGGACGACCACAAAGTCTGATGTGGTGGAGTGGGAGAAAACATGGTTGCTTCATTGCGAACTTGCATTTCATTCTCTGAACCGGGGATACATTCGAAAGGAATAAAGCAGGGGAGATAATGGCGAGCTAATCTCGCATAGAAGGATGAGCCGCGGCTGATTGTCCTGCCTTCTCACTCAATGATGCACAGAGTGGTCTGGACAATGTTCACCTTTTTTCCTTTGTCCATCTGTTTGGACGTTCCTTCTTTAGGGGTGGTCTTTAGGGCATCGACAAAGTTCTTCAGGTGTCCATGACTGATCAGCTGGTCGATGTCTTTCTTCAGGTGCCAGCATTCGTAAGTGTCGTGGCCACTGTCTTTGTGGTACATGTAGTACTTTTCCTCGTCCCTTCTGCCACCCTTCATCTTCGGGGCCGGCATGTCGATGTGGCCCTCTCTCTAATCCTGTGTTAGGATGGCGTCCGGAGTAGCATTCAGCCTAGGGGGTCACGCTTCCTCCTTGTGCGCTTTCCCCTCGCCTTCTTCTCCTGCTTGTTGTCTTTTGGCTCGTGGCGCTCGCTTTCATCCTATTTGGAGCCCAGTTTGGAGCCCCGCTTGGCCCCCGTGGGGAGACCTCCTTCCTCTGTAGCTAGCACCTTTTCCAACAGCATGTAACGCTTCGCCCAGGCTATTACATCAGCAAATTCCTTCGCAGGTTCATTGTGCAGTGACTTCTTTAGGCCCCTGTGTCGGAGCCCTTTCTTCAGGGCTATTTTCATGACCATCTCGGGGCATCTCTCCACATTCAGCCTTTCGACGTTGAATTGTCGCATGTAGCTTCTTAAAGATTTGTCCGGCCTCTGTATCACGTTGAACAGAAGCTCTGAGTCCGGCTTTATCTGACGGCCGACCATAAACTGCTTGCATAATTTCTGGGTGAGGTCCTGGAAGTTGCTGATGGAGCAGTTAGAGAGGCTATGGTACCAATTCATGGTGGAATTTTGGAGGGTGGAGTAGAAGCCACGACAGAGCAGGGTGTCATCGATCCCCTGAAATGCCCTGACTCCTTCGTAGTCCATCACGTGGTCTTTCAGGTCCCCGTTTCGTCGTATTTTTCCAAGGTTGGCACATTGAATCTGGATGGTACCCGTGCATCGATAATGCTCCTTGCTAATGGGCATCGGTCACCCCTGGGGCCTCACAGGTCTCTGTGGACTGCCAGCACTTTGACGCGAGGGCCGTGTTGCCCCGACAGGTTGGCGAGGGTTATGGGAGAATCCGCTTGATGTCCATCCCGACTGGGGATTGGCATTGGTCACCGAGCGCTTCTCCTCTCGTGGCGATCTTCCCGACCTCTATGCCTCCTCCGACAGGGGCTCCTGCTTCGACCCCTCTGATCCTCGATGGCACGATGGTTGGCCGACCGTCGGTGTGCTGAGCATGGTCGTCAGGATGAGGCCATGGTCGACTCAACTCTGGTCCACTCAGGCCATCCTTCGGCCTCATCCTGGAGTGGGGTGGGGGTGAGGGATCACACCGGAACGAAGTTCGGCATGGTGAACCGTCGCTCCAGGTTGGTACCCTCGCTACCGTGGTCGGTGACTACGGCCGAGCGCAGCGGGAGGCGGTGCTCCTATCGGTCGGGGATGGCCACTGAGCCCCCCTCCAGGAGGCGTGGGTTTACCATGAGTTGTTGGATGGCTGTGGCCAGTGTCTGGAAGTGGGCGTTCGTCTCTTGAGCAAAGAGACAGAGTTGTTCATGGGTCATCGAGCATGAGTCGTTGGTGCCCTCGGTGGTGTGGCTGTGCCTATTTTCGGGCAGGACGTAGTCGCCCTCCTCATGGATGGGGGACATGCATCCTATTCCATTACAAGCTAATTCCATTGCGGTTGTTTGACGTGGATGCTTCTTCGGTTTCTATAGACGGCGCCAGATGTTTCGGGGTGTTTTCTTACCCCGGATTTGTTGACTGGGGGATGGACATCAACACGATCACATAGAGCATGGGTGGCCTCCGGGAGATGGGCGCGGCTGGTTCGGCTCGGTGAAAAGTGCACGAGTCCATGTTGCGACGTACCAAAGGGGATCCTCGGCAATGCGACGGCCTCCGTAGGGGTGGAGATGAACGGGCTCGGGGGAGAGCGCGTTCAACTCCGAACTGGTTGGGCGTCGAAGGGTAGACTCAGCATGGCTGGATTTATGATCGCTCCCAGATATACACTCGAAAAACAATGTACCTTTACTGCAAGTGCATGGTTAAGTGGTAATCGGGTATCGAATCACAGGGAGGACGAATGACGGTACTCTATTTCAATCACTAAGCTATTGGGTGGAAAATTGTTTAAGAGTGGATGAGGCAACGATCGTTCGAGAATTAATGCAAATTCAATATAATAAAGTCGTCTAGGGTTAGAGAATCCCCACTATGGATTTTCAAGTTATCAACGTGAGTTATGAACAACCATGCAATCAAACTTGGTAAAAGGTGAACTTGCCTCAACTCTATAGAGAACCGAATCATATTGTCGCTGTAGGATCCTGTCCAAAACAGAGTTAGGATCGATAATATGAAGTTGAGACTTACGCTTGCGTATGCGGCACGGTAGTCTACGAACTTCGCCTTCGGATTTGCCACGACGGATCGAGTCTACTCACGAACGGAGTAAGGCTACTAAATCCACAATCTAAATCTCTACTTTAGATTAAGAACTTGGATAAGAGGGAGAGAAAGGATTTCTGCAGAGCTTCGCTAGAATGAAGATGCATGCATGAATTTCATGCAAAAGGTGTAAGAAATGGCTTACCCTTGGGTCTTATTTATAGCCCCCAAGGTAGTTATTTTAGGGTAAGTTGTTCCTTTGGAACAACTTAATTAAGGTGTACCATGATACATGGCACATTATAAGCTTAAGTTATACCATATGCATGGTACAACATAAGCTTAAGATATTCCCCCTTTATTAGCCATATGTCGCATGCACTTATGCATATATAATGCGACTTTCCCACTCATCCAGAGATCCTCTCCGAAAGGGAACAGATTCCCTTTGTACACGACTTCGTGTACGCGACGTTCGAGGTCCGTATTCCCTCGTACATCCCCCACAAGGGTGTACAAACGTCTTCCATATCCAACATCTCCCACTCACACTTGAGGGGATTGTAAGAGAACGTCTTTCCCTTAGTTCTTTCATCTATCATACCGAGAAATAGACCGTGCGACCGTCATGCGCGTAGAGTCTGTTGTTGTGCACTTGTTAGAGATACATAACGACCTCGAAGGTGCAAAGTTGAGTAGTTCAACGCATGCTTTACCCTAAATTATTTCTTCACATTTCTTATACTTTATATTCAACAATTGAATCCCATCTGGATCACAATTGGCTGGCCAGCTTTGAATCATTAAAGTCCAAGTGTGAATATGAAATCAATCTTCCTTTTCTTGCGAACCTTCTGATCTTGACTTGATTCGCTTTTCTAACGTGCCCCGCCGAGCCGAATTATCATAGCCCATAAGTAACACGCTAAGATAGCGATCATCTCGTCAAATCTAAAGGAACCAATTGGAGTCCTTGAGGGTAAGAGTTAAGACCCGTATGGCCTTTGAGTCTCACATAATAGCAAACACTATTGCTACTAACTCAGTGGTCGAAATGCATACGTGGTATGAACACGTATTACAACATCACTCCTTTCCCATGGAGAGTATGTCTTAATGATGTTGTACGGATGAAAAGATCAGACACCACAGTGCCTATCTTTTTGAGTCCCCTTACTACTCAGGAAATATTCCCGGACTCTCATCCTGCATAAGACAGATAGGATTTTTAAAAAAATCCTACGAGATCTCTTTCAAATATCCTTGTGATACAGATCTCAGATCTTTTGTAAGCATCCATATGATACAGATCTTTCATTCGACTATCTTGTTTAAGTCATGACTCTAAATCATTCGTCTAATGATTTTGACTTTAAACTAGTCTCATCTCTATCTTATCCATCTGATAAGATAAGGCGGTTGCTCATGTGAGAGAGTCAACCTTTATCTGTCCGACATAAACACAATTCAGCTGAGATTTCAAAAATGTACACAAACATTTCTTAAGAAATTCATATGCAATGTTTGAAAAAGAACTTATTCTTTTATTAAATTTGATCTTTCTTAGACATGGGAATATATATTGGTACAACTCAGCTCATACGCAATCCTTGGGATGATAAGTGTTTATAAAACACATTTCTGGGGATTGCTTTCGTAAGCTGATCCTCTATCATCTCATGCGTAGATATGTACCTTATGTCTACCTTCTTGGTTTTATCATAGTCTTTTGCAAATCTGCAGTTCCTTTAAGATACTGCATTATCCTCTTAACCGCTTTCCAGTGTTCTTGCCCTGGGTTGGATTGGTAACAGCTTACCATTTCCAACGGCAAAACAGATGTCCGGTCTCGTACACACCATAGCGTACATAAGACTATCAACTGCACTGGAATATGGAACTTTTTCCATAATTTCCTTTTCCTTTTGGTTCTTTGGACACGATTCCAGATATGAATTATCGCATATGCTTATATGAATATCAATGGACTTGCAGTCCTGCATATTAAATCGTTCTAGAACCTTCTTTATATAAGTCTCCTGTGAAAGAGAAAGAAGTTTCTTCGAACGATTCCTTGAAATCTTAACTCCAAGGATATATGCGGCTTTTCCTATGCCTTTCATCTCAAATACTGATGAAGGCCAAGCCTTGATACTCATCACAAAGCCCTTGTCATTTCTGGCTATTAAAATGTCATCTACATATAGAGACGTGATAATATACTTGCTTTTAATCCTCTTGATATATACTCAGTTATCTTCATCAAGCATGGAAAATCCATTTGATAAGACAACTTCTTGAAATTGTATATACCATTGCCTCGGGGATTATTTAAGACTATATATGGACTTACGAAGTTTACAAACCTTATGTTCGTTTCCTTCTTTTACAAACCCTGTTGGTTGTTCCATATAGATCTCCTCGTCCAATTCTCCATTGAGAAAGGCAGTCTTTACATCCATCTGATGTAATTCGAGGTATAAGCAAGCTACCATTGCCAGAATCATGCGAATCAAGGTAAAACGCACAACAGGTGAGAAGGTCTCTTCGTAGTCTATCCCTTCCTGTTGCGTAAAACCTTTCGCGATAAGGCGAGCTTTATATCTGTCAATAGAGCCATCAGCCTTATGCTTGATCTTGAGAACCCATTTGTTCCCAATTGCTCTATGTCCTCTGGGTAAGTTAACTAAGTCCCAGACTTGGTTAACTTTCATGGATTTCAATTCCTCCTTCATCGCTTCCATCCATTTGTCTTTTGCAGGGCATGATACGGCCTGTTCGAAAGTAGCAGGCTCGTCATCATCTTGTAGTAAAGTCATAAAGGTTTGCGGAAATTCATCCTCAAATCTTAGAGGAGCCAACCTTGTATGACTACTACGTCGTATTTGAGATTCTTCAAGTCCTTGTTGACTCGAATTTAGATCAATTCTAATATCACTCCCACTTGGAATGTCGTTAGAATTGCTCCCACTTGGATCATTATTCCCGTATGGAATAGGATAATCGTCATTCGTATAATCCATTGGTGAAGGTTGAAACGTATTTTCGTTTTCACCAAGAATTCTCCCACTCGAATGAGGTAATCCTCCTTGATCATAAATCTCAAAATAGAGATAAGTCCTGACTTATCTCGCCCTGTCTTGGAAACTCGTTTTCCAAGAAAGAGACATCCCTCGACTCAAAACTCAATTAGCCCACCATTGTCTTCCTGACTAACAAAAACATAACCTTTGGAGTTTTCTGCGTATCGTATAAAGATACATTTCCGTCCCCTTGGCCCAAGTTTGCCATACTTATGGGAGGAAATATGTGCGTAGGATGCACAACCCCAAGGTTTTAAGTCAGGAGACCTTTGGTTCCACAACTCATAAGGAGTGGAGCTAACTGATTTCGAGGGTACGCGGTTAAAAATGAAAGCGGCCGTCAATAATGCATCACCCCAAAAGGTGATTGGCAAGTTAGCTTGCGCCATCATTGAACGGACCATTTTTCATTAAAGTCCTATACCTCCTTTCTGCAACACCAATTTGTTGAGGAGTATAAGGCATAGTTACCTGATGTACTATGCCTTTTTCATCACTAAGTTCCTTTAAACTTGTTGATTGATATTCACCACCCCTATCGGTTCGCACGAACTTAATCTTGCGATCTAATTGATTCTCCATTAAACTCATATAGTTTTTTAAAGCAGGTTTAGTGCTTTCACTTTTGTGGGATATCAAATAGATATGACCGAATCGGGTGAAATCATCAATAAAAGTGATGAAATAGGACTTCCCACGTCTTGTCTTGACATTCATCGGACCACATATGTCCGAATGGATAAGCTGTAATGGAACCTCGGCTCTTGTGCCGGTTCCAAACGGCTTGCGAAAAGATTTCCTCACAAGGCAATGTTCGCAGGTCGACATTTCAACCTTTGAAACATTGGATAGAAGGCCACGTTTGGCAAGTCTATCCATATGCGTTGGTCCAATATGACCAAGCCTTGCGTGCCAACAAATTATATTAGACTCATTAGTCAAATAATTTGTCACAAGGAAATTTTCATTACATGAGGAATTATACATTGTACTTATTACAATAAATCCTTTGAAATACAAACCCAGTATCAATAAAGGAATTATTACAAAAATAGGTCCATATTACAATCATGAAGGAACCAATAACCAAGACCCATTAAATTGACCACAGTATTAATATTCCTTTGAATATATGGAATGAAGAGAACATCATAAAGTAGGAGAGTGTGGCCGTTGTCCAAGCCTAGCTTGCAATTCCCAACGCCTTTCTCTACAACACGTGTGTTGTTTCCTACATTGATCCACTTCATTCCTTGGGGTATCCGGTGATACTCCACGAAGGACCGTCTGTCCTTTGCTATGTGGTCGGTGGCACTTGAATCAATTATCCCAAAATGGATTAGATTCCACAAGAAATATTGAACTAGAAACACATATGTAACTAGTATTACAAGTTACCTCGTCACTTCCACTCGTACACGAACGAGCATAGTGACCGAGCTTGTTGCACTTGAAGCACTTGATCCTTTTCAAGTCTTTCTTCTTGTGCCATTCTTGTGCCCACCCTTATGTTTGGGTTCCTTGGTAGACTCAGGTTGCTTATTACGTTCATTAGAAGACTTCGAACGATCTTTACGTTTCTTTCCCCCGTGTGAGGAACTAGCAACCATGTGCACTTCTGCACTTGGCTTGGCAGCCGCAAGCCGCTCTTCCTCTAATTCGATGTGCTTGGAAACATCGTTGAAGATCTTGATGCTCTCATTATGAGTGAGATGCATCTTCATCTGATCCCACCCATTTGGTAGGGAACGTATGACTGCTTGGATTTGTTGCTCATCTGTGAGCACATGACCTGCATCCTTTTAACTCCGAGATAAGGTTCGCCATATGTCGCAGATGTTTCCCAATGGAATGATCTGGACGTTTCTTATATGAATCGAACCTTATAGTTAAGGAGCGAAGTTTGGACACCGACGTGCCACCGAACTTCTCCTCTAGCTTGGACCATATGTCCATGGCTAGGTCATGTTCTCAGAAGATGCGCATTATGTCATCAGCCATACTGCTTAATAACGTAATGCGCGCTATCTTGTTCTTCCGAGACCAAGCATCAAAAGCTTCCTTGTCTCGTCTGTGTTGGGCCATAGTGCCCAACTCAGGTTCAATCATTACGTTCTTTAGAGTTTCGAGCACTTCTTGCTCCTCTAAAACGTATTGTATCTTGATGGACCAAAGTTTGTAATTATCGCCGTTGAGTTTTTCACCTTTGTTTAACTCAGCGACGATATTCTTTGAAGCGGAAGACATTTTACTTTTAAAATGCTGCAAAAGACACAAAACCGAAGGTGTGATCAAAACATTGCATAAAAATTCTTAAAATATAACTCCCACTTGAAATGATAATAGAATATTCCATTTGGATAGTTCTAAAAATTCAAATCCCACTTGGAATTATATTATATTTGATAAGTTACTTTCGAAAAATATTGAAGATGTTGTTCTAGAATCGAAAAGGTCTCTTCGATTCCAATCACCATCTAGAACAACCTTCAATATTCCCCCATCACTTATCAAACAATAGTACTCTTATAGTACTAGCAGCGGAAAACGAGTTTGAAAACGTATTTTTCAGATATAATTCCCACTTGAAATGATAATAGAATATCCCATATGGATAGTTCTAAAATCAACTCCCACTTGGAATGATATTCATAATTTGATAAGTTACTTTCGAAAATTATTGAAGATGTTACTCTAGAGTCGGAAAGGTCACTATGTTTCCGATCACCATCTAGAGTAACTTTCAATATTTCTCCCTCACTTTATCAAATGTTAGTACTCTTATAGTACTTTGCAGTGGAAAAGCGTTTTTGAAAACTTATTTTTCAAAACGTATGAAAACGTATTTTTCAAATAAAATATATTTCAACTTAGTATCCTTATGATACTAGTGAAATATTCGGCACTTCCTGACCATTTGTCGGGAGTGAGCCGTAGCCGTGCCTAGGTTGGATCCCCCTTTTTGGGATTTTCTGCAAACTATCGTCGCTGGCTCCCGTATGGATCCCGGCGTTTCTCCCCGTATGAGAGAATTTTGATGCAGACGACTGTCGTTTGGCCCGTATGGGCTAGTTGGCACGTTCATGTTCAACCAAGGCCTTTTGCCGAATTGGTCTGAATCACTGCCGGCCAATGCCGATCAGTCCGGCCCCCCGGCCAGACCCTGACCGCCGCCATGGCCGACCGTGGCCCTGGCAGCGGCCAGGGCCGGCCATCAGCCAGGCCATGGCCGAGGCCAGGGCTGGCCAGACCCTGGCCTCTGCCAGGGCCGGGGCTGGCCAGGCCCTGGCCTGAGGCCAGGGTGCGGCCCTGGCCTCTGCCAGGGCGGCCAGGCCCCTGGCCGGGGGCCAGGGCCCCTGCCCTGGCCCCGGCCAGGGCGGCCAGGCCCTGGCCTGAGGCCAGGGCGGCCAGGCCCTGGCCTCTGCCAGGGCGGCCAGGCCCCTGGCCTGAGGCCAGGGCGCCGCCCTGGCCTCTGCCAGGGCGGCCTGGCCCCTGGCCGGGGCCAGGGCCCCTGCCCTGGCCCCGGCCAGGGCTGCCTGGCCCTGGCCTGAGGCCAGGGCGTTGCCCTGGCCTCTGCCAGGGCGGCCTGGCCCCTGGCCGGGGCCAGGGCCCCTGCCCTGGCCCCGGCCAGGGCTGCCTGGCCCCGGCCAGGGCTGCCTGGCCCCGGCCTGGCCGCGGCCGGCCATGGCCGGCCATGGCCGGCCGGCCATGGCCCGACCAGGGCATATTGGCCTTGACCGGCCATGGCCCTTTGGCCATGGCCGGTTTCCCCTTTCATGGGGTGGCCGCACCCCCCGCCGGAGGGGGTTGCCGCGGTGGTTATTGGCCGTAGCCAACCCCCTCCACATGGGGAGGGGGGTGCATGGCCTTCATAACCCATTTGGTCATGGTGCACATGCACAAAAAAATTCATCTTCCCCGATGGGAATAACCACCACCTTCTTCTCCGGTGAAGCACCCGTTCGTCGAGGAAGTAGTTGTCCTCCAATGGTCGTGTGCCAAAAAATGAACCCACTTCAAAAATTCGTAAACTACGCGCTCCACATGAAGAGAGCGCCCATTCCCTATGAATGGAGACTCAGCATCCATAAAGAGAGCGAGTTTGACGATATGAACGGTCGGTTCTTCCCGTCACGGAGAGTTCCTGCCATATCCGTAATGACAGAAGACCCTAACGTGAAAAGAACAACCGCTGTGTTCTCTCCGTCACGAAGCGTTCCTACCATATCCGTAATGGTAGGATACCCATCCGTGAAAAAGACAACGACTCGTTCATAGTTTCTCCGGGGCGAACCCGTATGGCTCTGATACCAATGTAGGATCCTGTCCAAAACAGAGTTAGGATCGATAATATGAAGTTGAGACTTACGCTTGCGTATGTGGCACGGTAGTCTACGAACTTCGCCTTCGGATTCGCCACGACGGATCGAGTCTACTCACGAACGGAGTAAGGCTACTAAATCCACAATCTAAATCTCTACTTTAGATTAAGAACTTGGATAAGAGGGAGAGAAAGGATTTCTGCAGAGCTTCGCTAGAATAAAGATGCATGCATGAATTTCATGCAAAAGGTGTAAGAAATGGCTTACCCTTGGGTCTTATTTATAGCCCCCAAGGTAGTTATTTTTGGGTAAGTTGTTCCTTTGGAACAACTTAATTAAGGTGTACCATGATACATGGCACATTATAAGCTTAAGTTATACCATATGCATGGTACAACATAAGCTTAAGATATTCCCCCTTTATTAGCCATATGTCGCATGCACTTATGCATATATAATGCGACTTTCCCACTCATCCAGAGATCCTCTCCGAAAGGGAACAGATTCCCTTTGTACACGACTTCGTGTACGCGACGTTTGAGGTCCGTATTCCCTCGTACATCCCCCACAAGGGTGTACAAACGTCTTCCATATCCAACAGTCGCGCTATTGTAGGTCTATAGCAATATAAATTAGAGCCTCGCTGTCGCGCAAGCCTAACTCAAACCGCTAGCATTAAGATCGGCAATTATGTCCAATCCCAACTCAAGCTCGCTGTCGTGCAACTCGGGTTCAGATCTAGATCATGATAGTTAGTACTTGTTCACCGTCGTGCAACAAGTATGAGTATAGGAAAACAATAAAAATGTTAGCTTTGGTCGCTGTCGCGCACCAAATCTAGGGAATTTCGATTGTAAACCTAAATCGAATATCTGGGGCTTTCCTTAGATCAAGATCCTCTGTCGAGCTCACGAGATCCAAGAGAAACCCCTATCTATCCGTAGTAAATCAATCAAGATCTAACCTTTCTAACAAGCCTAATAGCATAGAAATTCAATAGATCTCACAATTCAAATATTAGATCCATAGAGTTCATCCCTTTGCCCTAGAGCAAAGGAACTACTCACAATTCATATTGGAAATCGATAGAGAGACAAGATCAACAATAGAATTCATCATGGAATCAAGATTCAACAAGATATATAGCATAAAAATCAAAACTTGCAAGAGATTAAGACAAACCAATGTCGCCAAAGAATCTTTCAATAGAAAATTAACATCAAATCTTCAATCTCTCGCCAATACAAAAGCTAATACTCTAATTAGAAACTAATGAAAAAATAGTTCTAAGAAGTCTATCTGGTCGTTCCTAGGGCTGGAGACAAAACATGGCTTAAATAGATGACCAAAAGAGCCAAAAAAAATGCTGACCAAACTGCCCTTGCACCGTCAGAAACCCTAGTTATCCCGACTGGGTGTCTGCACCACTTGGCCGAGTGGAAATCTTACTCGGCCAAGTTGTAACGGTCGCTTTCCGACCGTTCATGTTTTTGCGCGTACTTTCCTCTTTCGTACACGTATTTTTCTTTGACCTTTCTTCTATCCAGAATATGCATTGTGATATGTCGTTGTGACCGTTTGGAAGAGTAGGTTTTTGTGGGATTTTTAGTGAACGTCATTTCACGGGTCGTTCTCCCACAAATCAGATTTGATTGGAGAGATGTTGCAACTTTAGACTTCGACGCAGGATCTTTTTTAGTTTGTTTTCTGTGAACCTAACATGCGATCGATCATCGTACCCTCGAGCCTCCCGTTGTCACGGTCATCTCGATATATTTTTATATTTTTCAGACACCATTAGCCCGTCCTAACCCACTAATCAAATTCGAATCCCGTTTCCCCCCGACATTGCCACCACCGTGTAGATTCGTTACGCTACCCACAACCGGAGAGATCTCGATGCTCACTCACTGTTCTCGCCTCCCACTCACTATCCGTACGTGTCTCGCTGTGCTACCCACAGCCGGGACGTTGCTGACGACGCAGATCTGTCGTCGTTCAGACCCGTCGTCCCCTCTACGATCAAACGCCGAAAAGGTTAGCCCCCTAACGCGTAGTAAGAACCCACACCGTAGAGAATCTAAAACCTAATCTAAAAGTCATCAACGATAACTAAGTTTACAGTTTTGCCCCTTTAAAATGTTGTTCAACCTTAGACATCGACGAACGGACTTGAATATCTATGCACATAGGATAGTCGTCGATTAGGTGGAACGAATCAAAAAGATGTGACTCTTGACTGTTAGGGTAGTCCCGCCAAACTTAGAAACTTCCCATAATAGGATTGATGAAAAATGTGATCTGACACCGTCGTTGGCTCGTTTCAGATGAACCATCGCTGAGCACCGTTTCGAAGAGACGATCTGTACCGATGACGCACATGCCACTGCAGGCAAGTGTTTATCACTTGCGTACTTTCAGCCACATTTAGGCCATCTTTTCTTAAACTGTAAAAGTAAGACTAAAGAGAACCGGACGTGAAATGGTAGCATCCGGGACCCCCCCTTGACAGCTTAGACTTGACGACGAAGTCTAAGCACAACAATAACAACAACAACAACTGACACCCCAGGTTCTATCTATGTGTGCGTGCGTGTGGACACCCTAGAATGAACAACTCCTTGCTACTTGTCGTGTCATGGTCCCTGTTACAAAAAGCCTGCGGGCATTTCAAATGCTTTCCATGCGAGAGTGATCTCTGTGTTACAAAAAGCCTACGGGCATTTTAGATGCTCTCCATGCGAGAGTGATCTATGTGTTACAAAAAGCCTGCGGGCGTTTCAGATGCTCTCCATGCGAGAGTGATCTCTGTGTTACAAAAAGCCTACGGGCATTTCAGATGCTCTCCATGCGAGAGTGATATCTAGGTTACAAAAAGCCTCCGAGCGTTTCAGATGCTCTCCAAGCGAGAGTGATCGCTGTGTTGTCTTGTCTTGAGCACTTGGGTTTGGGGTAGGGTTGAGCGGATGCACGGAGAGACGGTTTGGCCGCCCTCAAACCGTAAGGCGTGAACCCTTCGTGACACATACGGTACTTCTTGCCTTGTCCTGTCCGGTCCAGTCTAGTCCTGTAGCTAGTGGCACACGCTACGGCTATCGTCTGTCATGTTTACTTTCCTGCTCCGTTTTTACTTTCCTTGTATAATAGTATAACTGTCATGTCATCACAACTGCATGTAATCAACCAATAAAATGTTGTTAAAAATTGTTTCACACTTGCAGTAGAGTTTAACCCTTCCTTGTAGACTTTACCTGACGTACAACTCCTTTTCTCTTGGGTGTTGTACGTCAGGTACCGAGCCAAAGTACATGGACGAGCCAGAGCTACCCGAGGACGTGGAGCCGGAGGACGTTGACCCGGAGTACTTTCCTGACGAGGAACAGTCCTAGAGCTACTACCCTGTTGCTGATCCTCAGAGTTTTTATCACTTTCTAGTTCGGGTGCATAGCACCGTTTACTTTTCTGCCTAGGTTGGGTGCTTGCACCATTAGTTTACTTTCTGCTGTAGTAGCCATGCTGGGCTTTACATTCCTTTTTAGACTCTTGTACTTCTGGATATCCTTGTGTAAAAATGAATGCAACTTTCTTTCTGTACTTTCTGTTGTTCTGAATTTCAAAAATGCAAGAACCTAAAATCTTTAAATGGTATCCCTACAGATGCTTATTGGGTCTGAGCCGCACAGCTCCGGCTCATGTGGACCTTAGTCACATCTCGCTTCTGTCGTTTTGGAAAGCGGGACGTGACAGGTTTTAGTGGTGGCCCATGCAGGTCTTGCGATTAGTAAAGTTTGTAGCAATAGTTTTACTCGCATTCGTTTTTAACCTCCAGTTTATCTTGTACGAGTCTAATTTGGGTCTTCCTTGTCAATAGGATGGCAGGAGGACGCAAAACCCGAGCCGGACCTTCAGCCGAAGGGACCATGGATGGCCTAGGTGACGAGTTTCACAAATTTCTGGACGTTATGAGAGAGATGCTGGATGTTCAGTATCGGTTGGTTAAATAGGCACATCGGGCTGCCCGTGCTGCCCAGGCTGCTCTGGTTGCACCACTAGCACCACCGCGAGGGAAACGACCAGTGGTACAGTCCAGGTCAGCAGCTAGGCCTGCAGTGGGACCTGTTCAGTCGATGCCTTTCAAGAGGCCAGGTGCACATGCAAAGAACCAGGCCAGGGATCGATGTCATTACTGTGGCAAGCCGGAGCATCATTCGAGTTCCTGCAGGAAGAAGCTGGGTTTGTGTCTGGCATGTGGAGCTGCCACGCACACGGTTAAAGATTGCCCGAGGTATCTCCATACTGAGGACGGAGCACCAGCTCCACTACAGAGTAGAGCGCCAGCCCAGAGGGGAGCTATTGTTCGTGGAGCTATACCATGACAGCCGTAGATAGCGTCATTGCAGGTAATTCCATAAACTTAGTTTTTCATATTATAGTTTAGCTTATTTTTGGCTGCATGTGATTGTACAAAACTATTTGTTTTCTTTTAAATCAAATCTTTAATGTTTTGAGACTAGCACACAAGATCACAACCCCTATCTTTCCCATCTAATATCACAACTCCACACGTTTTTCCCACATGTTTTTAAACATTCTTTTCTTCTCTTTCCCTCTTCGAGCGTGTTATTTTTTTATTGTTATGATATTGTTAGTACTAGCTATTATTGTTATATGATTATGTTTGCAGGTAGGCATAGAGTGAGATGAGATATGTTGTACCGGTGATTAGTTAATTTTGAACACAAGGATATTAGATTAGATTTCTTTCGGATGAAAAGAATGAAATGTCCAAGACTTATTAATGACACCAATGTGTAACAGACTCAATGGGAACTCTGGATGAATGAAATTATACACAGGGAGATGAGAACTTATTAGATCTGAAACTTGGACGAGTGGTAGATATGAGTAGCTAGGAAGGTATAATATGATTTAGAGTGATCATAAAATGAGTAGGGCATTTAAAGATCAAGACTTGGTTATTAAGTTGACGTGAGAAGACATTTGAAATAACACGACATGTTGAGATGAATGGATGGTTAGGTAGACGGATTTAGTATGGTTAGGAGATTAGATGTTAAGGGTAAGAATAAGATGTGGCTTGATGGTTCATTGATTATGAAGAATAGATTTATGAGTCAATATGATGAATAATATATTGGGGACGAGATGATTGTTGATTTGTACACGGTAATGTGGATCTATAGTCAGGTGCTAGGATGAGATTCTAGTTGTAGCTTATTCAGTGGAGAGACGAGTTATGATGAATTGTTGAGGAACACTGATTAAAAGTTATAGGATTAGCGATCATTATGTGGAATATGGAAGTTGTAGGCATACGTGTATATAGATATTATTATTATTATTATAAGTGATTCCGAGGGCGTAATGATTTCTAAGGTGGGTAGAATGTAACGGCCGCTTTCCGACCGTTCGTGTTTTTGCGCGTACTTTCCTCTTTCGTATGCGTATTTTTCTTTGACCTTTATTCTATCCGGAATATACATTGTGATATGTCGATGTGACTGTTTGGAAGAGTAGTTATTTATGGGATTTTTAGTGAACGTCATTTCACGGGTCGTTCTCCCACAAATCAGCTTTGATTGGAGAGACGTCGCAACTTTAGGCTTCGACGCCGGATCTTTTTTTAGTTTGTTTTATATGAACCTAACATGCGATCGATTATCGTACCCTCGAGCCTCCCGTCGTCACAATCGTCCCGATATTTTTTTCATATTTTTTCGGACACTATTAGCCCATCCTAACTCACTAATCAAATTCGAAGCCCATTTAGCCCTAATCACTTTTTGAAATTCAAAACTTAATCAATCTCATTGGTTTCATGCGTAACATGGGGGGATTCTATTTGTTATACTCACCTCAGTTTAACCCACTTTGCACACACCCTCTCACACACCCTCTCTCCTAGTCACCCAAACTGCTCCCTATTTTAACACCCAAATAGCAACTTCTCCCATCTTTAAAACACAACACAACCGAAACCCTAGAGGCAAATGTAGAACCCATCTTAAGCCGCCATTTGCTTCCCTTGCACCATCTTCTCGCTGCCAGTGAGAGGCCACCGGCCACCCCTACACTCCGGTAACTCCCCTCTCTTCCTCCTCCTTCCTCTCTCTCCCTCATCCTCTCTTTCTCTCCATAAAACCCAAACACAACTCAGTTTCTTAGCCCGCCAGAAAACCTCACCTCGCCGCCCCTCTGGCCACCTCTGGTAGTCGTCTCCACCTCCACTCGACCCCCCTTGAACCCCTCTATCACCTGCAACCCTTCTCCCCCTTTCCTCTACTCTCTATCTTCCTCAAAACACCTCTCAAACACAACAACACCCAGTTTTGGACAGACCTATCCATCGCCAGAAAACGCCCATGCCCACCGCCCGTTGGTGACCGTCGACGACCGTCCCTGCCACCATCAGCCACCCCTCGACTCCCTCCACCTCCAGCAACCTTTTCCTTTTCAACCACCATCTCATACTCTCTTTAAAACCCATGCAAATACCCTAAAACCCATTGCAAAAACTAACGATCACCCTCCCCTTCAAACCTCACGCCCGGCCACCGCCGTTGCCGCTGGTGACTCCCACCGGCCGCCGATCACTCCTCTCGACGTCCCCTATCCACTAGTAGCCTCCCCTCGCGACAACTCTTCCTCCTCCTCCCGCAAACAGCGCGCAAACACCGAAAACACCGAATCTGTCCTTTTGGCCTTCGAACCCGACGGCCACCCACTTTTGACCGCTGCCAGTGACCACCCTACAACCATCAGACTTGCCTTGACCCCCTCTACATACTGCAAGTTTCCTTTGCCCCTCAGCGTGTCGCATCTTCGCTGCGACGTAAAATAGCGACCCGGGTTGCAAAACTGTCCTTTTCACCTTCAAACACGCGCCCACCAGCTTCTGGCCACCGCCGGAGACTCCCCTCACTACCGCTGACTCCCCACAGCCCCCACTAGCTAATGCACCCCTTTGCTACCTCCTTAGGTCGCGGCAATCCCGCGGCAAACACAAAACAACCCGGTCTACGCAAATCTGTCCTCTTCTCCGTAAAACAGCCCGGTTCATCACCACCGGCAGTTTCTCTGGCCACCCCGCAGGCCGAGCAACCCTCCATCGACCTCCTCAAATCCCTGGCAGCCCCTTTGCTACTAGGAGTTTATGCACGTCGCCGATCTCGCGTATTTTCCCCGACGTTGTCGCCACCGTGTAGATTCGTTTCGCTACCCACAACCAGAGAGATCTTAACTCTCACTCACTGTTCTCGCCTCCTGCTCGCTGTCCGTACATGTCTTGCTGCGCTACCCGCAGTCGAGATGTTGTTGATGACATAGATCTATCGCCGTTCAGACCCGACGTCCGCTCTACGATCAAACGACGAAAAGGTTAGCCCCTAACGCATAGTAAGAACACACACCGTAGCGAATCTAAAACCTAATCTAAAAGTCATCGACGATAACTAAGTTTACATTTCTGTCCCTTTAAAATGTTGTTCAACCTTAGACATCGACGAACGGACTTGAATATCTGTCCATATAGGATAGTCATCGATTAGGCGGAACGAATCAAAAAGATGTGTCTTTTGACTGTTAGGGTAGTCCCACCAAACTTAGAAACTTACCATAATAGGATTGATGAAAAACGTGATCTCACACCGTCGTTGGCTCGTTTCAGACGAACCATCGCTAACGCACCGTTTCGACGAGACGATTCGGAACGACGACGCACCCGCCACCGCATGCAAGTGTTTCTCACGTGCATACTTTCGGCCACGTTTAGGCCATCTTTTCTTAAACTGTAAAAGTACGACTAAAGAGAACTGGACATGAAATGATAGCGTCCGGGACCCCCCTTGATAGCTTAGAATTGACGACGAAGTCTAAGCACAACAACAACAACTGACACCTTAGGTTCTATCTGTATGTGCGTGCGTGTGGACCCCCCTAGAATGAACAACTCCTTGCTACTTGTCGTGTCATGGTCCTAGTTACAAAAAGCATGTGGGTGTTTCAGATGCTTTCCATGCGAGAGTGATCTCTGTGTTACAAAAAGCCTACGGGCATTTCAGATGCTCTCCACGCGAGAGTGATCTCTGTGTTACAAAAAGCCTGCAGGCATTTCAGATGCTCTCCACGCAAGAGTGATCTCTATGTTACAAAAAGCCTACGAGCATTTCAGATGCTCTCCACGCGAGAGTGATCTCTGTGTTACAAAAAGCCTCTGGGCGTTTCAGATGCTCTACAAGCGAGAGTGATCTCTGTGTTGTCTTGGCTTGAGCACTTCGGTTTGGGGTAGGGTTGAGCGGTTCGCACGGAGAGAGGGTCTGGCCGCCCTCAAACCGTAAGGCGTGAACCCTTCGTGACACATACGGTACTTCTTGCCTTGTCCTGTCCGGTCTAGTCTAGTCCTGTAGCCAGTGGCACACGCTACGGCTATCGTCTGTCACGTTTACTTTCCTGCTCCGTTTTTACTTTCCTTGTATAATAGTATAATTGTCATGTCATCACAACTGCATGTAATCAACCAGTAAAATGTTGTTAAAAAATTTTTCATACTTGTAGTAGAGTCTAACCTTTCCTTGTAGACTTTACCTGACGTACAGCTCCTTTTCTCTTGGGTGTCATACGTCAGGTACCGAGCTAGAGTACATGGACGAGCCAGAGCTACCTGAGGACGTGGAGCCGAAGGACGTTGACCTGGAGTACTTTCCTGACGAGGACCAGTCCTAGAGCTACTACACTGTTGCTGATCCTCAGTGGTTTTTATCGCTTTCTAGTTCGGGTGCGTAGCACCGTTACTTTTCTGCCTAGGTTGGGCGCTTGCACCATTAGTTTAATTTCTGCTGTAGTAGCCATACTGAGCTTTACTTTTCTTTTTAGACTCTTGTACTTCTGGATATCCTTGTGTAAAAATGAATGCAACTTTCTTTCTGTACTTTCTGTTGTTCCGAATTTCAAAAATGCAAGAACTTGAAATCTTTAAATGGTATCCCTACAAACGCTTATTGGGTCTGAGCCTCACAGCTCCGGCCCATGTGGACCTTAGTCACGTCTCGCTTCTGTCGTTTTGGGAAGCGGGGCGTGACACAAGTAAAAATTCTACTCGGCCGAGTATGACAGTCTACAGAGCACCCCAAAAAAACAGAGAAGTTGGCATGGCTCTCTTCGAAATCTTGGCCTCCACTCGGGCGAGTAGAGTTCTTGCTCGGCCGAGTTGAATTCACCAATTGGCCGAGTACATTATGGTACTCAGGCTGGCAGATGTTGTCGTGTCAGTTTTGCTCGGTCGAGTAGACCGCTTCACTCGGCCGAGTGAGCTGCCTTGCTCGGCCGAGTGTCCTGTTTCAGAGCTTATTTCGTCTCCTCCTTGCTTCCTCGTCGATTCCTTCGGCATCCTTCTTCTTCCACTCATCCTCCAGCACCATTAACTCTCCGATATGATCATGATCGACGTTTCAGCATGCGTGCAAGTCCTCTAGGCTCGAAATTGCACCTGATTGCTATATATATCCTCAAATCAGACGAAAAACGAGAAATAGTGAAAAGTATCGAAACATCGTCAAATAATTGTGAAATTCACGATATGAGCAATCGAAATGGCATTCAAATATGCAGAAAAAAGGTGTAAAATATGAGCCTATCAAAATCCCCAATCTTGCGTCTTAATCGTCCTCGAGGAAGATGCGTATAAAGGCGAAACCTGACGAGTGAAAATAAAGAAAAAGGGATGAATGAAAAAGAAGATGAAGAGGTGGAGATGCTAGATCATTCTCTCAGAACTTGGAGTTGCATACTCAAATAGCACGACCAATGAATATAAATATGCTAAGGCTTTTCACTTTGATACTATGGCATATGGATGGTTTTGATCGAAAAACGAAGAACATCAAAAATCATATGAAATATGAAATCATTTTCAGAATCAACATCGTCAAGGACATGTAAAATGATATACACAATCATAGATTACACAGTTTACAATTGACCACTTTCTACTTGGTGTATAAGAGAGATCACACATTTCAAATCAATAAGAATAGAAAAGGATGGTTTTCATGAATTTCATGCCGATATTAAATTCATGGACGTCGTTATACTCTAAATATTCTCCCTAAGTATCAAAAATTACCTTGCTTATGTTTTCATGCACATATAGGTAGTCACTCTCTCACACGCCATTGGATCCCCTCCCCCAAGCTTATCTATAAGCATGGTGGCATCAAATAAATAAATACGTCTTTTCCCCAATTTTTTTTCTTTTTCTAGCTCCAAAGCAAAATAAGAAGAAAGAAAGGAGGAAAGATGGGATTGTGTATATACAATGGAACTTCCATTTTTCTTGTTTTTTCTTTTTTTCTTTTTTATACACAAGAACAATCCCAAATAAGTTAGAAGGATATAAATATTTTTCTCTCTCATTTTTTCTTTTGGGATTTATGAAGCTTATTCTTTTTAGTATGTGGAAGATGCAAATATAGGATTCACTAGGGGAGATTCACCAATGGCTATAAGTATAGAAATGATGTTCAAGATATGTGGAGAAAAAATATACATAACGCTCGGTTCACTCTTTGTATGTGCATAATAACATTAGCAGTGTAATTTAATCTAATCAGTTTGATAACAAAAAAGTAAACTAATCCAATCCTATCAAATGTCAATCATTCATTCAACCTGGAAGTTCAAAGCACATTTCATGCAAAAAGAAGGGACAATAGAAAGACAAAGCAGTAAACCAAGTATATGCAATCAATGCGTGAAGCTTGGTGTGTTTTCTATGAAGGGTATACAATAATAGTTCACAGACTTAGTTAACACTAAAATTTCATTCAAATTCATATAATGAGTGATGGAAGTTCTTTTTCTCAAATGCATATCAATGTATCGCATATAATATCAGGAATGAAAACGATAGCATGGCAAGAGAATACGTGCATAAGAGTAAAACAAACTCAAAGATATAGTCATCATAGTGAATTCATCTCTAACAAATAAAGTAAACGGAATAAAAATAAAATAAAAAAGAAAATTAGTTATACATATGCAAGCCACTCCAAAAGTAAGAAAACGTGATGCATAGCAAGAAAATGAAAAAGTGAGTGAAAATGAGTGAAAAATAAAGAAAGGTGAAAAATAAAGGTAAAATGAAGAAAAATAAAAGAGCGTGTGTGAACACACTCCCCCAAGCTAAACATCACATTGTCCTCAATGTGCTAAGTGTGGCATGAGGATGCATAAAATAGGGGATGGTGGGTGTGGATGCTTGCATGATGAAAAATAAAAGATAAAATAAAGAAAGTAAAATATGGCATGATTTATGCAAATGAAGAATGCAGCAGGCATGCAAATGATCGATGGAAAATGCAAAATGCAGACTAGATGTGGGGCAGAAGGACAAACTCCCCCCAGAATTATATGTATAATGGTGACCTGCAAAAAGTGAACAAAACATGTTGGCAAGCAAAATAATGGCAAAATGGTGGGGCGGGAGGTGGAGCAGAGATAACATGGCATGCATCTAGTGTACGTGCCTCGGCTGGTGGTGGGGCACCGTCACCTCCTTGTGGTGGGGGGGTGGTAGTGGTGGTGGCAGAGGTGCTGGATACTGAGGGATGGGCCGGGGTGGTGACGGTGGAAGCTGAGGTAGGCGCTCAAAGATCTGGTTTAGCATGTGCTGAATACTAGGAAGAATGGCGACGTGCGCTTGCACGGAGCTAACAGTGGCAGTGAGAGCCCTAAAATCTTCTCTAAGCCAACTCACAGCCCCCTTGATAGCACGAAGGTGCTGAACAAGGGCATCTGGAGCGGGAGCCGAGGGTCGCATAGGAGGAGGACGGGGTTGTCGTGCATGGCCACCGTAAACCAGTGGGGCCACCAGTGGGTGAGGGTGTGGGGTAGTGCTCGCTAGAAGATGCTCAGCCTCAGTGAGAGTCTGAGATGTAGAAATGATCTCAGAAATACTAGCAGAGGCAGAGGAGAAGGAAATAGGCAGAGAGGTCGTGGACACAGAAATGGGGACAGACGTGACGACACTCTCGATGAAAATGGCGGCTGCAGAGACAGAAGGGTCGACGACTGGGAAAGTTGTGAAAGCAACAAAAAATGACTCCCCAGGGGTTAAAAAATTGGGTGAGGACAAGGTCTTGGCATGCGAAGGGAAGGAAGGCTCGCCTCTCTCAAAGGCTGCGGGTGCGATGCTCTCAAGGCTCAGGTAGGAAATGGGATCAACACTCAGTGGCACAGAGGTGGTGGTGGTGGTGGCAGACACATCGACAGAGCTCTCGGCACTGGCAGAGGTATGGAAAGAAGTGCCAGGGTCTGGAATTAGATCAGGTGCTGGCTATGGAATGGGGATCTCTGTAGCTAGAGGGCCGAGAAGGGGCTCCTGCTGGGCGTCCTTGGGATCGAGTACATAGGCAGCTGGGATGAGGAGCTTCATCTTTGGTTGCCACTCCCCACATGCGGGTCTAATGTGGGTCCGAGCAGGGCTCGGAAGCACCATATAATTTGCTAAATATGGACCATGTAGCCAAACCCAGTGGTGTCGACCATGAGGACGCAGCATCCTCATACGGGCTATAACATCTATAGATAGTGAAGTGGGGTCCGTAGATCAGAGCAAGCCAACAGGAAGCTCAATCCCACACATAGGAGAAAGCAAGGTGATCAGACTGCCACAACAATCGTCGTCTTGGCGATGACTTAGGAAACAATGTGGTCAAGATACCAGCTAGCTATATCAATAGAAATGGCAGAGACTAAGATGTCCACATCTCCCTCGAAGGCTCTTGCTCTAGTCAACGTGTAGACCATATAGAGCTCCAGCGTAGACATCTTCCTAGGCTTATACCTTGCCAGAATGGTGGTCGCCAAAAAGCACTGAGCAATCTGTAGGCAAGGGTGGACGATAGAGGAGGCCTTGGCCTGGCTAGGGTCAAAGGGAAGTGGGGATCCAGTGATCAAGGTCCAGAATGTGTGAGGATCAAAGGAAGCAGGGGTGTGGTGCGTGGGACCATAAGCACGGTCGGGGTCAGGGACAAGGGGCCAGTGGAAGTAGGCACGGAGCATGTCGAGAGTGATCTCGCACTCCCGATCCATCAAGCAAAAGGTGCACCCCATTGGAATCCTACAAATAGAACTCAAGACCTCGAGGGTCAGACGGACGTATGTGCCCATCGACACCGAGAGAAAATCACGCCACCCCACATTGTCGTACAACTGGAGTAGCCCCTGAAGTACCCCTAGGCAATCAAGGTCCTCTAAGTGTGCAAACATAGAGGGTATGATCGAGCGTTGGGAGAGCCTCTCAAATTTCACGCGGTGTGCGTCATCTCTGAAAGCGATCCCAAACGTGTCAATGACTATGGTGGGGTGTGTTGGTGGGGGTGGAATGGGTGAAGTGGGTGCTGGGAGTGTGGGAGGTGGATCGCTAGGAGGCGGGGAGTCCGCTCTAGAGGGAGAGGGACTGGGGTCGTCGGTCCTCTTTCGCTTGGAAGCGGGCTGCCTCGCACGAGATCTAGTGTGTGGGGGCATCGTGGTGATGTGAAATGCACAGATAATCATAACATGCTCAAAATTAAATAGGGAACGAGTGTACCAAGCATGATACGACTCCTAGTAAGCAACCCGAACGAGAGACGCCTCCCATGCAGCTCCAAATCAATGCGTGATCTCCCGCAAGCTATCCTAAAGCAAAAAAACAATGGATTAGCAATGAATATCATATAATTGAGGGGTTGAACAAGAGAAATAAGCGTAAACATGGTTTAATTTGGGATTCGGGGTGAATCGGGCTTACGAAATGGGAAAAAGGATAGAAGGAGCGATTCTAGGCGTGGAGGGATGTTGATCGTCGGCCAGCGGTGAGGGGTGCGACAGCGATGATGGCTCCAGCGACGGCGGGGTCACGCTGCTCAGGCGAGTCGATGGTGGCTCAGGCGAGTCGGCGATGGCTCGGGCGAGTGGGGGGATGATTCGGGCGAGTCGGGAGAGGATTAGGGTGAGTCGGGAGAGAGAGGGGGAAAATTGGGATTTATGGATTTTAATCCCGAGCAGCACCGATTCAAATTTTATAAGGCAAGGTCGGTTCAAGTCACTCGGTCGAGTGAAGATCATCACTTGATCGAGTCGCAATTAGAAACAAGGTCGGCCTAATTCAAAATTTTTTTCATCAGTCTCTGACTCGACAGAGTAGAAATAATCACTCGGTTGAGTAGACAATGTTACTCGGCCGAGTAGACAGGCCTCTCAGAGCATTTTAAGGGCTGATGGTGTCCAAGTTCACTCGGTCGAGTGACAAAGTCACTCGGCCGAGTGGCATATAATTTCCAGAGAGGGGGTTTTCGAGACTTCCCTGTACAGTAACCTACTCGACCGAGTAGGGTCTTCACTCGGTCGAGTGAACAATGCACTCGACTGAGTGGGCTGCTCCTTTCAGCTCCAGACTCTCTCTTTTACGACACTTTCTGTTTCTTCATCTCCCATCAGTCTCTTCCTTCCTACGACAGTTAAGCGCATCCCTGGAGTGCTCTCCATCACCATGGCCATCCTCTATTCATATGGACTCCTATCATCCTCTTCCTGAAATGAAAAACGTAGCCCGTTATCAGATTCTTCCTAGACTCTTGACTCTATAGACTAATACAGATCTAAAATAAAAATGAAAATAAAATTCAACTAAAAATAAGATAGAATCGTCGGGTTGCCTCCCGACAAGCGCTTGTTTAAGGTCTTGAGCTCTACCCCTTAAGATATGGCATTTAGCACATAATATTCAGTGCTTAGGAGATGCACATGTCGAACTTCGCGGGGAGGCCTTGAGGGTTCAAATGTAGCGTTAGCTCTTCTCTGGCCTCCCTAGCGTGCATCTAATCTCTAATGGTATTACGAGATGACTCCGCCATGCTTGTGTTTTCGATATCGTTCTTCTTTCTCGGTGGTGGAGATGTGTTTTCCAGTGACGCTTTCTTCCCACGCTTCACCGTAGAGAGCTTGCAGAGCTTTCTAATGACATCAGCGGCGTTCTTCTCTTCATTGGTGAGCGTGATTACTTCCTCAATGGGGGGATCTAGTGAATCTTCAATTGTAGTGCCATCTTCGATATTTGGGACCTCATCAAGGCTCTCCGTGTGTAAGGCTCCAACGGCATAAGGCATGACTTCATCTATTACCTCATCAAGGAGGTCCACATAGTCCGCTTCTTCCGACCAAGGTCTTTGATTCATTGTCTTAGGAAGATGAAATTCAACCATGATGTTGCCAACATTGAGGGACAACGCTCCTTCCCTCACATCCATTATAACTCCGGCAGTGCACAAAAAGGGGCGTCCAAGTATGAGTGACAATCGCCCTCCTCTTTTATGCCTATGACGACGAAGTCGCATGGTACAAAAAGACCTCTTGGTATTTGAAGTGACACGTTCTCGGCAATCCCCATCGGTCTAGTAATTCGCCCATCAGTGAGTTGGATCTTCATCAATGGCTTTGAGGTCGGTCCCCGTGTTGAGCTTCTTAAACATAGTGTGTGGCATGAGGCTTACGCTTGCTCCCAAGTCTACCTAAGCTTTTTGAAGGGGGACTCTGCCAAAGGTGCATGGAATTCAAAAGCTTCCTGAGTCTTGAGTCTTCTTTGGCATCTTCTCCTTGTTGGCGAACCAAGTTCCTTGCTCGGCTAGCATGATCTTCTCCGTTCGCCTTTTCCACATGATTAAATCCTTCAGGAACTTGGCATACGACAGGATTTCAATAATTGCATCTAAGAATGTGATGTATAGGCTAATCCCTTGCAAGTACTCCAGAAATTTGGCAAACCTCTTTTCCATTTTGTCCTTCGCCAACCGTTGAGGAAACAGTATGGGTGACATGTAGGTTCTCTCCTTTTGAGGTTCGTCCGCTTCAGATTTTTCTTTGTTATTTACCGTCTTGGGGCTCTCTTCTTCATAAATTTGCTCCTTTTCAACCGGAATTTCCTCCCTTGGGCTTTTAGCTTGAACCATAGTGGGAGTGGTGTCCTTCCCGCCTCTCGTAATCATTGCAAATACTGCGTTGATACGGTCGGTGTTACATTTCGGGTTTGCTCTGGTTGAGCCGGTAATTGTTGTTGAGCCTTGTTGAGCAAGGTGATTTGCTCCGCCAATTGTGTCACAATGGTATTGAGAGAGTCTTGGCTCGCCATCAATTTTGCATTTGTCTTTTTTTGCTTGGCCATGAACTCCTCAACTCTAGCTTCAAGCTCGGATCTCGTTGGTGCCAGTGGTGGGTTTTGCGGTCTCCATCCTTGATTATATCCAGGGGGTCTATAAGGCCCCGCTTGTTGCCTTTGTTGATATTGTTGTTGTTGGGGCGGCCTTTGTTGATACGGTTGTTATTGAGGGGACTGTGCTTGTTGTTGTTGAGGTGGTGGTTGTTGATGAGGGGGAGTTAAGACTCCCTCATTGTTTGCATATGAAAATCCAGGGTGATCCTTGGTAGCCGGTTTGACTCAATAACCGTTGTTACCCCCACCGACAACGTATTACACTTGCTCCATGGCTCCTTCATTTTGCTCGCTCCCAACAAACATGACTTGGCCTTGGTCTTGCCAATCACTCATTCTCCCTCTGGATATCAGCGTGTTGGGCACTCCATATGACTCATACATCCTCTTTTCAATCCTCTCTACAACTTCGGAGAGTGGGTCAAACTTTGTGGTCAACTCCGATATTGCTTTCGCTTTATAGATACTTGCCATCTTCGAAGATGACGATGATTGGCTGCTCTCGTCGGTCCATTGTTGATTGTTGGAATCCATCTCCTCTAGCAATGACATGGCATCCTCTGGTGTTTTTGATAGAATAGCTCCATTGGCTGTGACGTCAATTATCATCTTTATGTCTGGCTACAATCCATTATAGAAACTGTGAACAAGCTCCCAATCGTCGATGCTATGGTGGGAACATTGATGTTGGACATCTTTAAACTGCTCCCACGCTTCATAAAGAGATTCTTGGGACCCTTGCGTGAAAGACATTAATGAGTTTCTTATCTTTACAGTCTTGGATGGCGGGTAAAAATTTTTGCCGAACGTGCTCGCTAGCTCGTCCCAAGTAGTGAATATCCTATGATCTTGCGTCCTTAGCCAATATAAAGCTTTGTCACGAAGAGTGAAAGGAACGAGGCGCAACCGGATAGTATCCTCCGATACATTCGGCATCTGAAAAGTGGCGCACTTCGCCAAGAACATTTGTATGTGGTAGTGCGGGTTCTCTTGAGAATTCCCATGAAAGGGATCTTGTTGCATCAGTACAATAAGCTCCGTCTTTAATTCAAAGTTATTATCGGCTGCCAACTCCAGCCTAAGTATGGAAGATGTAGTAGCCGAATTGTTCGGGGTAAGCCTACCCCGGATAGAGACAAGCCTAGCGGTCCGCCGTAATCGCTCATCTCTAGTTTCCTCGGCCATTTGATTCCCCTCTATAATTGATCTCTTTTCTGCTCTTAGTTTCCTTGTCGTGCGCTCGATCTTAGGATCAAATAATATGTCTTTTTCGGACGCCTTCGATCTTGTGTTCATGCACAGAAAAAGAGAAACTAGAAAGATTTGTTAGCACAATAGAGGACTGAAATAAAATAAATAAATAAAAATAGCTAAGTAAGGAAAATAAAATACCGTCGCCTCTCCGGCAACGGCGCCAAAAACATGATCGCTCCCGGATATACACTCGGAAAACAATGTAGCTTTACCACAAGTGCACGGTTAAGTGGCAAGCAGGTATCGAATCATAGGGAGGACGAATGATGGTACTATATTTCAATCACTAAGCTATTGGGTGGAAAATCGTTTAAAAGTGGATGGTGCAACGATCGTTCGAGTATTAATGCAAATTCAATATAATAAAGTCTTCTAGGGCTAGGGAATCCCCGCTATGGATTTTCAAGTTAATAACATGAGTTATGAACAACCATACAAACAAACTTGGTAAAAGGTAAACTTACCGCAACTCTATGGAGAATCGACTCACGCTGTCACGCTATAGTAGGCCTATATCAATCTAAATTAGAGCCTTGTTATCGTGCAAGCCTAACTCAAACCGCTAGTATTAAGATCGGCAATTATGTCCAATTCCAACTCGAGCTCGCTGTCGCGCAACTTGGTTTCAGATCTAGATCATGATAATTCATACTAGTTCACCATCGTGCAACGAATATGAGTATTGGAAAACAATAAAAATGCTAGCTTTGGTCGCTGTCGCGCACCAAATCTAGAGAATTTCGATTGTAAACCTAAATCGAATATCTAGGGCTTTCCTTAGATCAAGATCCTCTGTCGAGCACACGCGATCCAATAGAAATCCATATCTATCTGTAGTAAATCAATCAAGATCTAACCTTTCTAACAAGCCTAATAGCATGGAAATTCAATAGATCTCACAATTCAAACATTAGATCCATAAGGTTCATCCCTTTGCCCTAGAGCAAAGGAACTACTCACAATTCATATTGGAAATCGATAGAGAGACAAGATAAACAATAGAATTCATCATGAAATCAAGATTCAACAAGAGATAGAGCATAAAAATCCAAACTTGCAAGAGGTTAAGACAAACCAATGTCGCTAAAGAAGCTTTCAATAGAAAATTAAGATCCAATCTTCAATCTCTCACCAATAAAAAGCTAAAACTCTAATTAGAAACTAAGGAAAAATAGTTCTAAAAAGTCTATCTGGTCTACCCTAGAGCTGGAGACAAAACTGGGCTTAAATAGATGACCAAAAGAACCAAAAATGCAGACCAAACTGCCCTTGCACCGTCAGAAACCCTAGTTTTTCCGACTGGGTGTCTGCGCCACTCGGCCGAGTGGAAATCTTACTCGGCCGAGTGAAAATTCTACTCGACCGAGTATGACAGTCTGCAGATCACCCCAAAAAATAGAGAAGTCGGCCTGGCTCTCTTCGAAATCTTGGCATCCACTCGGGCGAGTAGAGTTCTTGCTCGGTTGAGTTGAATTCACCACGCGGTCGAGTATATTGTGGTACTCAGGCTGGCAGATGTTGTCGTGTTAGTTTTGCTCGGCCGAGTAGATTTCTTCACTTGGTCGAGTGAGCTGCTTTGCTCAGACGAGTGGCCAGTTTCAGAGCTCATTTCTTCTCCGCCTTGCTTCCTCTTCGATTCCTTCGACGTCATTCTTCTTCCACTCATCATCCATCGCCATTAACTCTCCGATATGATCATGATCGACGTTCCGGCACGCGCGCAAGTCCTCTAAGCTCCAAATTTCACCCGACTTCTACATATCTCCTGAAATCAGACGAAAAACGAGAAATAGTGAAAAGTATCGAAACATCGTCAAATAATCGTGAAAATCACGATATGGGCAATCGAAATGGCATGCAAATATGCAGAAAAAAGGTATAAAATATGAGCATATCAATCTACTGAACCTAAACAAACGAGAAAGCTCGTCAGGGAGGGTCGGACCTTAGTTCCAACCAAATCCCCTCCGATGCCTAAGTCATAACGGATCTGAAGGATGCTCGGTGGGATCGGTACGTCTCACAGGGATACCGATACGCGAGTCCTCGGGCCGAGCTGTGGAGGAGAATTATAAGCTGGAAGACAAGGTCGTTAGAGAGGAATACATCAGTGTTTTAGGTATCCCGGAAGTGATCCTTAGTATGTTGATCTTCGAGTCGCTTTATAGGAGTCTTCCCCGGCCACGTCTCCTTAACGACCCCCATCTCGTCCCGATCATCCGCCACTTTGATGGCTCCTTCATGCGTCATGAAGGTGGACGTGCTGGGGCTCCTTAATGGTGATTCGGAGGTGCGTTTTAAGGGGAGCGGTTAACTCGTGCAGTTATGGGTCAGCGGTTGTGTCCGCTTCGGTCCGAGGCCGTCCCGACTCTGATTATTCGTGGAGGCCGCGTTCTACCGGGCCCGTGGGTGCACAACACGAGCTTGGGCTGTTCGGACTTGTTCCATCCTGGAAGCACCGTATCAAAAT
Organism: Scilla litardierei; assembly: GCA_030789695.1. NCBI lineage: Eukaryota > Viridiplantae > Streptophyta > Magnoliopsida > Asparagales > Asparagaceae > Scilla > Scilla litardierei. Next base: position 124,576,530 of record CM061142.1, read on the forward strand.
TTTCTCTTATTTTATTTTAGTTATATCAGTATTTGTTATTTAGAAGCTATTCAGTATCATCACGGCCCAACATCTTTGGAATTGGCCTTAATTCGTTAAACGCCTTGCTAAAATTTGAGGCCATAAAATTTACCTTAATTAAATTCGGATGATTATCGTCAATTCGGATCGATCCATATCTTACCTATTTTGATATAATAAATGTTTAGAGTTATACATACACATATATGTGTATTCAGGGGCAGAACTGTATGGAAGTTTCTCAGGACAGCTGCCGTAGGCACGAAAATAAAGGGAACTTTCCTTGTGGGGATGAGAATGGGCATGTCCAAAGCTCGATTGGGCTTTCAATTGGGCATGCCACGTCATCATCCCTACCAATCCTTCACTTGGGCATTCCACGTCATCATCCCTACCAATCCTTCACTAATACTTCTAAAATTAGTGAAGTCTTGGTAGGGATGATGATGCGGCATGCTCAATTGGAAGCCCAATCGGGCTTTGGACATGCCCATTCTCATCCCTATTTCCTTGTGAAGTCTAAGGTTCTAGGTTCGGTCCCATAGTACTGATCTTTTTATTAATCTATTATACATTTGACAGTGTTTTGTGAATCCTAGGGCTGACTAGGACAAGCTGACTAGGACAAAAGGGTTGATAGAAAGACGGTTTGGATTTAATCTTAAAAAATCAAGGGTTGGGATAAAGTTTGGGAATAAAGGGTTTGTGATATTTGTGGGCCCTATTTGAAATGAAGCCAGATTGCTTTTTTGGAGAGAGCACCCACCTTAAATCATTTTGGGAAAGAGCAACGAGCTTTTTGGAGAGAGCACCCGCCTTAAATCATTTTGGGGAAGAGCAACGGGCTTTTTGGGGAAGATCAACAGGCGTTTTTGGGAGAGAGTTTTCCAAAACTCCTCTTCCTCTTCCCTAAAATCATTTCCCCAACTTCATTCCTCGCAGCAATCTTCCGCAACATACCGTCTCCTTTGTCTTCGCGCAGCAATCTTCCCCAAAGCAGCAAGGTGAAGAGAGGAATCTCATTTCCCAAAGGGAACGGGTTGCAGAAGAGGATACTCGCGGAGTCTTACTGAAGGTACTGAATCTCATTTCTGAATCTCATGGTGTTTAATCTCATTTCGAAAACTCCTCTTGCTCTTCGCCACAACATCAAGAGTTGAAGATCTGAAGGTGTTTAATCACACGGCAGCTTGGAAAGTTAGACATTTGCAGATCTGAAGGGCACGGGTTGCAATTTCAGCTTGGGAAGTTAGACATTTGCAATTTCCCCAAGGGTTCGGGTTGCAGATCTGAAGGTACGTGTTCAATTTCAGCTTGGGTACGGGTTGAATTTGTGTCATTTTAAATTAGTAGTTAGCATTTCCAGTTTGGGTTCAAGCAAATTTCGCTGATCACACTTAAGCAAATTTCGCTGTCTTGGTTAGAACCCAAGCGAAAGGTCTCTGTACCAAGCAAATTTCGCTGGACATTTCCGGGAAGCAACCAAGACCTTTCAAGTGTCAACCAAAGACCTTTCGAAGGGAAAACTCTTAAAGACATTTGCTTATTTCTAGCTGTTTCTGTAGGTATGGTTTGAATTTCTCGCTGGACATTTTGCATCTCTGAAGGTACTGGGTAACATTTGCTTAGTAGTGTTGTTTGAGTGAAATGTGAATAATATTTCCATGTTTGAGTTTGAACTTTTGAGCCCATGATCATGCTTATAGAGTAATCTACAAACCTATATTTATAAACCTGAATGTTGCCCTGAATTTATAACCTAAATTTATAACCACAACATTCAGGTTATAAATCAGGTTAAAAGCACAGTATTCAGCTTATAAATTTGGTTATAAGCTGAATGTTGTATAGATGACTCTTTGTAACCTGAATGTTTTTATAAACATTCAACTTATAACCTGATTTATAACCAGAATATATAAACATTCAATTTATAAACAACGATAACAAAGCGTTAACAAAGAGTCGCTGTCAACTTGGTATCCTGTTGCAGGGATGTTGTGTTTGGATCCTAGCACCGGCAGGCTCAACGTTGATTGCAGTAATGCTGGCGCACTCTGGGCTGATGCCGACACCACAGTGCACATCTCAGACCTTGGAGACATCTCACAGGACAACTACCATTTCCTGCAGAAGTTGGTCTCCAGGCCTCAATTCTTGGCTGACACATTCGACGAGACCCATCTTGCTGTTGTGCAGGTAAATTCACAGTACTATTATATACTTAAATTTATGAGAAAATATATATTAGCATGATCACCTGATTTATAAACATTCAACTTATAAACAAAGATAACATCTTTATTAACCTGAATGTTTATAAGTTGAATATATAACAAAGAGTTATTTAAATTTAGTTGCACAACATTCAGGTTATAAATTAGGTTATAAGCACAACATTCAAGTTATAATTTATAACCTAAATTTAGGGCAACATTCAGGTTATAAAACAAAGAGTTATCTATAAACCTGAATTTATAATCATGAGTATTGTGAACAATTAAAACATAATTTTGTGCTTATCATGCAAATCGCTCAGATTAAGTGCAAATGAATTAAAGGGATCATGAAATTCAAGTGCTCATGGCATGCAACAACTGGCTATGAAGTATCTCAAATCACTAAGTACAATGGTTTTTATTTTTCAAATTTAACTAACACGGTGTCTTTGTTCTTTGTTATACTCATTGATTGGCAAGGAGTCAACACAATTTTTTTGTTATTGAGCTTGAGCATGCAATAGCTATACCAATATCGTGATGCATGTAGAGTTCAGTATATGCACCAAAAAGGAAATAAATATGCCATAATCCTAAAGAATCAAACCTCATTATGCCAACAAAGAACGTCATTTAATAAATTGTGAACCCCAGCCAAGAAATGCATTTTTGATTAATTGGATAGAACAATGGTAATTGCAACACATGCACACTATATTTATCATGCATCAATAAGGTGTGCATGAAGGTGGAATTATTTGATAGCAAATGCTAATCTAAGATGATAATTACTATTAATAATAAACATAATGTAACACTAGAAAATTTCTTACCTTTAAGCATTCGAGGAAATACTTGCCTTCGATATTCAAACTAGAGAATGTTCCCTCATTCAAAAAAAGCGCTGCAGTATTTGAATTGTGAGTAAACATAACCCCAAAGATTCTATCCAGAAGAAGCCATTACCCAATATAACACTGGAATTTAAAAAACCAAGGTATGGGTTTTTAATATCACATTCTAATAGCAAAGTAATCCTGAGAAATTCTACAATGTTCAATAAGAAATAGGATAAAACGAGAGCATTTGTTGGGATTTTGAATGGTAGGCTGCACAGATGTGGCATATTAAGCATTAAGAAAGATTGTAATTAGAGGAAACGATGAGATTACTTTCAACAAAAGGATAATGATTCTCATAAACTTTAATATTCACTGTCCAATAGTTTTCCATTGCTCATCTTTATATTTGTGGTTAGGCTCTCCAATTGATCATTGAGAAGCATCTCCAAATTGAAAATTGCAGAAATATCAATAGTTTCTAACGGTCAGAAATCCTACCATCACAACAAATGGTTGTTAACAACATGTGTCAGGCTAGAAATAACCATATGTTTCACTAATAAGATAGGAGGTATCAAGTTCTTATCAGGAAATGCAGAAAGCTCCAAGTTACCATTGTCCAATAAAGTAAGATCGCCTCAAAGCAATCAATATTTTCTCCTTGAGTGCAAAAATATGCAAAGGTGGGCACACTGGACATTAAGATTTCACAATCAATTTTTTTCATGGCACACTGAACTCATGTTATACAGAAAACAAAATAATAATTTCTCATACATGCATTATCATGTCAGAAGTGTATCAGTCAAAGAACTTCCAAGTTCATCAATTTGATATGCATTCAAACCATAAAAATGAATCATTGTGCTATATCATATGATTACTTTTTATAACTTACATCAATAAGTTATTTGACTGTTATAAGAACTTACTTAAATAACCTGCTTATAACTTATTTCTATATGATATGGTTTCTTAAATAAGTGGTTATAATAGGAGCTGTTGCGAATATTATGATATCCACCCCATTGACACCCCCAGCCGAAACCTGTTCCTAAAAAGAATATAGAGGTGTTCTGCAATGCTTCTTAAATAAGTGCTTATAAAGGTGTTCTGCAATTTTTCTGCAATTGTTCTGTAATTGATGTGCCACGACTTCAATGTCGTGCTAATTATTGTTCTGTAATTCATTGCCTTGCTATTTATTGTTCATTGCCTTGATATTTACTCATGAGCTATTTATGATCTGCAATTGTTACTTACTGCATTTTTATAGAGGTTGTTAGCAGAAAATTTGTGTTGGTACAGGTCAGTTTCCCTTTTGTTAAAATGCCAAAATGGTTTTATGTTGTGTTATAGAAATTTTTAATGGTTTGAGTGTATACTAAATCTTCACAAATGGATTTGTTTTGCGATAGTTCCAGTGAATTCCAAGATTAGTTATTTCTGACATTTTAAGAGAGTAACAAAGGCTTGGATTTTGCCATTGTCGAAGGAATAGATCAAGGAGAAAATGGGATTGGTGAGGAGAGGTTCTCGATATCGCTTTAAAGGAGGAGATCAAGGAGGACATCATCAGATGATGATGAAGGGACTAATGGCTCTGCTAAACTATATTTTTTCACATAATGAATGATACGTCTGCATCATCAATGTATGCTGTAAAAGAGAGTTTATGATTTTGGACTTGGAAATTTATCTCCAGATTCAAGCGTGTAGAACAATTTTGAGGTTAGCCAGAATTTGACGCGTAAGCCACCTCGCAAGTCAGAGCCTATGTTTAACTGTTCTGATTTTAGTCCTGCTAAGGAAGAATCTGACGAAGAGAAGATCGGCTTAGGACTTTCATTGTTGGGCAGCTGCATTGAACCTGAACTACATAATATAAATTACGATATGAGGATTCTAAAGAATAATGATATACAATTGGACCCCATGAATTTAATTGCAATAAGCATTTTTTGTTTTTATTATTGTAATAGGTTAAGGACTCATTCATGATAAAGCTGCTTGGTCTTCAATGTTGCTCGATATGGTTAGATCATTTACTTTATTTTTAAAATTTATTGGTGTGATTGGTGCCAGAAAAATCTAGCACACATCAGGTGGACAACCATTGAATAAAGAACATTTCTCTTTTAGCGGTCTATTTAGGCTTTTTTTTCCTTTATGACATTTTCCCACAATCACTACATTTGTGCAGAATACCGCCACTTCCCCCTTTTGTTAAAAAACCCTCCCATTTGACTTTTTACTTACACATACTACACACACACAACCCTCCCATTTCACTTTTTACACACACACCCAACCCACACCCACACACCCACACTTATGCACTTACACCCTTTATTTTCGTGTGTTTCTCTTTTGGCCCAGGTTAAATTTTTTCCCCACACCCGAAGGCGTCTGCACCGAAAGCGCCCGCACCGAAGGCGCCAATTTTTTGTTCGTTTAAATTTTAGAAGTGAAAATAATTTTTGGGGAGAAAAAAGATTTTGAGGGGATATCTTAAATGAATCGTGCCCAAGAACATGGATGAACGTGCCCGAGAGCACGGGTTCGCCCACGCCGAAGAAGCGAAATTTTTGTTCGTTTAAATTTTGGAGTGGAAATAAATTTTAGGGAGAACAAATTTATTAAGGGTATATCTTAAATGAACCGTGCCCGAGGGCACGGGTTATGACTATAAGTTACTATTTATAAATTATTATAACAATGTTTGTAATCTTGGGCAAAATTTAACCCCCTGCTCTTTATGGCCCAATTGATAAGGTGTGGATCTATTGGAATTAGAGCTGCTGTGTTGGATCCCCATTGCCTATTATTTGTTACTTATTATCTATTTTTTTTACATTGGGTATTATTTAATGTTTAATTTTTTGTCATGACTTTTTGTAAACCTAGCTAGACTTTTTATTAGAGGGGAAGAGTGAAATGATAGCAGAAACATTTTTTTTTTCATTTTGGTTATTATTTAACGTTTAATTTTTAATTGCATGTTACTTATTAACGTTAAATTTTTTTGGTATTCTTTAAAAAATATTTTTTATATTATCTTTATTTTTGTCCATGGCAAAAACAGTTCCTGATTATGTCACTGTATGTATATATGTGTACATATACATATCAAATTCTTTGATCATCTACCCACCAAATTGGCCTTAATAAAATCCGGGTTGAGTGCGTGTATAACCTGCCAACATGGATCGACCTAATCATATCCATTTTGATTTAATAAATATTTAGAATCATAAACCGACATACACGTATATGTACATACACTAACTCACACATACAAAAAGAGACAAACCGCGTGCATATTTTTGGTTAGAGGATTGAACCACGTTATTTGTGAATGACTGTGTTTCAATTCTCTAATTGCACATGTTTTTCTTAATTTCAAATCATAATTGTTGAAAAAGTAAATAATTTAAAGCCATTCAACTAATAGTCTAATAGCAAGCCCTTTTTAGCATAGGTGGTGGGTGCTTGTTCACTCATTCGTGGTAGGGGGTGGCAAATCGGGCTGGTTCGGCCCGATTTTTTTAAAGGACCGAGCCAGCTCGGCTCAATAAGATTTCGAGCCATTTCGGTGCTGCTCGGGTACATCCGGATAAAAATTCGGGCAGACCAGCCCGGCCCGATAGAGTTGAAAGAATTCTTGGGCTATGTTGTATATTAGATTTCCACACCCCATCTGTTAATGATGTATTTTTAAATGCTACTAGAATTTAATTTAGAATGCAAACTACATGTAAATTCTAGAGCAAATTGATAGTTCAGCGTGTGAGCCTCGGAGTAAATTCTCGAGTGATGAATTGTCAGAATATGAACTCAAGCTATCCACAAGATGTCCAGCTAGCTTATTTTTTGTCTGCACGCTTGAAACGAGCTACTTTGTTTTATAATAATTATAGGGTTTAAAATTTGGTTTATGATCAAGCTACTTTGTTTTGTGAATTGAGATACTTTGATTTAATCCAACGAACTCAAAAGGATTCTGTGTCATGCAGTGTCGTCCAATAGGCCGAATAGCTTGGCCCGGGCCCGGCACGAAAAATGAAACGGGCCGAGCCAGGTTGGGCTGCGCCGATAAGGATTTCGACCAAAATTGCCCGCCAAGGCATTGTCTTATCGTATTGAGCCCGTGCCGTGCTCTCGTGACGGATTGAAAAATTTCCACCCCCACGAATTGGGGTGCGGGGCTTGCCTTTAGTGAGATAAGATCCAAAGACTAGCAAATGGTTTCAAAATTTTCTGACAAATTCTGAATTTTCAAATTGAATTCTTCAAAAATCAGAAATCATTTCGGACTTCAATCAAAGCAGATCAAGATGGGCTAACACCTCTAATTTGTTTATTTGGAAGATAACAAATAATTTTATTCGTTAGATACTAATCTCACAATTTTTAAAACAGATAGGATTAAACTAGCTAACTAAAACGAAAAATTAAAAGAAAAAACAAACGAATACATTCAAAACTAGAAGTAAGGAAAGCTAGGAGGCCTTAAAGATTCAAATAACCATTATTAAATTAGCCTTTATCTCGAAAAAATCGAATCTGTGTCAGATATTTTATATGAATAATGCTGTTTCATAATTCAAATAAATAAATAAATTATTGTCCATCCATTTCGACATCGTGTAATCCTACTAAGGATAAAGATATCCTTCTTCAGTCTCTTCATCTTATAACAGTTCCATCAGCACGCTTAGTTTTACTATATTTTTTGGAAGGATTTAATCTTCCCAAGCATCTTTAAACCCAAAATCACCATCTGCATTCGGACTGGTGTTGGCAAATTTGTACATGCTCTTCTAAAGAAGGCAGCGGTGGAATTTTGGAAGAAGTCATTTTCTTTGCAAAAATTACCGTCATTCTTTACGCTCTGCGGTTGGTTTGCGGTGTCCATTCCGTTTCAATACAACCACACAGTGTTTGGCTTTTTCGTTTATTTTTGAAGAAAGTGGACAAAATGGGAAGACAAGTTTAACATTTATCTAATTTTTTACATATTCAATTTACTCCAATATCTTAGTAATAATAGACAAGCAAAGTCAATGACTACATATTTCCTCATTAAAGTATAAAATTTGAGTTACCGTGGGAACAACAAAACCGGAAATGTAGTAATAAGAACAGGTCTATAAGATGAAATTGGGCTAACTTGAATCATGCATATGTTGTTTCATAGCTCATGCTATTAACGTGCAAATCATAAATCACTAATTCAAATCAACTAAATTATTCATTAAAAATTGATCCATTAACATTGTAAGTTAGTTTATTAATGTCAGTCGGATGGTCTATTCTTGCAAGTCGGTAAACAACGCTGAAGTAGCAACTCGGCAAATACTACAACGTTTCCATATTGTTTATAGATTTCTCTGGTTGCCTACCAGCTCAGTGAGACTAAATCCAGAGATTTGCAAATTCTTTCCAAATATTTCTGACAAATTCTTTCTAACTGGTCAAAAAGGTTTCATGTGAAATACAAATAAAAAAGAGGGGCTAAAATAAGTATGTTATTAAGAAAATATTTATAGAAAATTGGGTTCAACTGAGTAACAGATGCTTCACGTTTCCTGTAGTTTTTTTTGGGTACATGATACAAATTTCAAACGTACTATGCTATCAATGTACTATGCTTACGAATACATGGTTTATTTATATAGCTGTTAGTGCACGCGTACGGATCACGAAGCGGTATCAAGATATCCGATCTATTAAGTGCCTACGATCCAAAACCCGTCATTAAGGCAGAGTAATACCTAGTCAAGCGAACGGCTCACTTGACCGTTAAGCTCCCGCTGATACTCTGGGGGGATTTAATGGGACCGAGTAAATGTGCAGCCGTTATCACCAATCCCGGAGAAGATCCCGCCCGAATCAATGCTGGCCGGTTAATCGCAATCATCGGAGAGACGCCTATAAATACTTAAAAAGACAATGGTAAAAGGGTTCCAATTCCCAAGGTACGAGATCTAATATGTAGACTCTACAATTTCCATCTTACATTTTCTGCTACAAAAGAGCTTGCGACGTCAGATCTGAGAAGAACCTCCGTGGGGCGATCTCAGTTGTTTCAAGCTCACTCTCTTCCTTAAGTTCTATTCTAAGTAAAGCATTAGAGAGGATTTGGGTCGGGACCCCGATCCGACCCACTGACGCTACCTTGTGGTGCAGATCCATCAGTCTCGACCTTACGCAATGGTCGTTCTCAAGCTTCTCAGCCTCGATCGATCGACATACGAACCGCTTGAGGGTCGACCGAGCATTGCAAATCAACTTTCATTCATCAATGACCCTGGTTCTTCCAACTTAGGGCCCACTCAACCGGCTGCGAGGCTCCGACTCAGCAGGAAGGATTCATGTTAGCAACTAAATTGTTTCGGTCATTTTTAGGCTTAACAGTTTGGCGCAGTATGTGGGAAATCGAGTCGACATCCCTGTCGACAAATCGACCATGTCGACTTACCCATTAACACCCTCCGGTGATGCCTTGGCACCTCCCAGGGTCAATTCCCTCAACATGATATTGGGAGGTCCTCGGCACCTGGAACTGTCTACCTCGCTCCAATGCTCATACGCTGGAAGGTTGATGACAATACCCATGGGGCGAAAGCGCCCCAGAGATTCTACACCTCATATATCCTTCTCAGATGAAGATCTAGAGGGTGTGGAACTGCTGCATGATGACGTCGTCGTCATCACGGCCACCATCAACGAGATCGTCGTAAAGAGATTACTCGTTGACACTGGAAGTTCGTGCGACGTGCTTTTCTTCACCATGTTGGAGAGAATGAGGATGTCTTCAACAGAGTTGAAACCTTGTTTGGGGCCTCTTGTTGGATACATCGGACATTCTGCCTCAACAGCAAGCATCATCACCCTACCGATGACCCTAGATACACATCCACGACAGGTCACTCGCATGACCAATTTCATAGTGGTAAAGATCAAATCAGCGTACAATAGAATCATCGGTAGATTACTGCTTAACGCTATAGAAACGGTGGTCTCGACCTTTCATCAATTGATCAAATTCCAAACACTTGAAGGAGTCGAGAAGGCGAAAGGGAATCAGAAGTAAGCCTGGTCGTGCTACTCTCTGTCCATCGCTTTGAGAAGGGTGAGACGGACAGACCCAGCCGATCCCAAAGGCGAGGATCAATGACACGCGGCAGTCGAAGAGACAGAGAACATCCGGATCTCTGAAGAAGAAGAGAAGACTTTCTCCATTGGGTCGTTGCTCCCTTTCGACCTAAAGGAGCAGTTGATCGCTCTCTTAAGATAGCATGCAGATATTTTCACCTGGTCCTCGAGGGATATGCCCATCATCGACCTCGAGGTAATTGTTGAGTATTGATTCCCCTGATTTGGTTTTGATGATGAACAAACATAAATATCGTGTACTAATTCTCTTTGAGTGCAGTTATGGAGATCATGGCCAATTTACTCTGTAGATCTCAAGCGCCGTCTCAAGACTTCTTTAGAGCGCATGATCGATTGTGCGTGAAGCTTCGTTGAAGCTCAAGGACTTGTTGATGAAGTCAAGAGATTCAGACTCATCATGTTAGAGCTTTGAAGACGGTTTTCTGGTTTATCTCTTTGTCTTCTTGCTCTACTTTATAGAATGTTAAGCCTTGAATCATACTTGCTTAGTATCCCTCTTAACTATCTTATCTATTTACTAGGAATGCTGTAAAACCTATTAGATATGGTCCCTTAGCCTATCACTTTTCTACCTGACTTCTGGTGCATTTTAGTTGGTTCAAGTTGAAGAACTAATCGATTAAATGTCAATCTAATCGATTAGGAATTCTTCTTGAATCGACTAGTCACCCTTGAGAATCTTAGCCTAATTTCTGTTGACCAATTAGTCGGTCCAAGAAGGTTCACAGACCGATTAGTTCTCAAACTAGTCGATTAGTGTTTCTTCTTAGATCGACTAGATTATCCTTCTTATTTCACACAATTCTATGTTTGCAACTAGTCGGTCCAAGAAGGTTCACCGACCGATTAGTTATCAAACTAGTCGGTTAGTGTTTCTTCTTAGACGGACTAGTTTATCGTAATGTTTCTACTAAAATCTCTGTTTCAAACTAGTCGGTCCAATAAGGCTCATCGACCGACTAGTTCTCCATCTAATCGGTTAATGATTCTTCTTAGACCGATTAAGCTGCTTTAATTTTTCAGACGTTGGAGATTTTATTTCCACGATTCTGTATGATCTGTTTTGATTCTTTCCATATTTGTTTGATGCGTTTCAAACATGGAAATTCCTCTATTACGAGAGAGATTTTAGATCTATTTTTCATTTTATCGATTGTCATTTTTGAAAGGATCGAATTCTTGAAAAAGCGCGCGCTCTCTTTTTGACCTAATCCTCCCAAGAGATCTTTAGCTTTTGTGCGATCATTCTCCTGAAGGATTCAAGGATCACGATCATCATCTAGCCGTCTCCATCTGTTCATCTCAGTGTTGCTAGGGTTTCAATCGCTCTTCGTGATCTTTTCTCTTCATCATCATTCCTGGCCCTAATACTGTAAGTATCTCTCAAGGCATAAGAATTTTTTGTGAGTATTTTATATTTCATTAAAATCTCTATTAAAGTTTTGCTCTCGGTTTGTGACAGGTTCGTGATCCCGGTTTTGGGAGTCACGGCTCAATCTTTGTATTGATTTGTCTTGTAGTATTTTCTACAAGAGGTTTTTAGTGGAAGCTTGAGTTAGTGGACTCTAACTCAAATAGCCGGCATGGATCCGGGTGACTGGAACGTAGGATCACCGGGAACAAGTCGAGGAGACTTGGGTGGATCCGAACCCATTACATCACTTGTTTGCATTATGATCTTGTTGTTACTTATATTCTGCATTGTTGTTTGTGTTTGCAAAATAATTAGGAATTATCCTCTTAGTTATTTTAAAGTAGTATTCACCCACCTCTAGTACTTGTGTAGTAGCTTCCAGGGTATTACATTTGGTATCAAAGCTTAGTTCATAGCTATGACAAACAACGACAACAAGGCCGTTCGACCATCTCCCGACTACAGCTCTTACAAGAATCGTGAAGGAGCATCTTCAGTGCTCGAAGGTTACTCCTCAACCAGGCCTGCTCTCTTCAACGGTACCAACTATGGATACTGAAAATACAGGATGGAAACTTTCCTCCGGAGCGCATCACTTTGGGGAGCAACGCTAATGAAGTACGTTGAGCCCTTTGAAGAAGACTTCACAAAGTGGACTCCCGCGGAGGTTGCCGCAGAGGTGAGCAATGCCAATGCAATGAATGCCTTGCAATGTGCACTGGAGCCTGAAGACTTCAATAAGATATGCACATGTAAGAGTTCATATCAGATTTGGAATCAACTTCTCATCATGCACAAGAGAACGAGCAGGGTAAAACACTCTAAACTCATTGTTGCTAATAAATAGTTCCAGTTATTTCACATGGAACAGGGGGAAAGAATTAAGGAATATTATGCTCGCTTCGTGGATCTAACCAACGAATTGGAAGCTCTTGGGAAGACCTATACCCAAGAAGAGAAAGTCGCAAAGATCATTGACGGACTTCCTTCGAGTAGGGAAAAGCGAACCTACACTATCGAGGAAGGTAATGATATGTCTAAGTATACTGTTGTTCAACTAATGGGTACCTTAATGTCTTATGAGGTATGAAAGGACAGCAAGATCAAGATGCATGACAAGATGAAGGCGTTCTTGAAGCAAGAAGAGCCAAAGAAAAAGGCTATTGCTTTCAAGGCCGCCCCAACCACACCTACCGATAGTGAAGAATCGGAAGCTGAGTTGGACATGGAATCGTTGGCCCTTATGGCAAAGAAGTTCAACCGGTTTTTTCGAAAAGGTAACTTCAAGAACAAATCCAAAGTTGGTTCTACTAATGCCTCTTCTTCTTTGTGTTTCAAATGCAACAAGCCAGGACACATCAAGGTCGATTGTCCCCTCAACAAACAAAAGGAGAAATTGAAGGCACCTAAGTATGACAAGTCAAGAAAGTACAAGAAGGAGTACAAGAAAGGGCTTGTTGGTACATTCACCGAATCTGAAGAGGACTCTTCAAGTGGTGAGTCAGATGAATAACAAGTGGAGAAAGCACACATGTGCTTCATGGCAAGAGAACAATATGATCAAGAGACCGCTTCAGATGAAAGCGAGGATGAAGGTGAAGAGGTAACTATGGATGACCTTAGATTAGCGAATGAAGAAATTTGGTCTAAGTATTCTAAATTAGTGAATAGATATACTAAAATCAAAGAGGAGCTAACTAGTCTTCTAACCACACCTAAACCTGTTTTCACCAACAATGACACGGTTGTTGAAGCCTTGAGAATTGAGATTGTAAATCTCAAATCTCAACTTGAGCATGTTAACATTAAGGATCCGGATGAACATGAGATAGCGGATTTGATTTCTCGAAGCTCAACTTTGAGTATTGAGAATGAGAATCTCAAGTCACGTGTTTGTGAACTCACCACGCAAGTGTCTACTTTGGATGCTAAAATACTTTCTCTCACTGAGAAATATGAGTTCACATTAGGCCTTGTTGAGAAATTCAACAAAGGCAAGGATCGTTTGGATAATATTCTGAATGACTTACTTCTGGCCAATCATCGCATTGGGTTGGGATATAATAAGGAAAATTCATCCAAATCTTCCACCACCTTTGTAAGGCCATCATTCGATGCCTCAACTAGTGGGAGTAAACACCCCATGGGTAGTTCATCTTCCAATGGTACTTCCACTAAGTTCACATCTCCTTTTGGAAAGAAACCCACTTTGGGTGGACCTCCAAAGAAGGGTCATGCATTTATGTACACAAATGCCATACCACGTAGGAACACACATCCTACTCCACATGTTCACACCTATGATGATTTTTATGCTCCACGTCCACGAGCACGTGCACACCAAGTGAGACACACTCACGCACGTATTCCTCCATATGCATATGCTCACCCTCATCATTATTACATGAATGATTACCATCATGCACCGTATCATATGTTGTCACCACCATTTCATCATGTGCCACATGTTTATCCACGTCATGCATACACTAGGCCACTTCCTCGTAGAACACATGCACCACGTAGAAATCAACAAAATGTGCATGTTCCCAATAGGAATAGGGCTCCCAAGCCATTCTCTATTTGGGGCCCGAAGGACACTAGCATGCATGAGAACAAGCATATATAAACTCATATTTTATGAATATTGTGCATAATGATGATTATATTGGGAAGTCTAAGTCCAATTGGAATTGGCTTTCAAAGGTCTAATCTTTTCGGACCCAATGACCTGGGTACCATGATACAATGTTCTTATCTTCAGGTACTCAAGAAAAAGAAAATGAGCAACAAATCTAAATTTGGCTTCAAGAACGGTTGGATATTTGATAGCGGGTGCTCAAAACACATGACTGGTAAAGCTCTGTTGCTATCCGAAGTGGTACCCATTGAAAATGGAAACCGAGTGGTCTTTAGAGGCAACGAGAGTGGAACCATCATAGGTGTTGGAAAAGTTGATAACCCTTCTAAACCTCTTATAAGTGATGTTTACCTTGTTAAAGGTTTAAATCACAATCTAATCTCTATAAGTCAACTTTGTGACAAAGGTTACAAAGTTAGCTTTGAGAAAGGAATGTGCCATATTTTAAGGATTGATAATAATAGTTTGTTGTTCTCTGGCACATGCCATAAGGACTTATATATCTTAGATATTCCAAATTTCCATGAACAATGTCTTATTGCCAACACAAGTAAGCAACACTTATGGCATATACGTTTTGGTCATGCGAATTTCGGAACACTTTTCAAACTATCCAAGCTAGACTCTATAAAAGGATTTCCTAAGCTTTCTTTTAAAAAGAAAAGCTTTTGCGACTTGTGTCAACGAGGCAAACTTCCAAAATCGTCATTCAAACCTAAGAAAAGCATATCTTCTAAACAGCCTCTAGATCTTTTATATCTAGATCTTTTTGGGCCAACTAGAGTTGCTTCATTAGGGAATGCCCGATATGGACTTGTCATCGTTGATGACTTTTCTAGGTTTTCTTGGGTATTTACTTTAGTTAATAAAAATGATGTTTTTGAAAATTTCACAGTGTTTGCTAAGAAAGTACAAAATCTCATTGGAACCACCATTGTCACTATTCGTAGTGATCATGGCGGGGAATTTGAGAATGAGTCTTTCTCAAACTTCTGTGATGAGGTTGGTATTACTCACATCTTTTCTTTTCCTCGCGCACCCCCTCAAAATGGTGTTGTTGAGAGAAACAATAGGACGCTAGTGGAATGTGCTCGCACTATGCTTAATGATAGCCACCTTGGTCATCAATTTTGGGCAGAAGCGGTACATACCGCTTGCTATGTGTTTAATAGAATACTCTTGAGGCCCGGCACTAAACAAACTTGTTATGAATTGTTGTTTGGTAAGTTACCTCAAGTTAAACATTTTAGAGTTTTTGGTGCAAAATGATTTATCAAGAACACGTATGGTAGTTTGGACAAATTTGATCCAAGATCCGATGAGGGAATCTTTGTTGGATATTCCTTCCGTAACAAAGCCTAACAGATATGCAACAATAGAACCTCAACGATCGAGGAATCTCTTCATGTATCATTAAATGAAGACTTTGTCTCTCCTAGAATTATCGATGACGATGACTCTATAGAAGTAGTTTGTGATTCTATTGGTAAGTCTAATGCTATTGATTCTGTTGAAACTAACCATACTAATGAATCTATTGAGAATGTTCCTAGTGACCAGGGTGTTCCCAGAAAGCTTCCAACTGTTCGTGACCATCCTCATGAACAAGTGATTGGCAACATGGAAGATGGTGTCAAAACAAGATCTCAAGTCAACTTCTTCGCTCATTGTGCCTTTGTCTCTTTCGTGGAGCCAAAGAATATCAACGAGGCGTGCGAAGATAGTTCTTGGATCGTAGCCATGGAACATGAGCTCATTCAGTTTGAGAGAAATGAGGTCTGGGAGCTCGTTCCGTTGCCTTCGAAGAACCACAACGTTATAGGAACAAAGTGGATCTTCAAGAACAAGATAGACGAGAACCAAAATGTCATCCGAAACAAAGCTCGGTTAGTTGCTCAAGGCTACAGGCAAGAGGACGGTATCGATTTCGAGGAATCCTTTGCTCCTGTAGCTAGATTAAAATCTATTAGACTATTATTGTCATTCGCATCCATAAAGATTTCAAACTTTTTCAAATGGACGTAAAGGGTGCGTTTTTAAACGGATATGTCGTTGAGAAAGTATATGTTTCTCAACCTCATGGTTTTATAAACGAACATTTTCGAATCACGTTTTCAAACTTAAGAAAGCAATTTATGGTTTGAGACAAGCTCTTAGAGGTTGGTATGACCACTTAAAGAACTTTCTTTTGGATTTGGGTTTCAAAATGGGTGAGGTTGATTCAACGCTTTTTATTAAGTATGCTAATCATGATATTATTCAAGTTCAAATTTACGTAGATGATATCATTTTCAGTGCTACTAACTTCACTCTATGCGAAGAGTTTTCTAATGTTATGAAGGATCAGTTTGAGATGAGCCACATGTGTGAGCTCAAATACTTCTTAGGACTCCAAATTCGCCAAATGAATGATGAGATCTTCATCCACCAAACCAAGAACACGGTGGAGCTGCTAAAGCGATTTGGAATGGAGAGTCCTTCAAGCAAGAAGGCTCCGATGAGCACCACAACACATCTTGAGAAAGATACGAGAGACAAAGATGTAGACATTCGTCTATATCGAGGTATGATAGGTAGTCTATTATATCTTACTGCTAGTAGGCCAGATGTAATGTTTGCAGTATGTGTGTGTGCTAGGTATCAGTCACAACCTAAGGAATCACACTTAATAGCGGTTAAACGTATTTTCCCTATTTAAGTCATACACTAGACGGATTATTCTATCCAAAGTCAAGCATATATGAGTTAATCTCATATAGTGATGTAGATTATGCTGGATGCAAATCCGACAGAAAAAGTACTAGTGTCACTTGTCATTTTATAGGAAATTACCTCGTCTCTTGGTTTTCCAAGAAGGAGAATTTCGTATCACTTTCAACCACCGAGGCGGAATATATCGCCGTCGGTGCTGCATGTGCACAGGTTCTTTGGATGAGACACACACTGAAAGACTTTGGTGTATAATGTGATACTTGCCCTATCATGGTGGACAACCTAAGTGCAATATGTCTCTCTAAGAATCCGTTACATCGTTCCTGTACCAAACACATAGATGTCCTCACCATTTTCTAGATGATCATGTAGCTAAAAAGGACATCATACTAGTGTACGTTGAAACCCAAAAGCAAATCACCGATATTTTCACGAAACCACTTAAGGAAGATTCCTTTGTACGATTACGTCGAGAATTGGGGATTATGGGTGAATCCGAGATTTAGAATTCATAGTTTTTATATTGTTTGCATGATAGTGATATTCATAAGCTCATGCATACATTTGTTATGATATTCTCTATTCATGCTAGATTTATGACTGGTTTGCATTTTGTGTGTCGTATTTATGGTTTTATGGGGTAGCATAACTGCTTATGAGAGTGTTTAGATGATTAGTCCAAGTGTTCTTGGGAAAGATCTCAAAATTTCTCATTTCCAACTTTTTGGACTCATTTAGTCGGTTCACGTTCATCTACAGACCGACTAGTTTGACTTCTAGTTGGTTAGACATTGAACGTAGACCGAGAGCACTCATGCTGCCACCATCCCTTCGGTAGATACTTCTGTTGCTTCAGAGTCAGCCATTCCGACTGCACAGCCTGACGCTGGTGCAGCTCCTGCCTCTGTCTCCTGAGCCTACCTTGGAAGACTCTCCTTTGAGCACTTTGGATGACACATCTAGTTGTGAGAGAGTGAGGCTAGAATAGTTGGGTGGTTGTACTTTTTGTTGCATTTTGGTGTATGTTGTGCTGTTGATATCTGTTCGTGCACTTTATGCTACTCTCTACTGATGTTAGATATTTTTTGTTGTCTAGATGTATCTCTTTTACTGGTTTATACACACACACACACACACACACACACACACACACACACACACACACAAAGTGTATGGAAGGGCTCGGGGTTGAGGCGGCTAGCAACCCTAGCGTTTACCTCGCTGACTCCGGCGGCTCGGATGGAAGGGCTCTGGGCAATAAGGATTCTCTCCATTCAGCGAGGCATTCGGAAGATGGGGCAATCGAATCTGGATGGCAGAGGGCAAGAAAAAGGTCACCTTTGACCGGGGTCGTTCTAGAGAGCGTTCAATTCGTAATTTTGCACACCCTGGAGGTGCAATTCGCAGAGGCAGCCCCAAGCCGGTGATTGGAAATTATCGAAGTGATAGGTCTTTGCGTCACCACATCAAAAGTGCTAGATCTCCTAAGCCAATTGCTAAAGGTGGGTCTGTGTAATTACCGGTCAGGCCACAATCTTCAATTAAAATTAATCCTACCGAGAATAAGATTTCATGGGTGGATATCTTTGCCACCCGTAGGAAATATGCTGATCCTTTGGTAATGTCTGTTGGTACACCAGTCAGGAGTGAGGATGGGTTGGTGAAGGTGAAAGTAAGCAATGACATGATTGAAGTCGGTGCTTCTCGGTGGCAAAACACCCTAGTGGGCTATGTGTTGGGAGACATCCCATTTTACGGCCAGATCAAAGCTTGGACGGAACGTCTATGGAGACTTCGGCGGGGGGGAGGGGGGTATGCGCATTTTCTCTAGGGAAAATGGCTATTTTTATTTCAAATTTGAGAATGCTGAAGATCGAGATATTATTCTACATGGAGGTCCTTGGCTATTTGACGGTAGGCTAGTGGTGCTCCAGAAATGGTCTCCTACCACACAACATGGGAGGGATATTCTCACTGCGGTACCTGTCTGGATTCAGTTACACAATCTTCCCTTGTCTATGTGGACGTTGGATATATTAAATATCATTGCTACTGGTGTTGGGAATCCAATTTGCCTAGATAAAGCAACTGCCAACCTGGATATGATCTCTTATGCCCGCTGCTTAGTGGAGGTGAATGCAGCTGCTCCACTCCATAGAAATGTCATGGTTGAGTTGGAAGATCAAAGTTCTCTGATTGTTGATGTCAAATATGAGGGTGAACCACCCAGATGCAGAAAGTGCGCTTGCTTTGGGCATCTTGATGCGCAATGCCCCATCTCTGCTCAAGGAAGTGAGCCCCCTTCGATCCAAGAAGATGACGTCCATACAAAGCAAAGCTGGCCTGTTAAGGGTTCAATGCCTCCTAGTGACAATATTTCTGTTGCATGCAAAGAGGTTTGTCAAGGAGAGGGAGAAACCGTGCAAGGCCAAACTTGCAAACAGCAATGTGAGTCTTTACCTCATTCTTTGGTGCAGGGAAATGTACCTCAACATGCTCTTCATGCGGCATCAGCACAGATTAATGCTTCTAAATCATTTATTGAAAAGGGTGAATGTAGTAGGCTAAGTTGCGATACAGGCTTTATTGTGGGTGGAGCTGAACCAACTCAATCCCATATAGGTAATGAATCTATTGTGGGCACAATATCAATGGTTCAAAGTTGCATCAACAAGCCTACTCTCCTTCAGAGCACAGGGGAGGAGACTGACATCGAGGCTCCTTTAGTCACAACTTTCCACAATCAAGAATGGTATGAAGAGCAGCAAAAGATAAGAGAACATGCTATTCCAAATAATAAATCCTCACAGGCCTCCCCTACTGTTATTAGGCGTAGCACCAGGCGAACCCCATCTACTGGCGCCCATGCACAACCCCATGTTGTTTAATGTCAGTCCACTTCTGGAACACCCGGGGTTTAAACAACGTTGTGCGTCGTTCTGATCTTAAAATTAGATTGCGTAAATGTAAGCCCTCTATTGCGTGCTTACTGGAGACAAAATTTGAAGATCGCAATGCTGAGAGAATCTCTAAATGCTTCGACATTGATTGGAGTTGTATTAACAATAGATCCCTTCATAAAGGCGGTCGGATTGTTATATACTTTAACTCTAACGTATGGAATTGTTTCGAGCTTGCTTCATCTCCTCAGTGTATTACTGCTATGTTCACTAATTGCTCGGGATTCCGTATGGGCCTTACTGCTGTCTATGGTTTGAACGTCTCTAATGCCAGAACCCCTCTCTGGGCTGATCTTATTGCTAATTCTAAGATTTTCTATAATACTCCTTGGGTGGTGGTGGGTGATTTCAATTGTATTCGATATTCTCATGAGAAGTTGGGTGGTCGCCCGGTTGATTCCTATGCAATGGATGACTTTAATGATTGCATAGGCGCCTCTGGGCTCATTGAGCTGAAGTATATTGGGCAAAAGTACAGCTGGAATAATATGCGTATTGGCGCCACACGAAATTCAGCTAGGTTGGATCGTGTCTTCTGCAATATGGCATTCTTGGATTCTTTGCAACATGCTTACATGGAATACAATGACTCCGGCACAAGTGACCATGAATCTATGATAGTTCAGCTCCACCCCAAGGTACCCTCTTACCCTAAGCCATTTAAATTCTATAACTCTTGGGTTTCTTTTTCCAGATTTCAAGAAGTTGTCTGTGAAAATTGGGGATGGCAACTGAGAAGCTCGGCTTTGCAAAGGCTAGCTAGCAATTTAAAACATTTGAAGGGGAGGCTCAGATCCTGGGCGTTAGCACACAGGGAAAAAATTAATTCACGCTCATGTTTGCATGACCTGGAGGCCATCCAACATGATGCAACATTAATTTGTAACCATGCTGTTCAACTTCAAGAGAAGCTTGATATTCTTAATCTTGCTCACTCTTTGGAAATCGATGAAGAGGATCTTTGTCAAAAAAGTAGGATTAACTGGTTGACGCTGGGAGATAGGAATTCAAAGTTTTTTACAATGCCAAGAAGGCTAGGAGTTCTCAAAATAATTTGCACTATCTTATTAATGCTAATGGAGATAGGATTACGGATCATATTTCTCTCAGAAAAGAAGCCGCATTATACTTCACAAATCTTTACCATCAAGAAGATTACTATAAGTTTTTCCAAGACTTATCCCCAAACGTAAGCTCACCTTGGAAGCTACAAACTGGATGGAAAGGCCTGTTACTGCTTGCGAGATCAAGAATGCTACTTTCCAAATCGGCAAAGATAAGGCCCCTGGACCTGATGGTTTTAACGCTCACTTCTTTAAACATCAATGGGCGGTAGTAGGTAATGATGTGATAGCAGGTATCTCCTACTTTTTCAGAACTGGCCGCATGCTACCTCACATTAATCACACTTTTATCACGTTGGTCCCTAAAAATGCAAATGCTGCTAGGCCAGGCGACTATAGGCCTATTGCATGTTGCAACGTGATCTATAAAATTATCAGTAATGTGTTATGTAATAGGTTAAAGAATGTCATTACAGACCTTATATCTCCCAACCAGGCTGCTTTCCTTAAAGATAGGTTACTGTCAGATTGCACCCTCATAGCTCACGAATAGATTCGGGATTTTAGCAACCCAATGGGGGCAAGATCTTGCATTAAGCTTGATCTTCGAAAAGCTTTTGATAGTGTCAACAGAGATTTTATTTTATTTCTTTTACAGGAGATGTGCTTTAAAGGAAAATTTATTAACTGGATAAAGGAGTGTATATTTACCCCGCTTTTCTCAGTTATTATTGATGGGGCTCCTGAAGGTTATTTCACATCCAATAGGGGATTGCGCCAAGGAGATCCTCTCTCCCCCTATCTATTTGTCCTAGTTATGGAAGCTTTTTCTCTTCGTATGGCTAAAGCGGAATCTGCTTGCTCTATTCAGCCTCTTCGAAGGCTTGGGTCTATATCACATTTGCTCTTTGCAGACGATCTATTGGTTTTCTACCGCGCTAATCCTCGTTCCTTTAATGGACTTAAAGAGGTTTTGGCAGTCTTCAACCGAATCTCTGGTCTCCAAATTAATCATGATAAAAGTGCAGCTATTTTCAGTAAAGGTGTCCGAGACCCGAGGAATCTTGCTGATATTCTGGGAGTCAAGTTAGTAAATTCCTTTACTACTTATTTAGGATTGCCGCTATCTACTAAATACCAGAAAGCCCCCCTTTATAGTAGACTGGTGGATAAATGCAAAAAGAAGCTGACAGGGTGGTCTTCTTCATTTCTCTCTATTTCGGGGAGGGTTGAATTAGTGCGAACAGTTATCTACGGTATGATAGCTTTTTGGATGCAAGCTTACTGTGTTCCCCGTTCTGTCATTCACACTATTAGCTCTGCTTGCAGGAAATTTATCTGGGGTAAATTCCCTTGTTGGGCTTGAAAAGATCTCTGTGCCCCTAGGAAAGAAGGTGGAGTGGGGCTCAGGTTGTTGGAGGACTTGAATGTTGCCTCGAGGATACGGCTGACTTGGAGATTACTTGCTACTAACGGGTTGTGGGCGGATTTTATGAGGAACCGCTATAAGGCGGCCTCACATGATATTTAAACGGCCAAAGCAATTGCAACCCAGTCCGGCACTTGGAAATTCATTCTAAAGTCTCGAATTATCTCTCAAAATCTGATTAAACGGAAGGTAAATGATGGCGCCTCTACTTCGTTTTGGTATGATAATTGGCACCCTAATGGGCCGCTCTATCTGCTGCATACCCCATATCCTGGAACTGAGAGCATGAGGGTTAGAGATTTTTGGACAGATAATGGCTGGAAAAATGACTCACGCATTGCACCCATTCGCCCAATGCTCAGCACCATTTAATTGCAGATGGGTCCGGATAATTGGAGTTGGAGGCCAGCCACTGCTTTCTCTTTTCGAAATTCTTGGGAAAATTACCGAACACAACGTCCATACTACCCATTCTACAGAATTATATGGTTTAGCAAACTTGTGCCAAAAATGTCTTTATGCTTATTGCGTGCTCTTAGGGGGAACTTGCTACAAGGGACTATCTGGCAAATTGCGGCATAACTACGGATACACAATGTGTTCTTTGCAATGATGCCTCTGAGAGTCTAAAGCACTTATTCTTTGAATGTGAATACTCCAGATATATCTTAGCAAGGAGTCAGCTCAAACTGGGTTATTCAGGTGCACTTCCTATTTCCTTGGAAGGTGTTTATGATTTGATATTATCTCGGTATGGTAATGCGGATCCATTTGGAGTGCTTGCAAAGGCTGCCTTAGCATCAATGGTCTGGCACATCTGGAAGCAGCGCAATAAGAGAATTTTTCAAGACATGAAGATGGGGAAGATGGCTGTATTTGAGGATATAGTGATGGATGTCAACATCACGCTTAGAGACATGGAATTGGACGACGATACTGATTTGATTCCTTTCTCCAATTGGGGAATTATAGATCAAGGTTGACCTTTTTATAGATACTTTTTGGGTTGGCCAATGTTTTGCCAATTTTGAGCTTTATGTATGTATCGCTTTTAGTTAGGAATTTAGTAGGATGTAGTGGGTGACGGCGCTTGTGCCCTATCCCCACTCTCCCTATTAGTTTCTGATACTATGAGCGATTTTTTGTCTGTACATATTTGATCACTAATATAGATCCTTTTATTTGCCATACACACACACACACACACACACACACACACACACACATACATCTTATTGCAGTTCGTATCTTTGTGCATGCTGTGCTGTGTCTCTGTTGTTTCTTTCGTCGCTCGTCGACTATGTTGTTATCTAGCTTTGTTTTTATGAAAACATGAATGTTTTCCATGCACTCAATTCGCTAAAATGTTGATATTGGAGAGATTGTTCCTTTAATCAATCATATGATTTGATGTTGCTTTTGATGTTCTCTCTTTCTGTTTTTCGACTATGGTCTAGTTGCCACACTTTGTTTTTTCTTCGATATTTTCCTTGGTGTCATTTGGACCGTCGGCATTTTCTTCGACTCTTTTGTTTGAACTTTTGTTTAGCCATTGTTGTTGTCGTTGCCTTCCTCCCGCTCTTTTTAGATAATGCCAAAGAGGGAGAGAATTAAAAATGACTTAGTCATAAATGATAATTTAAACATTACCGTGAATCTAATTTCATATGCTAGATTCAGGAGGAGTGAAGAGATAAAAATCTATGGATTCCGATCCTATATTTCGATAGTTGGATCATGCTTTATTATCTTCTCTTCTACTTGATGCTTCTGTTCATTATTTAATATGGAACTAACGTGTCATCAATGCAGGGGGAGCAAGTAAATTTCATTTATTTCATTATTATTGATTTATATTTATGTTGGTTTGTCATCACCAAAAGGGGAAGAATGTTGAGTATTGATTCCCCTGATTTTGTTTTGATGATGAACAAACATAAATATCGTGTACTAATTCTCTTTGAGTGTAGTTAAGGAGATCGTCGCCAATTTACTCTGTAGATCTCAAGCGACGTCTCAAGACTTCTTTAGAGTGCATGATCGATTGTGCCTGAAGCTTCGTTGAAGCTCAAGGACTTGTTAATGAAGTCAAGAGATTCAGACTCATCACGTTAGAGCTTTGAAGACGGTTTTTTGGTTTATCTCTTTGTCTTCTTGCTCTACTTTATATAATGTTAAGCCTTGAGTCATACTTGCTTAGTATCCCTCTTAACTATCTTATCTATTTACTAGGAATGCCGTAGAAGCTATTAGATATGGTCCCTTAGCCTATCGCTCTTCTACCAGACTTCTGATGCATCTTAGTTGGTTCAAGTTGAAAAACTAATCGATTAAATGTCAATCTAATCGATTAGGAATTCTTTTTGAATCGACCAGTCACCCTTGAGAATCTTAGCCTAATCTATGTTGACCAACTAGTCGGTCCAAGAAGGTTCACTGACCGATTAGTTCTCAAACTAGTCGGTTAGTGTTTCTTCTTATACCGACTAGATTATCCTTCTTATTTCACACAATTCTTTGTTTGCAACTAGTCGGTCCAAGAAGGTTCACCGACCGATTAGTTATCAAACTAGTCGGTTAGTGTTTCTTCTTAGACGGCCTAGTTTATCTTAATATTTTTACTAAAATCTCTGTTTCAAACCAGTCGGTCCAAGAAGGCTCACCGACCGACTAGTTCTCCATCTAATCGGTTAATGATCCTTCTTAGACCGATTAAGCTGCTTTAATTTTTCAGACGTTGGGGATTTTATTTTCACGATTCTGTGCGATCTGTTTTGTTTCTTTCCATATCTATTTGATGCGTTTCAAACATGGAAATTCCTCTATTATGAGAGAGATTTCAGATCTAGTTTTTTCAGTTTATCGATTATCATTTTTGAAAGGCTCGAATTCTTGAAAAAGCGCTCTCTCTCTTTGACCTAATCCTCCCAAGAGATCTTTAGCTTTTGTGCGATCATTCTCCTGAAGGATTCAAGGATCACGATCATCATCCTAGCCGTCTCCATTTGTTCATCTCAGTGGTGCTAGGGTTTCAATCGCTCTTCGTGATCTTTTCTCTCCATTATCATTCCTTGCCCTAATACTGTAAGTATCTCTCAAGACATAGGAATTTGTGGTGAGTATTTTATATTTCATTAAACTCTCTATTAAAGTTTTGCTCTCGATTTGTGAGAGGTTCGTGATCCCGGTTTGTGGGAGTCACGGTTCAATCTTTGTATTGATTTGTCTTGTAGTATTTTCTACAAGAGGTTTTTAGTGAAAGCTTGAGTTAGTGGACTCTAACTCAAGTAGCCGGAAGGGATCCGGGTGTCTGGGACATAGGATCACCGGGAACAAGTTGGGGAGACTTGGGTGGAGCCGAACCCATTATATCACTTGTTTGCATTGTGATCTTCTTATTGTTACTTATATTCCGCATTGTTGTTTGTGTTTGCAAAATAATTGGAAATTATCCTCTTAGTTATTTTAAAGTACTATTCACCCCCCTCTAGTGCTTGTGCAGTAGCTTTCAGGGTATTACAGTAATATCCCACAAGCTGGAAGTTGATCCGACTTACAAACTCATGAAGAAGAAAAAGAGGAACATGTGGGGAGAAAAGATGAAGGCCGTGACGTGTGTTTATATTCTATATATTCACGCACGTCTTCTTTGTGATTTTCCGTTGTTTTCCATCGTTTCATATCTGTTCTTTCGTGTTTTTTTATATCTTTTCACTTTCTCCATGTTTTTGTGCAAATGCAGGAGTTTCCAGCGTTGGGGACATTCAAAGCAGATATCATGAGTCCCCAGAGCAACGAGAGGATTCACGCGCGATCCAGATGGCCAAACAATGAAGAAATCCATATTTCAGCCCTCAACCGATCGGGTGGACAGAGCCACCCGATCGGTTGATGCACGCGTATCTGACCCGGACAGGAGCTGAAGAGAAGAGCAGCTCACCCGATCGGTTCAGTGATCGGGTGAGATCGACAGAGCTCTCTGTCTATTTGAAGCTGAATTCCAACCGATCGGGTGACATCTCACCCGATCGGTTCATCTGAAGCTGGAAATCAACAAACGATGACCTGGTCACGCCACTCGCTTACCTCAGCGCCCGGTTGAAGCTTCTAAAGCCCGATGGCCAATGCGACAAGCAGCTCACCTGATCTGTTGATGTTTCAACCGATCGGTTGTTGTCCGGGTGGCCGTCCGGGTGAGCCAGATTTCAGCTGTTTAGTCTCTGTTTCAGTCCACCCCATCGGGTGAACTTCCATCCGATCAGGTGGGCCTGTTTTGACAAGTTTATTGGGTTTTCTGGACCTGAACCGGTGTGGTTTGTAAAGGGTTATTTATATGAGTTTGGGGCACGACTTAGGGATCTTCTTCTCATTTTTTACGTATTTTTCCTCCCCTTTCTTGGGAGTTTTAGGTTAGATTAGATTAGGATTTTCTATTGTAATAAATCTTGTAAAGGATTGAAGATTCAAACGCGAGATACGTATTTCTTTCTCTTGTTTTCCATTGTTTTGTATTGTGTTTATTTTGCTTGATGGTGAACGTTTGTATGTCGTTTCTGTTGCTTGTTTTTATGTTCTTCACCATTGAGTAGTATTGATGAACCCTAATACGGGTTAGAGTAGGATTGGTGCTTGGGTTGTTTCATTTGGCATGGTTGCATGGCATGTGTTCGATGGAATGTGTCAATGGGTATTTCTAGCAATCTGAGTCCAATTCGTATGGCAACACACTAGTTATGTTGGGGATTGGGGTCCGGTGTCTTGTCCAGTCAAGATCCGCTTTGATGTATTTCTAGAAATCACATTCGACCTATTTGGCCATTAGGGTTACGCGGGGGCATTTCATTGTCATTGGCGTGAGAAAGACCATCTCTGACCGTCGGGCCAAGGGGGAATAAACTTGGCGGTTGACTCCCTAGCCACAGCTCACACCCCTAGCGTAGACATTGAGTCCTTGCGCGTGGGAACAGCTTGGACGAAGTGTTGGGAGTTATCATTGTGGCCTTAATGCTCTCAGTTGCGGTCGGTGTTAATGGACATGGGAATGCCCACCGTCCGAAACTGGGTAGACCTAGCGTACTGGGCATCGATCGGAATATCGGGCCCATGGACGTTAGGTACCACCTTTAGGGGCAATGTCTCACCCTGGGTCAAATCAAATGCCAAGTGTCATGAATGCTCTAGCCCGTGTTAGCGGGGATTCATTTCTTGTCTTTTTTATTTCTTTATCTTATTTCTACACTTCCACCCATATCATCCGCGTAGCTAGCACACAACCTAGGCAAGGCTAGTAGCCATTCAAGCCATCCACCTCCCTGAGTTCGATAAACCCGCACCCTACACTAACCGTGCACTTTCGGTAAAACGACATCGCGCCCATACCATAAACCTCGCACCGGTCAAGTTTTTGGCGCCGTTGCCGGGGAGGCGTTCGGTTTGATATTAGCTTATCTTGGGTTCGTTAGACTACGCAAAAAAATACAATAACCAAGAAATTTTTCCCCCACCATTATATTATCTTCTTGTTATTTTCTTATACTATTGACGCTCCTCTCTATTTTTCTTATTTTTGTTGTCCAGGTATCTTTGATATTGCCATGAGTAGATCAGATTTCGATGCTCAGATGGGAGGCTACGATCCCTATTCATTTGTGGTTTGTGAGACTTGTGGGATGGCGGGGCACGTGTGTTATGATTGCACATTTACGCTTGAGAGCCTCCCCCTACACCAAGGCCAAACATTTTCCCACAACCATAGCCCAAACACCTCCCATCCATTTTCTCAACCTTATATCCCTCCACAAACACAAGAAGAATCAAGCCTCGTGTGTCTCCTTGAAAGTGACATGTTTAACCAAGGCCAATTATTACCAAACTTCATGGTGCCAATCACCGAGCCTACACCTAGGAGAGGGGACGAAGGAGACGATATACCCACTTTCATGGTTGACACCATCATCTCATCGGCCCCCATAGACAAATCTTATGCCGATACCCTATTTTTCCAACACTACCACTTGAATGACGAAGCATTTTTTGATGGTGATAGTGAGGATGGGGAGATGTCTCTAGGATTTGTGGGAGAGACTTCTCATCTTGATTTGGATACCCTATATGAGTCCTACGAGGGCACTGAGGAGACCACAGAGCTTATGCATACCGGCGAGGAGGATGTGTGTGAGGATACAGACACCACGACAACATACGAGTGGTTCGCTCCACATCCACCTCCACTGTCATCTCTGTTGTTGCTTCTTCCTTGGTCTGTGGTCAACCACGAGGATGTCATTCAGGGCATCGGGCAGATGGTGGAGCATGAGCATATCGTCGAGGAGGATGTACATGAGGGCTTGGATACGATGGTCCACTCCATGGAGCCCGAGTCACATCTACCTTTACCGTCGCTCTCCACTTCTTCTGCGGCTGAGCATCTACTTGAGCATATTTCCCCTATTCACGGAGATTTTCATACTCACACTCACTCCACTTTTGAGTCTCGCTTTTCACTTCCTATTTCTTTAGACTCATATATATTTGACATATCATATCTCTCGCAGGACACATGATCTACTTCCCTAGAGGTATGCTGCGGTGTGTCACCACCTGGAGAGCCACTTCTTATGGAGAGCGAGGATTTGGTCGTCGCTAGTACAGAGGATAGCGACCCATTCTCAGGGATTATTCGTCAACCTTTTATTATTTTTCCATCTTATGTTGACAATTATCTCTGGGATACATTTATTTTGGGAAATAATTTCTTGCCATGGGCTAATGCACCTCGTCCTTTGCAGGTCACAGCTGGATACCTACTAAGGATGCTTGGAGGTGCATTTCTTGGATCCATTGGCACACGTGGCACAGCGCTTCTGGCGGAGCCATATAATGAGCAGTTAGAGCAGCTAACTGCCCCACTCCAGATCTTGGATCCGCCTATGCTCAGGTGTATCCTAATCTAGTAGTGTAAAAATTTACCGCTTTTTAGTTTAGATTTGAATAATCTCGTCTCCTCTCATTAGCGAGGGGAGTGTATCTAGGGTTTGCTTTTGAATCATAATAACCCATTATGTCGTGTCCTTCTATCACTTCTACCGCCCACACCCCACATCCTCTACCGAGGAGGACGAGGACTCTTCCTCTCCTAAATTTTGATTCATTTCTTTTTCTTTTCCGATTCTCCCCCTGGCCCATTATTTCTGCATCACTATGACCACATCATTTTGCTAGCACTATCATGTTCAGCTTGGGGGAAATCGACTTTGTGTACATGTTGTCGTGAGTCTTTGTCGTGTGTTTGTGTCTGTGTATTCTTCATATCTTTTATTGTGTGTTTTCCTTTTTCTTTATTTTCCAGATTCGTTCGTGTGTTTTTTGTTTCTTTCATGTTTTGTGTCGGTGTGTATTCCCCTCCACATTTTCATTGCCCTCCCATATTCACTATTATTACATTGAGGGAAATGCAAGTTTCATCTTGGGGGAGTCGCACTTCGTGCGTCATTTGTGTTTTTTTCTTCGTTTTTGAGTTGTTTTCCATCGTGGTTTTCTTTTTCTTCTCATCTTTTGTTCTCTCTCCCCCTAGAGATGACCCCATATGATGAATTGCCACTGAAACACACACACACACACACACACACACACACACACACACACACACACACACACACACACATAGCATAGCTACGATGATCACATTCACTAACCCTAGGAAGCCGAGTCCTATTGCATTTCATGCTTCGTGGGTTCACTATGCTTCTATGTGAGTCATGTGTCGTGACTAGCTTATTGTGTGCTTCTATATTGTGATGTTGATTTATATACCTATCCTTGGTTGACCCCTAGATTATCATGCTTTGATTTGAATATGCGGTATTTGCTTCTACTGTCTGCTTCTATATGCATGTTATAAGTTTATATCGTATGCTTCAATTCGCATGTGTCGAGATTCCACAAACAAGGACTAGGATAACCCATTTAGCCTATGCTCTGGTTAGCGAGAAATATCTCCTTTGCCCATGTCACGCCCCGCTTCCCAAAAACATGGAGGCGAAGCGTGAGAAGGTCCGCACGGACTTGAAGCTGCAAAGCCGCAAGTCCGATAAGCGTCAAATAAAACGCAGTAGCAGGTCCCTGTAATGTGACTCAGAACAACAATAACAATAATAGGAAAAGAGAGACAAATAATATACATTATTCCAGCTCATAGTCCAACAAAAAGTCCAACAACCAGAAATGCCACCAGGCAAACCAAAAGAGTCAAAAGTACAAGGCCCAGCATGGCCAAATGAAACTAACAAAACGGTGCTACTCACCGACAACCACAGCTAACAAGAAAAGTACGGAAGATCTCTAGGATTGATCACCGGTATCTTCGTACTCCACGAACTCGTCACCCTCCGCAACTGTCTCTGGCTCAGCAACTGACATGCGTCACCCAAAGAGAAGGGGCACATGTCAGCAAGTCTAAAAAGACTTGTGCAAGGAAACTATAAAAGTAAAGCAACCTAACAGTTCTAAAGTAACGTATGACATGGATATAAAATGACAAATGACATGGCATGGCAATTAAACAAGTAAAGGACAAGTACTGGAATTGTAATCACGTTGTGCACAGAGATTCCGCCCTTTGGCTAGAGTGGCTGAACAGGCCAACTCTTACGCTCAAGTGACCGTTTATCCCTACCCCTCCACGTGTGTCGAGCCAGGGCATTACCCCCGAACACGGAATGCTCGCTTCTGGATCACGAGCCCGGAAGTGTTTTTAACACGGATGGCATAGGGTTATGCCCGCATAACGGGTGCCTAGCCGGTAACATGGAAACATGGATTGTACAAGTAATGTAGTGTGTGCTACGATGCAAGTTTAACTAGGATGACATGTATGATGCAATGCATGGCAGTTAACAATTCAAATGCGTACAGTTAAGGAATTTAAACATGACAGATATCAATGCATAAATGATATGACAAGGTGTCGGATCTAGCTTCGTTGTCAAGCTAGATCACAAAGTTGCGCCTAGATCGCTATCATTTCACGATCTAGTCTCTTTCACGCTAGTACGAGAAATTGGCCTAAAGACATGGCCTAAAGAAAAGTTGGCAAGTTTCACTTGCCTGATTTCGGTGATGTCGGATGACGTGGATTCGTCTCGACAAACGATACGTTATGGGACGACTGGTGCTCTGTTTGATAAAAAATAAGGACTCTGAATTAGTACTCCATCATAGCTAACTGATAGGTTATTTTATTTAGGTCTTCTAACCCAGGGGATTCACATCATATTATTAATGATACTAACCCACTAAAATAACATGTGTGTAATAACCTACCTCTTATCAATCTTGGGCACAAGGTATTATAGTGTTCCAATAAAGTTACTGTTCAGTAAGACTTCCAGCATCAAAACAAAGCTTTAAGGGTCCTCAAGTACAAGAGTGGGGCTGCAACATGTGTACTACCCTATATAGCATATAAATTATCTATAAGAAGCCATGTCATCATGTTTCAAATGGCAACACTACTCTTTCATGTATACAGCAAGTTCTTTAAAACATTTCTTATCAAGTGTATAACAGAGGAGATAACTCAAGTTGGGTTCATATGCACAAAAGCCTAAGCACATCATCTACCTACCTGATGATCTACAAACATCAAATGTTA
The DNA here is from genome assembly GCA_030789695.1 of Scilla litardierei. Taxonomy (NCBI): domain Eukaryota; kingdom Viridiplantae; phylum Streptophyta; class Magnoliopsida; order Asparagales; family Asparagaceae; genus Scilla; species Scilla litardierei. The sequence goes on from CM061142.1 coordinate 124,608,666, forward strand.
TTTAAAAATAGTTAAAGCCCAAAGTTTAAACTCTCACTCTCTCTCCCTGCGTGGAACTGTGTGCTAAATGGGTTAAAAGTGGGCTAAGACAAAAGTCAGATATAATTATTAATAATAAAATTATTAGGGGATATAACACATTGAAACATAGGGCTAAAAATACAATAAGTTGGGCCAAAAAGTGCACATAGATCAAACGGAGTCCAAAAATCGTAAGAAAAATACTGGGGTGACCGGGGCGACGAGAGAAAGGAGTTGGAGGAGACGGTTCACAATTTCGATGACGAGAAGAGAAATTAAAAATAAAAACGTCTCTCGTCAAAAGTGAGAATCGCGACGTCTCTCCAAACAAGGTCAGTTCGCAGAAGAACGACTCTTGAAAAGACGTTGCAAATCAACACCAAAATTCTAATACTATCAGAGAGGGTCACAACGACATATCACACGATCGGGTTCGGATACAGACAACGTCAAAAATAAACACGTGCATGAACAAGACTACATGCACGTCAAAGCGTACAATGAAAACTGATCGTTACATCCTCCCCACCTTAGAAATGATTCCGTCCTCGGAATCAACATCAAACACTGCTCGGAAAGAGATGCGGGAAGCGCTCTCTCATGTCATCCTCACGCTCCCAGGTAGACTCCCCAGGGGAACCATGACGCCACTGCACTCGAACCAAGTCGACAGTCTTATTCCTCAGCTGCTTCTGACGTCGATCCAAAATCTCAACTGGCTGCTGGTCATAGGTAAGATCCGGACGAACCGTGATCTCCGAGAAATCCACAGCATGGGACGGATCACTGACGTATCGACGCAACTGAGATACGTGAAACACGTTGTGAACTCCCTCCAGTGACGGTGGCAACGCCAATCGATAAGCCATAGCTCCAACTCTCTCCAGGATGTCAAACGGCCCAATGTACCTCGGACTCAGCTTGCCTCTCTTCCCAAATCGGATAACTCCGCGGTTCGGAGAAATCTTCAGGAAAACGTGATCCCCAGGCTGAAACTCCAAAGGCCTCCGTTTAGCATCTGCCCAATACTTGAAACGGTCCTGGGCAATCCTCAGCTTCTCCCAGATGTTCCTCACAACATCCACAGCCTCCACGATCATCTCTGGCCCTAACAGCTCCCGGTCTCCAATGTCATCCCAGCTCAGTGGCGATCGACATTTCTTCCCGTATAGTGCGGCGAATGGCGCCATGCCAATACTCGTCTGGTAGCTGTTATTGTAGGAAAACTCCACATGATGGAGATGATCCTCCCAAGACCCCTTGAAGTCTAACATGCACGCCCTTAGCATGTCCTCCAAGATCTGAATCGTCCTATCGGACTGGCCATCTGTCTGCGGATGGTACGCCGTGCTGAAACTCAGACTCGTACCCAAGCTCTTCTGCAGACTCTGCCAGAACTGAGACGTGAATCTCGTGTCTCTGTCCGACACGATACTCACAGGGACTCCATGCAGTCGAACGATCTCCTGCACGAACACGTTACATCACTAACTATTCTAGGAAAAGGAAATAGAAATGGAAAGTAAAAGGATTTACCTCCATATATCTCCTCGCCAGTGCCTCAGTGGACTGTCCTACTCGGAATGGAATAAAGTGCGCGGATTTGGTCAATCGGTCAACGATCACCCAAATCGCGTCATTCTGCTTCGGACTCCGAGGTAGTCCAGTCACGAAGTCCATAGTGATGTGTTGCCACTTCCACTCCGGAATCGGAAGCGGTTGTAGCAACCCCGCCGTACGCTGATGCTCCGCTTTCACCTGCTGGCAAACCAAGCACTTGGCTACGCTCCGAGCCACGCTCCTTTTCATCCCATGCCACCAGAAATTCAAACAGAGATCCTTGTACATCTTGGTCCCACCAGGATGCACAGAATACGGCGAACTGTGTGCCTCAACTAATAACTCCTCTCTGATATCTCCAGCTGGTACACACAACCTGGCTCCATACCTCAGCGAGCCGTCCTCGTGAATCACGAAATCAGTCCGCAGACCCGCTTCCACCATCTCTCGAATCTTTACCAACTTCGGGTCACCACTCTGCCCAGCCTTGATCCGATCCACGATCGTCGACTGTATATGCATACACATCAACGAAGAAGTCTCTCCAGGCAGAACCACCTCAACTCCAGACTCGCAAAAATCCTGCTGCAATATCCACTGCGAAGTCAGCAACATCACCGCCGGAAGCCTACTCAACGCATCAGGAACCACATTCACTTTACCCGGGTGATACTGCAACTCGATCTCATAGTCTGCCATGAGCTCCAACCACCGACGCTGTCGCATGTTGAGCTCCTTCTGCGTAAAAATGTACTTCAAGCTTTTGTGATCGGTGAAGATCTTCACCTTCTCACTCAGCAGGAAGTGCCTCCAAATCTTGAGCGCAAACACGACCGCAGCCAACTCCAAGTCGTGCGTCGAGTAATTATTCTCATGGGTCTTGAGCTGACGTGAAGCATATGCAACCACGTGCCCATGCTGGTGTAACACACAACCGAGACCCTTGCCAGAAGCATCACAAAAGATCTCGAATCCTCCACTACGATCAGGCACTGCTAGAACCGGTGCAGTCGTCAATCTCTCCTTCAGAATAGAAAAGGCCTTCTCACAATCATCGGACAAGTCGAAAGATACATCCTTCCTCGTCAGTCTGATCATCGGCTCTGCAATACGGGAGAAGTCCTTGATAAAGCGCCGATAATAACCTGCAAGCCCAAGAAAACTCCTGATCTCAGATGCTGACTGCGGAACAGGCCACTCTCTGATGTCCTTGATCTTCTCAGGATCCACTGAAATCCCATCACCAGTCACCACATGCCCCAGAAAAGCCACTCTATCCAGCCAGAACTCGCATTTCAAATACTTGGCATACAACAGATGCCTCATCAGAATTTCCAATACTATCCTCAAGTGCGACGCATGCTCCTCCTCTGACTTAGAATAGATCAGAATGTCATCAATGAAGATAACGACAAACTTATCTAGATAGTCATAGAAGATCAAATTCATCAGGTTCATAAATACTGCGGGCGCGTTGGTCACACCAAAAGGCATAACCATGAACTCGTAGTGACCATACTTCGTCCTGAACGCCGTCTTCGGAATATCCTCTTTTCTCACCTTCAGCTGGTGATATCCACTCCTCAGGTCCAATTTGGAGAATACCCTCGATCCTCCGAGCTGATCAAAAATATCATCAATCCGCGGCAATGGGTACTTATTCTTTACAGTCACCGCATTCAGCCCTCAATAATCAACGCACATGCGACGCGAACCGTCCTTCTTCTTCACCAGCAGGACCAGTGCTCCCCACGGAGACACACTGGGATTTATGTAACCCTTCTGCAACAGCTCGTCCAGTTGCTTCCGTAACTCCTCCAATTCCGCTGGAGCCATACGATAAGGTGCCTTCGAAATGGGCTGCGCTCCCGGAATCAGGTCAATCGAAAACTCTAGAGCTCGATCGGGCGACAGACCAGACATCTCCTCGGGGAAGACGTCATCAAATTCACGCACCACAGCAGGCCTACCCTGCTCCATCAGCATAGCCACAGCCTCCACCGGCTTGGCCCGAAACCTGACCGGACCAAGCGAACTGCTACCACGGCTGAACTCAAACACTGGATGTCCAGGAATCTCGAACACCACCTTCTTCCTCCGACAGTCGATCGTAGCGTAGAAGCTCGCAAGCCAATCCATCCCAAGCACAGCATCGTAATTGATGATGTCGTGGACAATAAAGTCAGCATACAGCTCGTGTCCACAGACCACCAACGGGCAGGAATTGCACCCACGATGCACCGAAATCACACCATTCCCTGTGACGATGTTCCAACTCTGGGGAAGAGAGGAAGTCGACAAGGAATGCCTCTCCACGAAGCTCCGAGAAATGATGCACATGGATGCACCAGAGTCAAAGAGAACTCGTGCAGGAAAAGCGCAAACCAAAATCACACCTAACAGACAGTCTAACAATCAAATTCTATTCTAGCAAATAATCATATGCAAACAACTAATCATATCTAACAGCCAACTAACTAAGAAAGAAACAGCTAGTTAGAAAGTTACCTGCGATAACCTCATCCAGCGTCTCGGTCTCAGCAGCAGTCATCAAAAACGCCTGTTGTCTCAGCCGGACAGCCTGCTGAAACGCCTGCCTCTGCGGAACGAGAGGTGCTCCACGACCAGCAGGAACAGGTGCCCTCTGCTGCAACGACTGAGCTGCAACAGGTGCTCTCCACGGCTGCTTCGACCTCGGGCAATCCTTCATGGTGTGCGTAGGATCACCGTAAACTAAACACTGCCCCAGCATCTTCCGGCACTGATCCTTGATATGCCCCGTCTTGCCACAGAAATTGCAAGTCTTCAAAGTAGAAGGTCCTCCGGGCCTCTTGAACTGCACAGGCTGGTTGGGCCCGTGCCTCGGTCTCACCACTGCTCTGGCCTGCTCCATAGGCCTCTTCCCAGTGCCAGAAATCTGTCCCCTCTTCTGATTCACAATCCTCTCCTGCCTCTTCGCCGCAATCAGAACCTTCTGGTAAGTCTCCGCATCAGAAGAAGTGACATAGCTCTGCAGATCCAACGAAAGCCCCAGCAGAAACCTCTGGGCTCTCTCCTCAGCATCCTGCACCATCTTCGGTGCAAAACGACTCAGCCTCGTGAATTCCTGGTGGTACTGATCCACCGTCAAATTCCCCTGCTTCAAGTCAATGAAGCGCTGAGCCATCTCTCTCCTGGCGGCCTTAGGAAAATATTCCTCATCAAACCTAGACTTGAAGGTAGCCCAAGAAATCGGCTCCTCCAACAACTCCTCCTCGGCATCCCACCAGTTCCGCGCGTTGTCCTTCAGCTGCCGCTTCACCAGATCAACCCATCCAGTCGGGTCGACCTTCGACATCTTCAGATTGTCTTCCATATTCCTGGTCCACTCATCTGCAGCCAGGGGTCCCTCGGTCCCATCGAAGTAAGCGGGGCCCAGCTCCCGAAACTGCTTCGCCCCTGGCTCGAAGCGAGGGACATTCTGGATAGGCTGCGCTGCTCGAGCAGGCGGAACATTTCGGGCATTCTGGAGCATGCCCTGCTGCACCTGCATCATCTGATGCATCATCCGCAAGATCTCTCCATTGGTGGGCTCCCGATCCGGCTCCTCGTCGCGAGGGGGTACACCACCACTAGCACGGGTATTCCGTCTCCCAGCCATCTATTGTCACAGGAGAACGAAACAAATCAGACTCTTTGCCTAAGGCACGGTGTTGAATTTTGTTTATTGGACTTTCTATAATTCTTATTGTTATTCTGATTAAGTCAAATAAAACGAAGTAGCAGGTCCCTGTAATGTGACTCAGAACAACAATAACAATAATAGGAAAAGAGAGACAAATAATATAACATTATTCCAGCTCATAGTCCAACAAAAAGTCCAACAACCAGAAATGCCACCAGGCAAACCAAAAGAGTCAAAAGTACAAGGCCCAGCATGGCCAAAAGAAACTAACAAAACGGTGCTACTCACCGACAACCACAGCTAACAAGAAAAGTACGGAAGATCTCTAGGATTGATCACCGGTATCTTCGTACTCCACGAACTCGTCACCCTCCGCAACTGTCTCTGGCTCAGCAACTAACATGCGTCACCCAAAGAGAAGGGGCACATGTCAGCAAGTCTAAAAAGACTTGTGCAAGGAAACTATAAAAGTAAAGCAACCTAACAGTTCTAAAGTAACGTATGACATGGATATAAAATGACAAATGACATGGCATGGCAATTAAACAAGTAAAGGACAAGTACCGGAATTGTAATCATGTTGTGCACAGAGATTCCGCCCTTTGGCTAGAGTGGCTGTACGGGCCAACTCTTACGCTCAAGTGATCGTTTATCCCTACCCCTCCACGTGTGTCGAGCCAGGGCATTACCCCCGAACACGAAATGATCGCTTCTGGATCACGAGCCAGGAAGTGTTTTTAACACGGATGGCGTAGGGTTATGCCCGCATAACGGGTGCCTAGCCGGTAACATGGAAACATGGATTGTACAAGTAATGTAGCGTGTGCTACGATGCAAGTTTAACTAGGATGACATGTATGATGCAATGCATGGCAGTTAACAATTCAAATGCGTACAGTTAAGGAATTTAAACATGACAGATATCAATGCATAAATGATATGAGAAGGTGTCGGATCTACCTTCGTTGTCAAGCTAGATCACAAAGTTGCACCTAGATCGCTATCATTTCACGATCTAGTCTCTTTCACGCTAGTACGAGAAATTGGCCTAAAGACATGGCCTAAAGAAAAGTTGGCAAGTTTCACTTGCCTGATTCGGTGATGTCGGATGACGTGGATTCGTCTCGACAAACGATACGTTATGGGACGACTGGTGCTCTGTTTGATAAAAAATAAGGACTCTGAATTAGTACTCCATCATAGCTAACTGATAGGTTATTTTATTTAGGTCTTCTAACCCAGGGGATTCACATCATATTATTAAAGATACTAACCCACTAAAATAACATGTGTCTAATAACCTACCTCTTATCAATCTTGGGCACAAGGTATTATAGTGTTCCAATAAAGTTACTGTTCATGTAAGACTTCCAGCATCAAAACAAAGCTTTAAGGGTCCTCAAGTACAAGAGTGGGGCTGCAACATGTGTACTACCCTATATAGCATATAAATTATCTATAAGAAGCCATGGCATCATGTTTCAAATGGCAACACTACTCTTTCATGTATACAGCAAGTTCTTTAAAACATTTCTTATCAAGTGTATAACAGAGGAGATAACTCAAGTTGGGTTCATATGCACAAAAGCCTAAGCACATCATCTACCTACCTGATGATCTACAAACATCAAATGTATTCTTATAAAAACCCTCACAACCTGCAACCAACCCATCTAAATATTTAAAAGCTTAACATCATGATATTAATATCCTTCTGCAAGCTAATTTAACCCTAACAAATTTCTAACACCTATAATAACAACTAGTTGTTTACAGGTGAAATAACCCCATACAAAAGATAAAAGTTTAAACCCCAACAATTTAACATCATCATTATATAATAATCTTCTAATATTCATTAAGATCATCACAGCAGGAGACTAACAGCAAACTACATCATAATAACAAGTAACACATAACCACCCAAATACAAAATTAGCTAATAAAAATATATACAAACCTAACCCTATCACACAAAAATATACATCAGCTAACCTGTATTCTCAAAGCTGTGGTGCAGGTGGACTCGAGGGAGGCTGCGGCGCTTGGGGGGTGCTCCGGCGACCAACAGGAGCCCACGGCGGTGATGGGTGGCTGCGGCGGCGGCGGCAGCGGCGGCGGCGGCGGCCTGCTGCTGCTGCTGCTGTGCTTTCAGGCGGATTGGGGCGTTTTGCGATGGCCTCCGGCGACGGCACGGTGGCCTGAGGGGAGGAGGAAGTCGGGGGATGGTCAGGGGGCTCATCGGCGTCGGGGTTTGGTTGGAGGAAGAGAGGAGGAAGCAGGGTAGGGGTGATGCGTGATGAACGAGTGTGGCGGCTCAAAAAACGTGTGCTGTGAAAACTCCCTAACCCTAGGTCTTAATATTAATAGGAGAGGGAGCACGTAATGTAGGGGTGTAAGGCTGGGACGTGGGCTTCACAGTTTGGGTTTAAAAGTTAAAAGAAATGTTATTTAAAAATAGTTAAAGCCCAAAGTTTAAACTCTCACTCTCTCTCCCTGCGTGGAACTGTGTGCTAAATGGGTTAAAAGTGGGCTAAGACAAAAGTCAGATATAATTATTAATAATAAAATTATTAGGGGATATAACACAGTGAAACATAGGGCTAAAAATACAATAAGTTGGGCCAAAAAGTGCACATAGATGAAACGGAGTTCAAAAATCGTAAGAAAAATACTGGGGTGACCGGGGCGACGAGATTAAGGAGTTGGAGGAGACGGTTCACAATTTCGATGACGAGAAGCGAAATTAAAAATAAAAACGTCTCTCGTCAAAAGTGAGAATCGCGACGTCTCTCCAAACAAGGTCAGTTCGCAGAAGAACGACTCTTGAAAAGACGTTGCAAATCAACACCAAAATTCTAATACTCTCAGAGAGGGTCACAACGACATATCACATGATCGGGTTCGGATACAGACAACGTCAAAAATAAACACGTGCACGAACAAGACTGCCCAAGTGTTTAGAATCCGATTTCATTTTTATTTTACTTTGTGCAAATCCCCTCGTCGTTTACCGTTCTCCCACTTGGAGAGTACACATGCATATATCCCAATATCCAAAAATCTAAAAAAAGAGAGAAAAGAAAAACCCAAAAAAGAACAGAAAAGAGAAAACAAAAAAAAATATGTATAGCCAAAAATCCAAAAAAAACAAATACCCAAAACCCAAAAATTTCCAATGTGAATATTTTTCCTATCTACCGAGAATAAAGGGAAGGCGAGAATTTGCACCGAGTGTTCTACTCCACACCTTCTCAACCTCCATCGTTTTCGAAAACACTTGGCATATGGACCTTCTAGCGATTATCTAGGCTATAGTGTGGTGATTTCCTTGTCCCTAGCTATGGAATCCCCGTTGCATGCTACGCTTCTATTCTTATACTCTTCTCATGCATGCTTGAGCTAATATTCACCGCAATTTCAAATTGAATCGATATTTGGGTCTTTCTTTGGGTATGTGTATATGGAGCTTTATTGCACGATGTAGATAGTGACACCGTCTACTAGCACATGACCACACTCACTAGCGCTTCACCGCGGGCACCCACGACACTTGTTGGACTCATATTACTTGGGTTAGTGTTGTGTTTTGTCGCATGCTTGCATAGTGTGGCGCGTTTGGTTTTGTTGGCACTGATAGGCGATCTAGGATTTTACTTTCTCTTTCTGTCTCTTTCTCTTTATTTTACCTTCTGAGCTCCTACTCTCACTCGTCTTCCTCGAGGACGAGGAAGGTTTTAGCTTGGGGGATTTTGACGTGCATTTATATTCTATATATTCACTCACGTCTTCTTTGTGATTTTTCGTTGTTTTCCATCGTTTCATATCCGTTCTTTCGTGTTTTTTTTTGTATCTTTCCACTTTCTCCGTGTTTTTATGCAAATGCAGGAGTTTCCAGCGTTGGGGACATTCAAAGCAGATATCATGAGTCCCCGGAGCAACGGAAGGAGTCACGTGCGATCCAGAGGGCCAAACGACAAAGAAATCCATATTTCAGCCCTCAACCGATTGGGTGGACAGAGCCACTGATCGCTTCGGAATGCAACCCAAGAGCACAACCGACTACGGTGCAAATGCACGGAGATAAATCCCCGGCAGCGGCGACGAGAACTTGGTCGGCCCCAGATGTACACCCGGGACGAGCGACTTGTAGTCTTACCGCAAGCGCACGGCTAAGTGGCGAGCGGGTATCGAACTCAGGGAGGGACAGTGACAGTGTCTCGTTCTAATCACCTAGCTATCGAAATGGTCAAGAATAATACGGGGTAAAGTTGTCACAATCGTTTGTATATTTATATAAATATCAATGGAATAAAGTGCCTAGGGATAGGGAATCCCCGCAACAAACCGTATCTCATCATTGTGATTCGTGGGTTACGTCATTGCTAGACTTGAATTTTGGGTGAACTAGTTGCAACTAAATGTGAACCAAGCTCACGCTCTCGTGCTATTGCCGGTCTATAGCGAACATAGGTTAGGGCCCAATCTCTTGCAAACCCTAACCTAAGCCGCTAGCATTAGGATCGACATCATCGTTCAATCGTATCTCGAGCCCACTCTCGTGCAAACTCGAGCTACGACCTAGGTTGAGATAGTTCCTACCCGTCCAATCTCTTGCAAACGGGTATGTGTATAGAATTACGATTGAAAACCCTAGCCTTGGTCCAATCTCTTGCAAACCAATTTTAGAAAATTCCAATCGTAAATATAAATCGAATTTCTAGGGCTTCCTATCAATTGGGACCCAATCTCTTGCAAATCCCAATCGATATGAATCCCTAGCTATCCGTAATTTATCAATCCCAACCTAACCCTAATCAATTCTAGCAATACTTTCACCAATTCATCACAATTAGGAAATAGGGTTCATAGGGTTCATCCCCATGCCCTAGGGCAAATAAACTACTCACTAATCAGTATGCAATTCATAAGAAATTCAATAGAAAATTCAGCACAAATCATTGCAATAGAGAAATATTCAATAAAAATAGAGTTTTTGACAAGAAAGAAGACAAACCAATGAGAATCCAATAGCATCCAACAAGAATCCCCTTTCTAATCTCTCAAAAGCCCTAAATCTAAATCCCTAAAAAGCTATCTAAAAAGGCTGCAAAAAGTATCAAAAAGTTCTCTCTAACTAGGGCAAAAACTGGGTTTAAATACCCCTCAAAATCGCCCAGAAATTCCTGACAAAAATGCCCCTGCGCAGCTCAAAAATCGCAGTTTACACTACAGGCGGGGCGGCTCACTCGGTCGAGTGACAAATGTCACTCGGTCGAGTGACAAACCCTGTAAAATTACAGTAAGTTCGGGATTTTTGGGGGTCTGTCTTCGGAGGTGACTTGGCCGAGGGGCAATTCTTGCTCGGCCGAGTGGAAGCTCTGAAAAGCCTGTAAAATAACAGTAAGTCGGCCGTTTTCGAAGCGTCTGTTCTCATGCCACTCGGGCTAGTAGACTTCCATGCTCGGCCGAGTGGACTATCGTCACTCGGCCGAGTGCACGCCTATTTTCTTCTGTTGATTTTTCTTCTGTTGATGTGTGTCCGGTCTGGTCGGCCGAGTGGTCATCTTGCTCAGTCGAGTGGGTGGTTCACTCGGCCGAGTGAGATGCTGCAAATGCCCATTCTTCGTCTTTTCGCTTCCTCGTCGCTCCTACGACATTCCTTCTTCTCCCACTTGTCTTCCATCGCCGAATATCTCTCAAAAGAGCCTCAGGTGACACTCCGGAGTGGGTGCAAATCCTCTTGATCTCAAAATCACTCCGAATTGCTCCATATCTCCTGAAATACGACAAAAACAAGAAATCGTGAAAAGCATCGCAATATTGTCAAATAATCATGAAAAACACGATATGAGCGATCAAAGTGGCATGCAAACATGCAGAAAAAAGGTGTAAAATACGGAGCGATCAAAATCCCCCAAGCTTACCTCTTACTCGTCCTCGAGGAAGATGAGTAAAAAGCGAGCCCGCCGGGCAAAATGATGGAAAAGAGGGAAAAACAAAGAAATAAAAGTAAAAACAAAAAATAAAAATAGAATAGAAAGCGAAGAAGGGGGGTGCTAGATCATTTTTCTCAGGACGTGGGTTTTGCTTACTCATATAGCATACATCGAATATAGAACACACGCCAAAGACTTTTATTTCGATATCATAGTATAATGATGCATTCGAACTAGAAAACCCCAAAATATCAATATAGCATGAAATATGGAATCATTCTAGGATTAACATCGTCTGAAGCATCTAAAGCGGTATGCATAACCATAGATCACACACTTTTCAATTGAATGCTTTCTATAAGGAGTATAAGAGATATCACACGATATGGAATAGTAAGAATAGAAAAGCATGGTTTTCATGAAATGAATGCTAAGTGTCGATTTCTGGATTTCGTGAAACTTTAGCAATCTCACCGAGTATAGAATATTACTTAGCCTAGGTTGTCATGCACCGTCAAGTAGTCACTCTCTCACACATCATTGGATCATCTCCCCCAAGCTTATCCATAAGCGTGGTGGCATAAACAAATCAATATGTACATTCCCCATTTCTTTTGAAGCTCCAAAAAAGTAAAAATAAAACAAAAAGGGAAGAATGAGAGAAAGAGTGTGAGATGGGATCGTTATGAACTTCTTTTTCTCTTTTCTTTTCTTTTTCTCAATTTTTCTCTTTTTTTAAATTGCAATATATACATAAGCGATCCCAAATCAAAAGAGAGAAGGATATACAGGTATATTTTTTTCTTTTTGATTTTGGGGATTTGGAGCATGGAAATTAATAGCGGGGGAAATGCCAATAATAGACTTGCTAGGGGGGATTCACCAATGAATTTCAAGTAGAGAAATAATGCTCAAGATATGTGGAGAAAGAAATCAATGTATCACTCAGTTCACTCTATAGGACGTGCATGACAACTATCAGCAGAGTGATATAATCTACTCAGTTTTATACCAAAAAGTAAACTAGTCCAGATATATCATCCTAGCAAACATTCAATCAACCTGAAGGTGAAGCGTACAATTCATGCAATAAGAAGTGATATGAGAGATGAAAGTAGTACTCCAAATATAAGCAGACAATGCGTGAAGCTTGGTGTGTTTTCTATGATAAGCATACATATGAATCATCAGACATCAGCTAATAATAGAATTTCATCCATATTCATACAGGAAAAGAGTGGGTTACTATTTCAAAATGCAAAGCAGGGCATATCATATGATATCTGAAACAAAAGCTATGACGTGACAAAAATAACATGCACATAGAGGTAAGCTAACACCACGTCATCATCATCACAGAAAAATCATCTCTAGCAAAAGATGAAAGAAACAAAGATAAAAGGAAAATAGAACTATATACAATGCAGCATACTCAAAAGAGGAAATGAAAACGTGATGCATGATAAAAAACGAAAAAGTGGTGAAAATAAGTGCAAAAGTGGAAAGAAAACGTGAGAAATCAAAAATAAAGGGTGGCAAAAATAAAAAAGTGTGAGAACTCACTCCCCCAAGCTGAAGTGCACAGTGTCCTCAATGTGCAAAGTGTGGCACACCGAGAGACGTGAAGTGGGAGGGGTGGGTGAGGATGCATGCATGATGAAAAAGAAAGAAAAAGAAAACGAAATTAGAATGCGAATGAATGTGATGCATGCAAAGATAAGGATGATGCAGATATGAGTGTCTCCAAAAAAATCTCTCCCTCACTCCCAAAAAGATATAAAATGATATGATCAGGAAGGAATCAAAATAATACGTGGAGGAGGGGGGCAAAAATCAATCATGAGGCCTAGGTACATACGGGCAGCAAAACGACAAAAAATATCAGAGGCATCAAAAGTGTGCCTAAGCTGGTGGTGGCACCGCATCATCACCGTCATGTGGCGGGGGTGGAGGTGGAGGTCGTGGAATCTGCTGGGTGGGTGGGTGTAGTGGAGGCAGTCACGCCAGAATCTGATTTAGGCAAGCCTGAATATCAGGAAGCCTGGCGATGCAGGACTGCACAGAACTGACCATGGCAGAGAGAGCCCTGAAGTCTCCTCGGAGTCCACTAACAGCCCCCTCAAGAGCACGAATGCTCTGAACTAGAGTGTCAGGGGGTGGTGGAGCGGAGGGACGCACAGGTTGAACAGGTGAGGTGCGGGGTTGTCTCTGGCAGGAAGCGTATAGGATGGGGACAGCAGGGTAGTGTGGAAGTGGTGCTATGCTTGGTAAGTGATGCCCATCCTCGGTGCGAGGCTGGGACACAGGCTGGGTCGAAGCAGCAGCAACGACAACAGAGGTGGAAGGCAAAATGGGCGACGAGGCAGCAGGAGAGGTCAGTGACACAGAAGTGGGGACAGAAGTCACGAAACTTTTGGTATAGACAGGGGCGGTGGAGCCCGTAAGGTCGACGACTGGGAGGCAGTGTAGGGCACAGAAGTGAACTCCCCAGGAGCCGTCGACAGCAATCGGGAGAGGGTCTCCACAGCAGCAGAAAAGGAAGACTCGTCGCTCTCTATAATGGTGGTGGGACGCTCGGGGCTAAGAGAAGTGATAGGCTCGACGGACATAGGCTCAGCGGTGGTGGTGGTGGTGGTGGTGGTGGACTCAGCAATGGTGCTCCCGACACTAACAATAGTGTGGACAGAAGCGTCAGGAGGTGCAGTCAGTGCAGGTACGGGCTGAGGGATCACAGGGTCCACAGGTGGTTCAGGGGGTGCCTGCTCAGCATCCTCAGCCTCAAGTACGTAGGCAGTGGGGATAAGTAGGTCCATCGCTGGGATCCGATCCCCGTGGGCCGGTCCTATGTGTGTCCGAGTGAGGCTCGAAAGAACCATGTAGTCAGCACTAAAGGGACCGTGCAACCACACCCAGTGCCTACGACCGTGGGGACGAAGCATCTTCATCCGGGCCATAACATCTATCGAAAGTGCAGTGGGGCCCGGGGTTCGACGCAGGTCGTCAGGTAGGTCAACGCCGGTCATAAGGGCTAGAAGCGTGATCGGACCGCCGCAACAGATAGGTGAGCGAGCGCTCATTAAAATGATGATGCGGTCTAAGAACCAACTAGCGATATCGATCTCGACGGTGGGGACCAGGTCGTCGCTACCCATATCCAGAACTCTAGGGCGAGTCATCGCGTAAAGCATGTAGAGCTCAGGCGTAGACATCATCTCAGGCTCGTACCTCGCTAAGAAAGTGGTCGCCATGAGGCGCTGTGCAATGCAGAGGCAGGGGTGCAGGATGGCTGAGGCCTTGGCCCTACTAGGGTCAAAGCCAAGTGGGGATCCCGTGATCCGTGTCCAGAATGTGGAGGTGTCGAACGACGGTGGTGGGATGTGCGTGGGTGCGTAGGCACTGTTGGAGACAGGGACAGCGGGCCACTGGAAGAATGCACGAATGTCACGCCCCGCTTCCCTAAGATGGATGCGAGACATGAGAAGGTCCGCACGAGAGTGGAGCTGTGAAGCCCCAAACCCAATAAGCGTCAATCTAACATAAGCAGGTCCATGTAACCACAAACGGAACAACAATAATAACACAAGGAGAGACAGAAATAAAATCTCATATCTCATAATTTGTCCAACATGAAAATTAAGTTCAACATCCAGAAAAGCCACCAGGCTAAAAGAAAGAGTCTAAAGGCCCAGAACAAGGCCAACAAAAGGAACAACGTAACAAAGTATATGTGCTACGCACCGACAACAAAACAGCAGTCTAAAAACAAAAGAGGAACGCTCAACGAAGACACTAGGACTGGTCCCCAGTGTCCACGTACTCCTCGCCAAACACAGGCTCGGGCTCGGCGTCAGCAAACACCTCGTCCTCAACAATGTACTCAGGCTCAGGATCTAACATATGTCACCCAAAAGAGTAAAGGGGCACATGTCAGTAAGTCTAAAAGACTTGGGCAAGGAAACTGAAAAGGAAGGCAACTAGCAACCTAGCAGTTATAGTATGCATGACTGTAATTTTAGCCTGTAAGGATCAATACACTAGAGGGTGGTGAATAGTGTATATAAAAAAATTGTCGCAAATAAAATGTTAGTAATATTTGCAAAGATGGCACAGAAATAAAAAGACAAGTACTGAAATTAAATCAATCGCAAACACAGAGATTTATCCTGGTTCGGATCCTTGTGATCCTACTCCAGTCCTCTACCCCGTAGAGATTTTCAATCCACTATAATCACTTGCCCCGCAAGCACCAACTTACAAAAATGGCGACACTCCCCGTGTCCCAAACTTTATACAATCTCTAACAGAGATTCAAACCTGTAAAATAATGAAATAGAAAAACACCTATAGCCTTGTTATAAATTTCAGAGAATGAATTCAAGGATGGTGTTTTAGAAGAAGAACTTCAAGATGTAAAAGATATGTAATGAAGCGCAACACTTGAAGTTCTCTGGTTCATAAAAGAAGAGAGAGAGATCAATCGATTTCTTCTTCAATTATGAACACAAACAACTTTCCAAAATGATGTTGAAAAACCAAGTTCTTCCGTTCTTAAACGAAGAAGGAAATCTAATGATTTCTTCTTACAAATAAGAAAAGAACAACTAATGGCCTAAAGCTTTAGAAAAGAGAAGACTTGATTCCAACAAATAAGAGAGTAAAGAAGAGGAAAGTGTGTGTAAGAAAAGAGAGGGTCTACCCCTTTATTTATAGTGTTTAGGGACGGTTGGGGACTGTAGTTAACGTTGGAAAACGGGCAGGAACCGTCACTGAAAATTTGGGATCAAAACGGCTAGTTTTGAAATTGGTCGACCAAAAGGACACATTGGTCGACCAAAATTTAGAGAGGGAATTTCGACCGTTGGAAGACATTTCTAGAATCTACACGGTTAGGGGAGTTTGCATATGCAATCCCATAACCAAATTCGAAGGTTTAAAAATGGTCGACCAAAATGGGGTTATTGGCTGCCAATTTTCAAAGTTGCGAATTTTCGAAATTGGGAAGTGTAGATCTCTGAGGAAAGGAACCTAGATGACTAAGATATATTATCACAAGGCTTTGTGACTCTAATAAAGTAAATTTTTACATTGATTACATAAAGCCGTAGATAGGACTGAATCTGCAACTGAATCTGAGAAGCTTCTTTGCAGGAGATCCTTATCAAGTGATTATATATCCAAGTCGTGGATTAGGTGCCTTTGTCTTTCCAGCTTCATGATTGATATATCTGATTGAGTATGCATGAAGATATCTGATTTGTGTGGAACTCAGCATTGATATGTATCTGCATATATAGAGTTAGTAGCACTGAATGTGTTTGTCACATCAAAATCATATGGGAATAGAAATATGGAATTATGAAATTCCAACATTCTCCCCCTTTTTGATGATGACAAACATGAAAAAAAAAATATAGGTAAAATTCAACATATCAGATATACTCCCCCTGAATATGTGGAGTTAGTGAATACTCCCCCTGAGTAGATGAAATATATTCTCCCCCTTTGGAATTCTCAAAAAAAGGGAAATAATAGTTAGTGAAAAATAAGTTAGATAACATTAGGAAATAAAATTGGCTGTAAAAGAAGTAGTATATAGCCTATAAAAATTGAACATAACTTGGCCAGTGTTGAAAAATGAGTTGTAGGCCAAAAAAAATATAGTTGTATGAGAATATAGGGTGAAGGCCAAGTAATGGAGCAGGCCAGTAAAAAAAATAAAGGGCAAACCATTAAAAGGAATTAGTGAGAAGGCCACAGTGTGGTTTGTTAAAACAAATTGGCAGACATAAAAAATACAGACGAGGGCAGGCCTAAAAATGGAAGGGATGTTTGGATTGGGTCATAAAAAAAATGGAAGGTCAGTTTGGATTGGGCCATGAAATGGAGAGCATACCCGCCTGTTTGGAAGAATCCAAGTTCGCATAGAACTCACGAACGAGGGCCAGAAAGTAGGGGGTGCGGTTTGCCGTGGACCAAAGACCAACGAGGCCGGTGGAATGCAGAGGAGCCAAGATCCGAGAGAAGCCATGGTCATTGAAGTCGACGTGACGCTCAGGGTGGAACGGGAGGCGCTCCAGGAGGCGGAAATGCTAAGAAGCCGCCGGAGAACGAAAGTAGGCCGGTGCCGGGGTCGCAACGAAATCCGTAGGGGGCTGAGCCATCGAGATCCGAGGGAATCGGTGAAGGACGTCGAAGAAGAACCGAACGAAATCGAGGAGCCGTCGATTGAAGGCGGTCGCCGACGAAGACTGGGCGGATCCGGCGAAACCGAAGAGCAGGCGGCCTAGGCGGGCGACGAGGGAGCGATTGAAGGGAGGCGGTGGAGGATCAGCCACGGGCGAGGGTATGGAGGGAGACGCCGGAGGATTGAAAGGGTGGAGGCCGGCGATTTGGGGAGAGGGGGATGAGGAATCGGGAGAGACCGGCGGGGGTTTTTTGTTTTGGGTAAAAGGAAGGGTTGCGTTGGGAAGAGAAGAAATGGCAGAGATATTTTGTGAAATGAGATTCCCTAGGCACGAATTTAAATAAGAGAAAAAATTGTTATGGGAAGTTGTTGAAACTGACAAATTCCAATCGACAGAGAAGTTTAAGTAACGAATCCCACCCAAAATTCGAAAACGAATGGATGGGTTCAGTTTCGGAAACTAAAAATGGAGGGAACGGATAACGAGAATGAGCGGGAAGACGAAGTAGTTACCGAAAAATTAAAAAATAATAAAAAAATTCGAATATTAGCGACCAATATTGGTGAATTGGTCGACCAATTTCAAAAATACCCAGAAAAATTTGAAAAAATTTGGAAAAATTCTAAAAAATAAAAATAAGAATGTGTCATAAGTCCGATTCACTAATAATCCCTAAATTCCTACGAAGCTTAAGAAAAGTATCTTCTTTCAACGGTTTGGTTAAAATATCAGCTGTCTGATGTTCAGTAGCTATAAATTTAAGAACTATATCTCCTTTCTGAACATGATCATCTAGAAAATGATGACGTACATCAATATGTTTTGTACGAGAATGATGCACATGATTTTTAGAAAGATTAATAGCACTAGTATTATCACACATAATAGGACAAGTAGAACAATCAATACCATAGTTAGATATAGTTTGTTTCATCCATAAGATTTGAGCACATGCTAAACCGGCGGCAATATATTCTGCCTCGGTTGTAGATAATGAAACGGAGTTTTGCTTTTTGCTAAACCAAGATACTAAAGCATGACCTAAAAAGTGGCAAGTACCACTGGTACTTTTACGATCTGATTTGCAACCAGCAAAACTGCATCACTATAGGATAATAAATCAAATGTGCTTGACTTGGGATAAAATAAACCAAAATCAGAAGTGTGCTTAACATATCTAATAATCCTTTTTACGGCAGTTAAGTGTGAAACTTTAGGATCTGCCTGAAAACGTGCACATAAACATACTGAAAACATAATGTCTGGTCTACTAGCAGTTAAATAGAGTAGAGAGCCAATCATACCTCTGTAAAGACGTTGATCAATACTCTTACCATTTAAGTCTTTGTAGAGAGATGTAGATGTACTCATTGGAGTACGTTTTTCTGCAGAACTTTCTAAACCAAAACGCTTGATGAGTTCTTTAGAGTACTTGCTTTGGTGAATGAAGATTCCTTCCTTCAATTGTTTAATTTGAAGACCAAGGAAGTAATTGAGTTCACCCATGTGACTCATCTCAAATTCTTTCTGCATAATCTTAGAAAAATCTTGACACAGAGATTCATTAGTAGAACCAAAAATAATATCATCAACGTATATTTGAATAATGATTATGTCAGATTTAATATTTTTAATAAAAAGAGTGGAATCTATTTTACCAATTTTATAACCAGAATTTAAAAGATAGCTTTTAAGTCTTTCATACCAAGCACGAGGTGCTTGTTTGAGACCATAAAGAGCTTTCTTTAATTTGAAAACATGATTTTCAAAATTTTCATGATGAAAACCAGGAGGTTGTTCAACATAAACTTCCTCCGTAAGAAATCCATTTAAAAAAGCACTTTTGACATCCATTTGAAATAATTTAAAATATTTAAAACATGCAAATGATAACAACATGCGAATAGACTCAAGACGAGCAACTGGTGCATAGGTTTCATCGTAATCAATACCTTCTTCTTGATTATACCCCTGTGCAACCAATCGTGCCTTGTTTCTAATTACCTGACCAGATTCATCCAATTTATTTTTGAATACCCACTTGGTACCAATAATTGAATGATTTGTTCGTCTGGGAACTAATTCCCAAACATCATTTCTTTAAAATTGATTGAGTTCTTCCTGCATAGCGATAATCCATGAACTGTCTTCACATGCATCTTTGATGTTCTTTGGTTCAATGGATGAAAGGAAAGCACAATGCGCCATTTGTTCAATTTGACGACGAGTTCTAACTCCATCTGTAATATCTCCAATGATTAATTCTGATGGATGATTTGGAACTTGTGCAAAAGCCTTGGGAAGATCTATATTATCTGAAATAGACTCAACAGAATGATTAGTAGCATCAATTTCATCAAGTTTGATATTATCTAAAGAATTAGATAAAGGTAATATATTTTCTTCATCATCAATAATGGGAGATTTAGATGAGGGATTCTCATCAAATGTGACATGTAGTGATTCTTCAACTGTTGAAGTTCTTTTGTTATATACTCTGTAGGCTTTGCTACGTGTTGAGTATCCAACAAAAATACCTTCATTAGATTTAGAATCAAATTTATCAAGTGCATCTTTAGTATTAAGAATAAAACATTTACATCCAAACACTTTAAAATATGATACACGTGGAATGCGATCAAAGAATAATTCAAAACAAGTTTTATTAAGCAATGGCCTTATGAGAATTTTATTCATAATGTAACATGCAGTTGCGACAGCTTCAGCCCAAAAATATTTCGGTAAATTACTATCACAAAGCATTGTTCTTGCACATTCTTGTAAGGTTCTATTTTTCCTTTCAACTACTCCATTTTGAGGAGGAGCACGAGGAAAAGAAAAATTGTGAGTAATGCCATTTTCATTACAAAACTTGGTAAACGATTCATTTTCAAATTCTCCTCCATGATCACTACGAATAGTGATAATGTTAGAGGATTTGATTTTTTGTATCTTTTTACAAAATATTGAAAATTCTTCAAATGCATCATTCTTGTTTTGTAAGAATATAACCCAAGTATATCTTGAATAATCATCAACAATGACAAATGCATATCTACTTCTATTTAAAGAAGCTACTCTAGAAGGACCAAACAAATCTAAATGTAAGAGTTCTAATGGTCTCTTTGTTGAGATAACATCCTTTGATTTAAAAGAAGATTTGTGCATTTTTCCTTGTTGACAAGCATCACAAAAATGTTTGTGTTTGAAAGAAATTTTTGGCATTCCATTTACTAATTTGTGTTTTGAAATGTGTGCAAGATTTTTGAAATTAGTGTGTCCAAAACGTTTATGCCATAAAAGTGTATCATCAGATGTAATCATTAAACAATGATTATTTGTGGTAACAGACATGCATAAAATATACATTTTATTTTTACGCTTACCACGAAACAAAACAGATGACATATCTGAATCATAAATAATGCAATCATTTTGTTCAAAAACTATTTTGTAATTTTTATCGCATAATTGACTAATGGAAAGTAAATTATGTTTCAAACCGTCAACCAGGTGAACATTCTCAATGATAGGCTGATTAGTATTGCCAACTGTTCCAGTGCCTATGATTTTTCCTTTCTTGTTGTCACCAAAGGTAACTGTGCCTCCTTGTTTGTACTTGATGTTTGAAAGTAGTTTGACATTTCCTGTCATATGTTTTGAACATCCAATATCCAAAATCCATCTTTCTTTCCTAGGTACCTGAAAGATAAAACATTAAGTATTGGTACCCCTTCTTAAGGGTCCTTGGGATTAGATTTTTGGAAGCCAAACCCAAGTGGAATTTGGCTTTTTAATATAATCATTAGAATGAACTATAGCATGTATATAATGAGAAATATAATCATTTCTATCTTCTAAGCATGAATTCTTAGGAACCCATATACTAATTGTAGTAGGTTTCCTAGAAGATGGTTTTGAAATGTTAGAAACATTTCTTTGTGAAGAAGAAGTAGGAATGTTTACTTTCTTTGTGTAAATAAATGTGTGATTCTTCTTTTGAGGTTTAACAAAAGTAGTTATTCCACAAGAAGAAGAAGTGTTACAAGATTTGGGTGCATCCTTATGAGAATATCCCAGACCTTTTCTATGATTTGCAGGATATTGTATTTTTAGTAAATCATCAAGATTAGTCTTTCCTTTATTAAATTTATTAATATTGGCAGACATCTCATCGTTTTTCATCTTTAGTGATGAAATATTTTTATCCATTTCGGATATTTGAGAATGTAGTTCTAGATTCTTAGTTTTGAGAATATCATTCTCTTTACTAAGATTTAAATTTTGCGAAGATGTATTCTCAATAGGTGTAGTGTTCTTAGAAGAAGACAATTCTTGATATTTAATAAGAAGATCATCATTATTCTGTTTCAAAGATTTATGTTGATTATTCAATTTTTTGAAACGAGAGTAGAGATCTTTTAATGCATCAAGTAATTCTTCGTTATTAAAAGAACTTACATCATCTTCATCTTCTTGTGCCATAAAGCACATGTTAGCACTTTCAGTTAGATCATCATCTTCATCATCTGAAGAATCATCCCATGTTGCTGCAAATGCCTTTTTCATTTTGTCAAACCTCCTTTCTCTTCTGGATTGATCATTATTGGAAGTTTTGAACTTTGCTTTGAGAAGAGGACAGTCTTTCTTCATATGTCCTGGCTTATTGCAATTAAAGCAAAGAGAAGAATCAGTATTCTTAGATTTAAAATTATTATACTTACCTTTCTGAAAGAATTTTCTGAAATTTTTGGCAAAAAATGCCATATCATCATCTGAATCTTCATTATCTGATGTTGCGTTGAAGGCAAGTACTTTCTTCTTTTGATCTGATTCTTCTTTCTCATCTTGAAGTGTAACTTCATGGGCCATTAAGTTACCAATAAGATCTTCCATAGATAATGTGGAAAGATCATTGGCTTCCTCAATAGCAGTGATCTTTGGACGACATACTGGAGTTAAAGCTTTAAGAATTTTGCGAACCTGTTCAAGAGAAGTGTAAGTTTTTCCAAGAGCACTTAAAGAATTTATAATATTAGTAAACCTGGTGTTCATTTCTCCAATTGTCTCTTGGTCCTTCATCTTGAACAACTCGAATTTGTGAACCAAAACGGAAATCATAGTTTCCTTCACTTTACTAGTTCCTTCATGAGTTACCTCAAGTATATGCCAAATCTCCTTAGCACTTTTGGCCTGAGATACTCGATTAAACTCATGTTTATCCATAGCACAAAATAAAGCATTCATGGCCTTTGAGTTGTTGGTTTTTGCAGTTTTGTCGTTGGTGGTCCAATCAGCAACAGGAGTTGTTGGCTTTTCGTATCCTGACTCTACGATGTCCCAAATTTCATAATTCATACTTTGGAGATGAATCTCCATTCGTATTTTCCAATATGAGTAATTTGAACCATCAAATAGAGGAGGACGAGTTTGAGAGTGCCCTTCAGGATGCTGATTGTAGTTGTGTGAAACTGCGTTCATGTTTGAGGAACTTGCTGCCATCTTAACCTTGCTCTGATACCAAATGTAATTTTAGCCTGTAAGGATCAATACACTAGAGGGGGGTGAATAGTGTATATAAAAAAATTGTCGCAAATAAAATGTTAGTAATATTTGCAAAGATGGCACAGAAATAAAAAGACAAGTACTGAAATTAAATCAATCGCAAACACAGAGATTTATCCTGGTTCGGATCCTTGTGATCCTACTCCAGTCCTCTACCCCGTAGAGATTTTCAATCCACTATAATCACTTGCCCCGCAAGCACCAACTTACAAAAATGGCGACACTCCCTGTGTCCCAAACTTTGTACAATCTCTAACAGAGATTCAAACCTGTAAAATAATGAAATAGAAAAACACCTATAGCCTTGTTATAAATTTCAGAGAATGTATTCAAGGATGGTGTTTTAGAAGAAGAGCTTCAAGATGTAAAAGATATGTAATGAAGCGCAACACTTGAAGTTCTCTGGTTCATAAAAGAAGAGAGAGAGATCAATCGATTTCTTCTTCAATTATGAACACAAACAACTTTCCAAAATGATGTTGAAAAACCAAGTTCTTCCGTTCTTAAACGAAGAAGGAAATCTAATGATTTCTTCTTACAAATAAGAAAAGAACAACTAATGGCCTAAAGCTTTAGAAAAGAGAAGACTTGATTCCAACAAATAAGAGAGTAAAGACGAGGAAAGTGTGTGTAAGAAAAGAGAGGGTCTACCCCTTTATTTATAGTGTTTAGGGACGGTTGGGGACTGTAGTTAACGTTGGAAAACGGGCAGGAACCGTCCCTGAAAATTTGGGATCAAAACGGCTAGTTTTGAAATTGGTCGACCAAAAGGACACATTGGTCGACCAAAATTTAGAGAGGGAATTTCGACCGTTGGAAGACATTTCTAGAATCTACATGGTTAGGGGAGTTTGCATATGCAATCCCATAACCAAATTCGAAGGTTTAAAATTGGTCGACCAAAATGGGGTTATTGGCTGCCAATTTTCAAAGTTGCGAATTTTCGAAATTGGGAAGTGTAGATCTCTGAGGAAAGGAACCTAGATGAGTAAGATATATTATCACAATGCTTTGTGACTCTAATAAAGTAAATTTTTACATTGATTACATAAAGCCGTAGATAGGACTGAATCTGCAACTGAATCTGAGACGCTTCTTTGCAGGAGATCCTTATCAAGTGATTATATATCCAAGTCGTGGATTAGGTGCCTTTGTCTTTCCAGCTTCATGATTGATATATCTGATTGAGTATGCATGAAGATATCTGATTTGTGTGGAACTCAGCAATGATATGTATCTGCATATATAGAGTTAGTAGCACTGAATGTGTTTGTCACATCAAAATCATATGAGAATAGAAATATGGAATTATGAAATTCCAACAATGACATGGCAGTTATGGTATGAGTGCACAAGCAAGACATGGTGAAACAATAAGTACAATAGAACAATTATCGGGACAAGTCAAAAGTAGCCAAGCTACTAACAATCTCAATCTTTTCACTAGTCACGTTTCAAGTTGTTTGTAGATGTTTACGCCTTACAGCTGAACGGTTTGGCATTCACGCTAATTGGCCGCTTAACACTACCCCAGAACCCAGAGTTTACGCCTTACCACTGCAGTTGCTGATCAGGCAGACTCCCAGTTGATTGGCCGCTTAACTCTTACCCCAATACCCACATGTGAACGAGCCAGGGTCCCTGTACACGAGCTCAGTAAATGAGCCAGGGTTGCCCCGCACAAGAGCTCGTTTCCTGGATCACAACCAGGAGCGCATTTCATTTGGCATAGGGGTGCACCTAGCCTCAATCATTTCACAAGGTGTAGCGGAGCTACGCAATCACGGGAACACTTAAAGAATGCAATGATATGACAATTAATTTTCGTACCGTTAAGGGGAATTAAACATGACATGGTAGTTGTGCAACATGGTAAATGTCGGATCTAGCTTCGTTGTCAAGCTAGTTCCTAAAATTGCGCCTAGGCGAGTATCATTTCGTCGCCTAGTCTCTTTTACGCCTACAACAAGCAAATGGCCTAAGACATGGCCCAAAACCCTAAGTGGCAAGTTTCACTTGCCTAGCACCGAGGATGACGATCACGAAGGTTCGTCTCCCGTACGCTAATCTACGGGGAAGTTGCTGTAATGGAGAAACAATCATCAAAACAACATTCATTTCATTAGGGTTTCACAAAAACACAAATGGGTTAAGAGGATGTTAAGAGATCGAGTTATTACCGTATCAGAAATGTAAGAATGATGCCGAGCAAGCACGACAACGGAAGAAACGCTCCGGGGAACCTAGGGTTCAGATCTGGAATGGATGGGGAAAATCTGGAAAAAATGGGGTTTTGGGGGATTTTGGGGGTTGGAGATGACCTAGGGCATGGTGGTTGGTCAAAATGGAGAAGGGGAGAAGCTCTTGATGAAGGAGGAAGGCTAGAGGAAGGTTGGGGAAGATCAGAGGTCAAGGGGGAAGGAAAGAAGCCAGGAGAAGAGAAAGAAAGAAAAGAAACGAAGTGGGGTATTTATAGAAAACGACTTGGCGGCTGCCCAGAAATTAGGGTTTCGACACTGATTAGTCGGTCAAAGAAGGTTGGCTGACCGACTAGTTTAGCAACTAGTCGGTCGGTCGATAAACTGTGACCGACTAACACCAAGTAGCGAAAGTAGGGAAAAACCTGGGTAATGAATTAGTCGGTCTGTGAAGGCCCGTCGACCGACTAGTTTGCAACCTAGTCGGTCGGTGAGTGTTCATGGACCGACTAACGATAAACAGTAACTTAGGTGAAATCTACTGACAGAAACTAGTCGGTCTGAGAGCAAGTTCTGACCGACTTGTTGAGGATCTAGTCGGTCGGTGATTGTTCTTAGATCGACTAACAGTAAACAGTAACTCCTGAATAATTTACAAAGCCCACTAGTCGGTCCATGTAGGTTTGCCGACCGACTAAATCGTCATCTAGTTGGTCGGTTCCCCTTCTTGTACCGGCTAACGTGCACAAAAAGTTCCGAAATGGAGCGCGAAGCTCCGGGATCGATT